>OU343217.1:100270437-100354556 GCA_910596185.1 Chrysanthemum makinoi | reverse complement strand
ATGGGGTGACCTCCCTTAGGGGGAGATTGTTAGGAATTAGAAAATTCCATAGTAAAAGAGTCGGTCACCCCAACTATTATCTAGCATAAGTTAGCTCGTAGACATATAGTTATTTACGTTATTTAGTAGTTTATTAGTTAATTTGTAGCGTAGCTTAGTCTAGTGTAATACCGTGGAGGAAGGACGGGTCTTTACTCACTCTATACCGATCCACAGCCGATAGGAGGTCGTGTAAGTTGTAGTATAAATACCCTTCCATCCATGGAAGGGGGTGGCTTCTTTGAATCTAACCTTACATTTGTTTAAGCAACTCTCTTTCAAGAACCTCTCTCAACTCTCTCATCTCTCAAAATGGCTTATTTAATCACAATCCTAGACCACCCGAATCATCAAACAACATAAATATTGGATCCTAACACGCACAACTGCTAGTTATTATAACAACTGCTAGTGATAGAAGTTGTAACACCCCCCAATTTCATGATACGCAACGAAATTCAAACTAGGTGTTACTTCATGGCACAACAGTCATAACAATAGAAACGAACTCTATTCGTTCGAAATATTATTTATCATTCGATTTATATAAATATCAGAGTTTACAAAGATGAGGTCCCAGTTGGTTCCATTGTTTACAAAATACATTAAATAGGTTTTCGAATGATAATAAAATTTATAGCCTTCTTGAGTATCCGTGCTCCTTCGTGCCAGCATCGTATAATATGGACCTGAAATACATGCTTAAAACTGTCAACACAAAGGTTGAGTGAAATTCATAGAGTTTGTCTGATGGTTGAACACATTATGTTGTTAGTGTGAGCTATAGACTCACACCAATAGTTTGAAAGCAAAACAGATATTATTGCACTAAGCTCATGATACCGAAACGTTAACAGCTGTCATATAATAGTAACCGATGCCCTAATAGGTAATTTGCCATTAAACCTATGGATCTTCAAATAGAGTGCGTTTGTTTGCCTACCCAGTCAACACAAACAGGATTTGTCATTCCCGATAGATATATCCATTATTATCTTCGCTTCACTGCAAGTGATTAATGGTTCATGATAATAGGGACTTTGGCAATAGTGTACTTAGTGAAACTAATATATTCAGGTATAATTTAAAAGCAATGTGTTCGATTTAAAATAAAGCATGTATCTCCCTAAAAGGTTTTGTAAAACAATTAAGTAATGGAAAGTGGGGCTATGAACTCACCTCAGAGTAAATGATATCAAATGTATAATGAGAATGATGGATATGCCGTGAGAACTTCTACGAGCACCTAGAATAGGATGTTGCGACTTAGGTTTGAAATAATGATGCTAAAGAAATAACAAGCCTATATACGTCTCTATGTTGATCATGATGTAGTACATGGTTTTTTTGTATGTCGTTTATAAGTAACAGTTTAGTATGTGAAAACATATTTAGTTTATAGATATCGTACTACTGTTCGGGCCATCATAATTCGTAGGTTGTGTAGTAAACGTTCGGGAGCTAGGACACTTTAAATCGTAAATCCAGCAACTCGTCGATACGTTTACCCAAATGAAACCCCTCACATGAAGCTCCTTAGTATTGTAGCACTTAGTAGATACAACATATTTTTTAGTGAAGATTGTTATATCATAAAGTTTATCATGTTTTTAGTAAATATCTAGTTTTTACAAGTTCTCTTTGTTTACTAGTGATTACAACTTATTAACATGTTCAAGAATGAAGTTTTGATAAAAATCGTCGGAAAAGGTACAATGGTTATTTTTCCGTTACTTGTGAAAACATTATTTCAAAGATTAAATGAAGTTTTGTTAAGTTAATATGTAACTAGCTATGAAAATAACTTGGTTTCGCTTTTAGTTGTGACAAAAGTATAGTCGTGAAACTACATATAGGGCAGTTTCCGTTTTTGAAAGAATATGGCCTATTTAAGCGTTTTCAAGGTCCAGCTTTGCTATTGAAGGAAAACGTCATTCCGGACAACTTTAGTGTTTTAAATTTTTGATGATTCGACCCGAAGTACCACTTTCAACACGGACAGCTTGTGTTTAGGGGCTTCGGCGTTTGGTTCGCTAACTTCTTTTGGCCATAACTTTTGACTCGTTTGTCCGTTTTGGGTGATTCAAGTTGCTATGTTTATCCTTTTATCTTGTCTACCATAGTATGTAAGTTAGAAAGTCCATATGTGGCTGGTTTTAATGGTTTCAAACGTATAGGATATGACTAGTTTACTAGTTTGTTACTTTTATGACAATATGTGAATTAAAACATGTAATTGAGTATATGTACATCATGAATCAACATAGTAACTATATATATAGCATGAAATTGTTAATATTATGAATAATAAAGATGAGATGATGGTGGTGATTAGTTGCTTACAACTTTTTGGCTTTCAATTAAGAAAGGAGTAACTTAGTAAGGATATGACTTTGATTGATCACTTAAGACTTCGGATTGAGCTAGCTTTCCACACCTTGGCACCCTTGCAATCTTGAAGATTTGGTGATGAAGTACTAAGTGACTTGAGTGGATCTAAACCCAAGAAGATCACTTAAACTTGCTAGAGATTTGATGTAGTAACTTACTACTTGAAACTTCTTTGCATAAACTTGGAGTTTATAGAACAAATTATGGAAGATATGAATATTTTGTGATATGACCGACCCAAATCAGTTTATGAGGGTGTTTAGGATGTATTTCACTTGCTATTTATAGGAGGGTAAGTTTGGTTAACCATATATTGTGTTAAATGTTAACCATGGTTAAGTTAGGACACATGTAATGATCTAAATGAACCATGGTTAGGATCAAGCCACCAAAATAATGAATCCCTCAAGTCGGCCATAACAAGATAAGATGACTTAGGTGGATAGTTTTGGTATTATCTTGAGTTTAGAGCATGATTTGGTTTCGTTAAATGCCAACCGTAGTTTGTTAAGCCATAAAACATAAACCGTATCGTAAAAATATGAAACTTGTAGGAATGATGAAACTCATCATTATACTCCATATAAAAATATAAAATGGGTGATAAGTCTCAATGGGTGCAAAAAACCGCTTAAAGCTGGAAATACGGGTCAAAAAACGCGTAATTCGCACTTATCGAAAAGAACGAAATTCCAGGGAAATGACCGTGAATTTATTTAAAGTAGACTAAAATTAGTCTAAAAGTGATATGAGATGTCAATATGTGGTTTTCGTCATAATCGGGATAACTTACTAGTTATACGTGCAGTCTAAAAGTTTACGCGATTTAAGCAAAACTGTAGAACGTACAAGGTTAATTTCTTTATGGTCAAAGGAGGAGGGAAATACGTTTGACTTTTCCAAAAATGTTAAAAGTGTCAAAACATATTAGAAACACGCAGGAAGAATGAAAGTCTGGTCCTACGTGGATATGTTTAAATCGTAAGTTTAGTCTCGTACGGCTCAGGGTTTATTTGGTAACATTTTTAAATGAAATCTTAAAAATTCTTTTAATTTATTATGAGTGATCTAAAAATTAATCTGATGTGAAAAATTATCGAGTTGATTTTCTAGGCGCGGGATGTTTAAATGGTGTTCCGACCAAAATAAAACTTTCAAACGATGTTTTCTTAATAATTTTTTTGAAAAATGATCTAACGATTGTCAAACTCTCAAGATATTACTAAAATAATTTATTTTACGAGAATGTGAAATAAAAATTTTACGGGATGAAGAGTGAAAGTGAATAGTAAAAGTGAATAGTAAATTCTCAAAAATGAAAAGTAAAAATTTGAGAATGGATAGAAACTGAAAATGCGAATTGTTACGAAGTTTCCCTACGTACAACAGCTTAGTTGCCAAATTGATATTTGGAAACAACCCTAGCTGGCGATGAAATAAAAATGGATAATGGCAACAGAGGAAATACTAAATACGTTGACATACAACGTTATACGACGACAACCTAGTACATATTACGATTACTACATAATTATAAGTTTAATGGTTACATATTATATTACCCCTTGATAAACAAACACACCAAACTTTCTGTACACAAATTTAATTGACACGGGGTATTCAAACCATACATAAAAATACAACCACTAGAACAATTTTACAACGGTGGACGGAAGATCGGGAGTTTCAATAGCTTTCTAGCGAACTCCCAATTCGTCTTGATATTATCATAACCATCGTCCATCAAATCGCTGTCCCTGATATACATTTTCTTTAACGACGTGGAACAAGCAAGTATAAACTTTATTATGTGTAATTCATTCTGTGATCTAGGAAAGGATAAAAAAATCACTGTCTGATCTGCCCATGGCTGAATGTGGTTGTGTCTAAATCTAATGAACGTTGTTCCAGGTAAAACACTAGCGCTGTGGCAGCCTGGAAAATCAAATAGTATTGAGATACAAAACATGGCGTTTACGGATGTTTATTTGATACGTATGAAATAAAGTATTACACTTACTCTGGTTTCCATCATTTTCAAGTTTGGAGATCCGCGAATCATTTGGACGATGAGTGACACGATAATAGTCTCGCCAAAATCAACTCCTTTTAGATTCAGATTAATGAGGGATACAAAGCAAGAAAGGACATTCATCCTGAATTACCATCACGCATCAACTACAACCGGTCGCCTTTTGGGTTAGTTTAAAAGATTAAATGGGTGTCGTTACACATATATTTAACATTGTAAAATTAGAAGTGTAAATCTCAAAACGGTCTTACCGTGCAATAGTTAAAATCCAATGTAAGGTCCTCAAGAGATGGAAGTCTTGTCAGGTAAAAGATATGGGATGCTATGATTGTCGTGACAGCATTCGAAATACCGAATGACAAATGTAGCTTCTTCAAATTCCTAAGACTTGCAAGATTCCATAGTTTCATCCCGTTTGTACTCTCAACATCTAATGTAAGAGACTCAAGGGACAACAACAACCAGAATTAAATCCCAAACTGTACCGGTTAGAAATTTGACTAAACACAATTCTAAGCTCAATAAATTTGGAAAAGTAGTGAAAAAAACCAAACTAGGAAAATCACAACAATGAATTTCAAGATGTTTCAATTCAATACCCGTAAAGTGGGTTGGCAATGTAACTGGTTGTCCATATCAGTTTCTAATTGTCAGGTCCTCAATTCCTTTAAGTGCCAAAAACATAAGCCAATCACGAATCTCTTCATAATTCAAGTCTTCCATTCTAGACAACGGTTTGGGATCTACAGAGAAGACAAACTTTTTATGGGACCCGTAAGCTGATTTAAAAGTCTAGTAACATGCCTCCAATCAAACTTATATGTTAAATAATAAAAGAAATCCTCATCAATTATGACTTCGGTGAGCAAGGTCCACTTAAACCTCCAGTTTGTAGATAAAATATAGGTGCTCACCGCTTCTTTTATTGGCAACCGATTCAAAATGTTACCGATCACTGTATCTGGCATGATGCTAATATAATCTCTCATACTGGTGATAACATTAGCTCAAAACGACATGGTTTTCAAGTAAATTTTGTTGGTTTTTAATTCTCGAGTGAGGCTTTGGATCAGAGGCCTACTAGGCATCGTAGTGGTGCCCGGAACCACCTTGGAAACCAAGTTTACTTAGAATATATAGTGAATAATTTTAGGACCTACCTTGGAAATTAACCGAGAACTACCTTGGATCTAAAATGAAAAGAAAAAGAAAGAAAACTAAAGAAATAATTTTTCAAGAATGATCGGTCGGAAATAGTTGCAGAAAAATGAAATGAAGAAGATGCAACTTTTATTGTTTTAAAAGAATGCCACATTTTGTTTCTAATGAACCCATATATGGTTTGAAAAGTGACACGTGGGTTAGGCTACAAAGTAAAAATATACAGTATTTTGTAGCATCTCTTTTTCTATTTCCTATGATACAGATACAAGCTTATTTTTACTACCCCTATACTTATTTTTACTACCGCTAGTAGAACTGAATTGGTTGTATACTTACAACTGCTAGTTATTTTTACTACCGCTATAGTTATTTTTACAACCGCTAGTAAAACTGAATTGGTTGTATACTTACAACTGCCAGTAATTTGGTAACTACTGCTAGCTATTTTAACCACTGCTTGTGATAGAAGACATCAACGAAATGATGCAACAGTCGTTAATACTGTTGTGTACGGCCGTGTTTGTGCTGCCCGTGTGTAGGTGCTGCTGATACCATTCTGGTGCCCTTGTGTAGGTGTTGTTCTTGCAATTATGGGCCTGAATAGGCACATAGTGGTTTAGTGCTGCTAGTATTAAACTTACAACTGCTAGTTAAATTGTACTAGTGTTGAATGGTAAATCTGTTATTTTCAAGTGTGCATAGTCACTAGTTGATAGTTTTTAGTTGATTGTAGAATACGAATTGTAACAACTTGAACGACTCCTTGGTTTATAAAAGTAGTCAATAGTGAAAAGAAGTTGCCCTACGAACAACAGTTAGTTGCCACATTGCTTATTGGAAAAAACTGCTAGTTCCCCAGATTAAACAAACATGTATAATGGGATTACAGAACATAGGAAATAGTAAATACGTTGACATACAACGCATTTTCATATACATTAACCTACTACATATTACGATTACTACATAATTATAAGTTTAATAGTTACATAATATATAACCACTTGATTTATAAAATTCACCAAGTACGCAGAAAAAGCTAACCACTCCATACTTCCTTCCTATACAAACATCGTACTAAAACCACAAAACTTCATTCCTATTAAGCATGATCCCTAACTTCTGCCGAAAAAACCTGTTGAACATGAATATAATGGTGTAAGTTAAAAATAAAACATTAATAGAATGGTAAGTTAAAAATAAAACTTACTATAAACAACATGGTCTGGCTGATTTAACAAAAGAAGAGATTCTTTGTATGGAGCGATGTAGAAAGATCCCGCATCTCCTAACATTCCCATGCAGACAAATAATTCAAGTTCTTTGTTGTACACAAATACCGACTGGCCCAAATGATTGCCGCTGTACGCTTCCACTATTGGAGCTTGATCCTTTGTAAACCCAAGCAAATGAACAGATCATAGGGTAGGGATGGTGAATAGGTTTCTAAATGATGTTATGGAAGAACCATTGACGTCCAACAACCATCCGCATAACAATGGAATATCTTCACCAATGATCGTCCCAGAAATCACTAGAGAGGTTCCAAGATCAAAAACATTGAATGGAACTGGGAGTTCATTTTTTAAAATCTGCGGTAGGTCTATAACTTTAAATTGGTTGGTTACCAAATCAAAAGAAATCAACATATAAATCTTGTAAATAACACCGTCCTCATTAGTTAACTTTTCACTCCCATTCCAATACATAAAACGACCTACAACTGCATGACTTTTACGTTTCAATTTGATAGTTTCACGAGGGGGTGGAAATTTTCAAGGATTGTCCACATTAACGAGTTCAAAGAAAGACGACACATACCGAAAACCACTTTCGAACAGGATACGAGACCTTCACGATCGTCGGGTCAGAGTGTCCCGACGACGGCAAAAACCAAAACAAATCTTTTGACGTTCGATTTGATGCGTGTAAACCGGGACAAATACTGCAAGTGATTTTTTGATTGTCGGGTTCCAAATAACAATCATTAGATTAGAACCATAGACAAAACACCAAAGACCATTAGAATTGCCAACTGTAATCATAGATGAAAGCATTAAATATGTAATAAGTGGCGTAGCGATTAGTTGTTCATCTAAAGCTAACACAAAACCTTTGTTACCATATCGAATGTTAGCGAAAATAAATTCTCATACGACGAACACCGTAATTAAAGATGAAGCTTCCACAATCTATACTAGCCTTTCATAACTTGCAACACTACTTGCTGAGTATAGACTTAGAGGTAGCCTATGGATGATATCTAGTTGAACATCCAGGGATATTGTCGACATATTTTCTAAACAAAAGCATAAAGATTGGGATAAAGATATGAAGTCAATAGACCAAAAGAAGAAAGAAAGATTTTGTTAAACAAATTGTATTAAAGAAAGTGATTGGGAACAGAAGACATTAAAGGACATGTACCGTGATGTACTTTTGGGCAACAAAATATTATATTATGCTATAAAGCAAATATTAATTGTTATTCCCCTTTATCACTTATACCTTATCACAAACCCAACACTTATATCACGTTAAACACAAGAATGTTATGCGTAACATGAAGCAAAGAAAGATTAAGATGAAGAACTTGGTGACTTGAATATGAATTCGTGTATGTTAGAGAGGTAGAGAAAAGAAAGATGAAAACAATAAGATGTTATATTGCTTCAAAGGAAAACACGCACACACACACTCAAGCACACCCCTCAAATGACATACTTGAGGGGTATTTATAGTACAAGAGATGATGCCCTAAGGCTTGGCCATGGGCCTTGAGATGGACTTGGATTGGGCTTGGGTTTCACGAACTAGACAAGGCTAGCTTAACATAACTTATGCCCAATTAGCTTAGCCCAATCCACGAGCCCGTTGACTATTCTATCACGATATCTACCACGCGTTACAAAGTTCCTAAACGTGAATGACCATCACTTCTAATAAAACTATTAAGGCTAACAATCTCCCCCTAAGGGGTGGTCATTCAAATGATGCTCCACTTGATTAGGTCTTTACTTTTCTCGAGCTTGAACATTATGTGTAGATATAGAATAGTCTTGATTCTTTGTTCCTTCATGCTTTGTGATCAGTTAATGTGGTTGTCTGCCGTTGTCAACTTCGTTGGTTAGGTGTCTCCACGTCTTTCTCCACCATGCTCACACTTCTATTTGACTTTTGGTTACCAATGATGTAGTTCTCGAGTCTTTAAACTTTGTGTAGCCTTTGATTGTGATGAGAACTTTCATGTGTTGTTGGTATGAGCATGTGGCGAGTCTGCACGATACATCCGCTCCGGAGCTTCCATAAGAAGAAAACATAAAACAAGTTAGTAATAAGCGGATTCTGGCACTTACAAGTTTGAATTTCGAGGGTGTTAACAAAGATAGTGTGAAAACATCTCTAATTCTCACAAAGGCCGCTCTGAACTGGAGTCCCACAAGTGAGATAACGCGATATACCGAAGTACATCTACAGCTCGATGAGCGAGTCACGAGGTACACCGGCATCACCCCACGACATAGACCGCTTGAGACACACTGCGTAATCCATGGAGAATTACCGGCGACCTGATGTCGGGCTGCTTGATGTTGACCCTGGCAGGAATTTCCATTCAATCACTGAAGAATCACAGATGTGAAACTTCTCATAAATGTTCTGGAAAATTGCTAAGATCTGCGTAGGACTCTATAATATATCACTTGTGTCCTTATTGATGAACAACAAGCGATGTCATGTCAAGTGTTCCTATGAGATCTTTTGATGAATCTCGTGGCTCTAGACTCAATAGTGCATATTGGTTTTCTTGAGCGGAGACTAGGGAGAGGGTCTCCTTCTTCAATATCAACAATCTCTAAGAGAAAGCCGATAGATTATGCAGGTTCCCCGTGAGAATGAAACAAATCCCTTTAAGAGAAGAATTGAGTGGCTAGAAGGTTTAGTGCAGTGCGGCCACTGGGTCCATGACGCCTTGGTCTTCAATACCGTGTCATCTAGTGACAACCATAGTAGCATATGAATTGAACCCGTTTCTTGCCCTAAGGTTGATTATGGAGGGCTATATCTTTTCACCCTTTTTCATTACTTTTCTTTTTAATTCTTCAACCCCTTCTTTCTCCTTTCTCACATTACTCCTTTTTTCAATCATACCTAAGGACTTCTAATACTAAACTATTGGTGATGTCCTTGGGTAGATCCCTCCGGCTCTGGCGGATCATAGGACGGATTTCCTATCCTTAGTCACCTTATAACTCCATGACTGTCCTATTGTTGCCATAAAACCATTTTTCTTGAAAATCTCTCAAAGTGTTTTTGATAGAAAACATGTTTGGAACACTTCGAGAGTTTTATATTTTCAGAAACACTCCCCCTTCACATGTGCTTATAAGTTTTGACAGAAATCTGCACATAGAGGGTAGAGTTCGCACTTTTGAATTGATCGACTTTAAATGAACTAGACCGATTCGAGACACGCTTACATCACTAGAGAACTAGCTTGAAATTATTACCCGTCCTGGTCAAGTCCATAGAAAGTTTCTCTAAATGGTACATTCACTTAGACAAGTCCTATTCGGACACGCTACATCCGTTAGACCGCTGAAATTATTACCGTCCAGAACAAGTCTTTTCGAGTCGGGACTTTATATTATCGTTTCATTGGTTACGATCGAGTCGAGCTCTTTTGAGATTCAAACACCGATCATTAAAACATTTTGATCACATTTTAATCACGTTTCTCCCCTCAAAAATAGCATATCCATGATGTTTTTGAAACAAAATGATTAAAAGATATGTTTTTCAAAAATCATTTGGAGAGAAACTGATTTAGCATGAATTTTGGAACAATTTTGTTTTAATACTCCCCCTTAAAGAAAGCATATTTTTCTTACAGAAAATTTGGAATCAATTAAGGGTTTAGAAGGAGTTATCTTGGTACCAAATGTGAGAGATTTTGAAAAATCTTTTTGAAAAATTTCAAATTAATGGTGCGCAAGATGAAGATTTTAAAAATCTTTTGAAGATATTTAGAGAAAAATTATCTTCATGTGATTAAGGATAAGTGCTCGATATATATGAAAATCGATTTTGCGTAGCACTTTCCTTTCTTTAAAGATCGGGTTGCAAGCTCAAATACTTACAAGCCATTATGTTTTTAGGAATAGTGCTTGAAAAATATTTTAAAACCTTTAATTTTGGTTAAGCACTTTCCTTTCTTTGAAGCGCGGGTCCCTGAACTCGATGTGTCCAAGCCATTATGTTGAAGTTCGGTTTTCATACTGAATATGAAGCCTTATGTTGAAGTCCGGTTTCGCATCAAGTATACGAAAGCCATTATTTGAAGAAATTTTGAGAAACGACATATTTTAGAAAACATTTAAAGAACTCTCGCCAAGCATCTGACATACCAGTATCATTGTTGAATGACATTTCTAGAAACGCATGAATATCGTTATACGAGACATGTCGTAGAAGAATATTTTTGTATTTTTATATTTTATGTTTTTGTATTTTATGAAAATTTTCTATTTTTGTATTTTGTTTTTGTTGGTTTTATAAAAGAAATGGAAAATCAAAAATAGAAGATATAGAGAATGAAGAAGAAGATTTTACAGAATTAGAACCCTCTGATGAGCTGGGTTCTGAGATATTTGATTCACCTGCATCCAAAGAAGAAGAGTTTTCACAAATAACAGTGTTAGAAGTACAAGATTCCTCATGGTGAGGGTGATCACTATCAACGGTTGTAGTGGTTTTGACTTCCTTATCTTGATGAGTTTCACTATTATCCGTGTTGGAGCAAGTATCAAAAATCTTTCCTGTGGGAATCCATCTAAGACCTATTGTGTTGAAAACTTTTCCCGTGGGTTTCCACCTAAGGTAAGATCTAGGAGTTGTTTTCTTATCCGATGCAGCGGAAGACTCATTTTTTGAAAAACTACGTCCTGAAGAGATCCACCTATTAGGTTTCCTTTTGATGTTGATCTTGTCAACGGGTTTGTTTCTATTTGGTGTCTTAGTGGATTGTGCCTTGGCACGAGAATTATCTTTCTTGAGATATAGTGAGGCACATGCATCATGATTAGCTGAAAAGACACATTTTTTACATGTAGTACGCATAAATTCAATATTCTTGTTTAAAACAGCAGCTTTAACTTTGTCACTACAGTTTTTTGGAAATTGATTCTTGTTCGAAAAAGACCTAGAATTCCTAGTGTTGTTTTCTAAGGGCATAGCATTTTCTTTTTGCGCAACTACTCTTAGATGCAAGCCAATCCCTAGTCTTTTGTAGAGTGTTCCTAGGTAATGGTTTACTACTACTAGCAGTGCCTTGAAATCTTGTAGAATTCATCACCCTAGATGTTGCACATAAAATTCCATCTTTTCGTCTCAGGCCTTTTTCCTAGCTTCTTCGAGATAGTGATTGTTGACCATATTGTTAGAACCAACAGATTCTTCAACTGGATTTTTGGTCACATTCCGTGTACTAGTCTTAGAAATGCCATGTGTAAACACTTTTTCTTTCTCAAAAACAAGTTTTTCAAAAGCTTTGATAATTCTCTTTTTGATAGGCAAAGTCTGTGGAGTGATGCTTTTTGATAAATCATTTTTCTCATTGACTTTTAGAGGAAATGAGAAATAGACATTTTGGTTTGAAAACCTGTTTGGGAACATTTGTTTTCTCCTCAGTCAATGGTTTTGCAAACTTAGTATCCACAGCCTTTCCTTTTAGACATCCCAGCTGAGCTCTCAAAAGATCATTTTTCTCTTGCATGTCCTTGTAGGCACGCTCATACGACAATTTGTCATACTTGCATTCCTCAGATTTTCGATCAAGTTGTTTAAAATATGACACGTTTTCTTTTTCAAGTTTTTCAAGAGCTTTTTCATATTTTGAAACAATTGCGGAGGTCTCAGACTGGAGTCTTTCATGATCTTCCACAGAATATGTTTGTAAGATAATGGACATGATATCGGTAGTCATAACATCTTCGAAGAGAGAATCATTCAAATTTTCCAAAAATTTGATGTGTTCAAAACATTCATTAGCTTGCTTTACCAGGGATTTATGGTCCTTGACAAAGTCAGATGTTTCTTTCAAAAGTGCTTGTTCAACATGAATTACCCTCGACCGATGGCATTCAAAGTGAGGGCAATTAGAGTTTCAAAAAACTTTTTCTGTTCATTATCAAAACTATTAAACCAGATGTTTGTAATATTGGTTTTAGTTTTAACAGTCTCTTGAAGATACCCAATTCTAGTTTTAACATCATCTAAAATGCTTCTAGTATCACTTGTGTTAAAAGGATTGTTTGAAGACATTTGTTCAATTTTCGAAAGAGACTTGGAAACTACAACCGTTTTGAAACCGGTTTTGAAACCGTGTTGACACTTTGTTTGAAACACTTGGTGTGGTGGAAAACGTTGACGTTTCTTTTTTATTAACAAAAGTAATTCCATTAATTTTGTTCCATTTGTTATAATCAATCGGTTTGAGATCTGGATTCTTTTGTTTCATTTTTGATCTACTCTCCGCAGATAGTTCCAACGCTTTCAAGAGAATCACGAACAATTATGGGTTCATGCAAAGGTTTTCCATTGTTCAACACATTCCGAGATTTCGAGATTTCTGACTTTCTTGAGGAACGAAGAAGGAAGGGTCGTTACCAAGTGCCATTTTATGTGAAGTATGAAAACGCTGATTTACTTGGTTTGAAAGCATCTTGTTTGTTTTATCTGAATGACCCGCTGTGAGAAGCAAATTGTCCAAAGCTTTAATTTTCTCATTTTTATCCAGAATTTCATCAAGAAGAGAATCTTCTCGTTTTGAAAAATCAAGAATCAACTTTTTTTTCTTTTTCAAGATCGAAAACATGCTTTTTGTTTAGAAAGTTGGTCATTTAGATCTGAAATTTCCTTGTTTAAAGATTTAATTTTCAAGTGAGAATTCACATCAAGTGTGTTATACTTGATTTGCAATTCTTTTTCTCTTAAAACATAATCTCGATAACCAATTTCTAATTCGGACATTTTGTTTGTATGAAATTCATAGGCTTTGGCGTGCTCCTTGTAACTCTCAAGCTCAGCGTCAATTTTTATTTTGCGGCCTTAACTTCGCGATTGACCGTTCTAACTTTCTCAACTTCAATGCCACATTGATTGATTAATGATTCAACATAAGCACGTGTTTCCTCATCGGTCTCGTATTTTGTGCACACATGCCTCCACTTGGATCCACATATGGAGTTTCGGAGTTCAGTATTGCTACAACTCCTGATTGTCCATGTATGTATCATAAGTAGGTGCTGATGTCACAGAATGCTGTTCATCATGAGTAAACACATCACATATGACATTGTTATAGCATGGATCAATGATTGGTACCTTAAATACCTGCATTTGCCATAGACAGTGAGGTGCGCTGAGTCGTGTCGTACTTAGTCTCCTAAAGATTTGCCATGTAGATGCAGTTCACATTGAGTTCCTCGAGGTCTTCCAAATCATCCATAATAGCGAAAAAGTCATGTTCCTCAGCACTCAACTATAACCCCGCTTCTTGCTTATCTGCTAACAAAGCAG
Source organism: Chrysanthemum makinoi (assembly GCA_910596185.1). Lineage (NCBI taxonomy): Eukaryota > Viridiplantae > Streptophyta > Magnoliopsida > Asterales > Asteraceae > Chrysanthemum > Chrysanthemum makinoi. The sequence continues at coordinate 100,340,353 of OU343217.1, read as the reverse complement.
CTTTCCGAAGAAAATCACCATTCTTTTGTGCGCTTAGTGGGACAGTTTCTTGCCATGTGACCGCTCCTTGACAGCTTATAACACTTAATCTGAGTACCCTAATTCACATTTCCATAATTCCCAACGACTGGAGCTGCAGCATTGCCATTCTGATTACCCACTGCTCTATTCCCAACATTCTCGTCCCATCCGATTTCCAACATACTGACCCGACCGATACCCCGACACGGAACCGCACTGATTACCGATGCGACGTTAATGCTTTATCCAATAAAGAAAATATCTGTTGCAAGGTCGCTTCGGGTCGGCTTCAGGATCGCTGATTCCTTGTTCCCGGTATTGTTGATCCGATAGAATTGTTGTTGTGGTTGTGGAATGTATTGCCGCAAGTTGTTGTTGTTGGAAGATGATGAAGCTTGTTGTTGTGTATTCACCGTAGTTTGAGTCTTAGCAATAAGTGCCAATGGATCATGATTCTTTGCCAATCTTTCTTGCCTGACTTCATTCGCTTCAGCTTGGTTTTGTTTCAGAAAATCATTCAGTTGATCAAAGTTCACCTGATGTAAGTCTTTTGTTTGGTTGACAATAGTGACATATCGTCCCCATTCTTCTGGAAGATTATTCAGTAACTTGATGTTTTGAACGATTGTTCTGGGTGCCAACTTGTTTCCGATAAGCTCATTCATCAAAGTGCAAAACCTTCCATAGTAGGATTCAATGGATTCTCCTTGTGTAGATGTAAACTTCTCCCATTCAGTTAGCAGCTTGTTCTCCATGTCTTGTTTACCATTTCTCGCTCCATAACATAGCCGTTCTAACACGCTCCCACATATCGAAAGCAGTTTCACAACTGTCTACCACAGCAAAGATGTCTATTGGTAAAACCAGTTGGATAATATGAATTGCCATGTCATCTGATCGACTTGTTTCGATCCTCTTCAGGGTATTCTGATTCAGTTTGAAGATGAGAGGATGGTGGGATGGGAGGTGTTGCATCAAGATTTCCAGGTACATGAACTTGTCGAGGCTTGAAGGGTCCATCCTGAATGGATTTAATCATGAGTTTTCCATTAGGTTTGGTCTTGATGTAACGAAGCATACGACTTGTCCATTGAAGATAACCACCTTTTGCCAACATAGGAAGTCGGTTTTCGGCACCCGGCGCATGAATGTCTTGTTGAGTAGCCATTGATGAAGGTATTTTCCGATAAAGTTGATGTAGGATCGATTCAACGATAAAGGAGTTGTGGTTGATGACGATTAAACTCGGTTGAGGTGTTTTCAAAGTCGCACTGTGAACCTTGGTTCTAAAAAAATTCGCCCAAAATTTGAAATTCACTATAAAAATCAATTCTAAGGACGTATGAAAAATTTGAGTTATGACAATTTTGACGCCAAATTTGACCCGAAAAATTTGAATTTAGGCCCAAAAATTTGAATTTTTGACCAAAATTTTCACTGTTAAACCAAAATTTGAATCTCGCGTAAAAATTGAACGTTTAGTCTCCTCAAAAATTTAAATTTTACTCAAGTTTTCCCGCCAAAAAGTATCTTACGCGTAAAAATTGAACGTTTAGTCTCCTCAAAAATTTATTTTTTTATTTTTTTTTTTTTTAAACCTTATGCGTAGAAAGAGCTTAGGCGTAGAAACAGAAGTTACGAGTAGGAAATGGTTACGAGTAGGATGTAGTTACGAGTAGGATGTGGTTACGAGTAGGATGTGGTTACGAGTAGAATGGCTTAGGCGTAGGATCTTATGCGTAGGAAGCTCAGGCGTAGGATTCCTTAGGCGTAGGATCTTATGCGTAGAAAGTATCTTACGCGTAACCTTAAGCTTATGCGTAGACAAAAAGTTACTCGTAAACCTTACGCATAATTGTGAAGTTATGCGTAGAGTTACTCGTAAGCTTTAAGCTTATGCGTAAACTATGGTTAAGAACCAAAAATCCTTTACACCGTCCACAGCGTAAGGGATATCCACAAGTCGAAGTGTTCCACACACTTATCCAAGTGAGGGAAGCACCGAGTAACCGTTATAGCTCGAAGATTCTTCACCAAAAGTTACGAGTAGAAAACTTATGAGTAGTTGACTTTCTTACGAGTAGAACTAGGGTTTTGACTTACTCGTAAAAAATTTCCAATGATTCAAACAAATTCGCTGCACGATATCCTTAAAAACACTCGAATAATACAAAAATGTTAACCTTTTTCACCCAAAGTGCTTAGAAAAGTTACGAGTAGAAAACTAGGGTTTTGACTTTTTGACTTCTACTCGTAAGAAATTTCCAACGATTCAAATGATGTCGCTTGCACAGATATCCTTAAAAACACTCGAATAACCCAAAAATGTTGACCTTTTTCACCCAAAGTGCTTATAAAAGTTACGAGTAGAAATGACCAATGAACCAAAATCGAGTTCAAAAATGATTTAAAACACGTAAAGTTTCAAACTTTTTGCAAAAAACTGAAACTTTAACACCAAATAAACCTTAAACCACAAGAATCTTGAATTTTTTGGTGAAAAAATGAAAGCTTTAAGCGTTTCAAATATGTAAAACGTGAGCTTATACGCGTAACCCTTCAAAACAAACACAAACACTCCTAAACCATTGTTAGGCGATTGATACCAATTGTTATGACCAAAGATATACCAACCTTATCAAATACCCACGTTATGAACACAAGAATACCACGTTAAACCCAAACTGTTATGCGTAAATAAAGAGAAAGATTAAGATAAGATATGGTGACTTGATGTATATTCGTGTATGTTAGAGAGGTAGAGAGAAGAAAGATGAAAACAATAAGATGTTATATTGCTTCAAAGGAAAACACACACACACACACACACTCAAGCACACCCCTCAAATGACATACTTGAGGGGTATTTATAGTACAAGAGATGATGCCCTAAGGCTTGGCCATGGGCCTTGAGATGGACTTGGATTGGGCTTGGGTTTCACGAACTAGACAAGGCTAGCTTAACATAACTTATGCCCAATTAGCTTAGCCCAATCCACGAGCCCGTTGACTATTCTATCACGATATCTACCACGCGTTACAAAGTTCCTAAACGTGAATGACCATCACTTCTAATAAAACTATTAAGGCTAACATTAATAAAGTACACATAACCAATATAGAAGTGGTTTGCAAACCATAGCTGTTTTTGTATATGTGCACGGGTATTTACAAAAGAAATGCCGTTGATTTAATTTTTTTTTATAATAATCGACTATTATATAACACAAGTAAAAATACATATAGTAAAATTTGAAAGAAAAATACTTCACAAGTGAACATTTGACAATAATTATGGGTCAAACGGACATTAAGGATCGTACCTTGAAAGACAGCTATCAATTTGTGTATTCAACCTTGTGGTTCCAGAAGTATTCAAGCATCCGTTCACGGTAAGCTAAAGCCCAATCTGCATCGGTTGGTCTAAACAACCACATCAAATCTACCCATACATCCAAGTGTTGCGGACATATAAAAAGTACGTCCAAACGGCTCTTTTAGACTGAAAATAGTAGATATATACTTCAACAGCTACTTGAAAAGCTTAAGATAAGATATAAAAGCTTAAAGGTTACAAGTACTGGTATGCTAGAGAAAATCAATTCAAACAATACCTTAAATATCATAGAAAATAAGTCCTAACAAGCTATAGTTGCTCCATTTGCGAATCAATGTCACACATTCAGAACACCATTCCTCCTAAATATATCTAGAGTATAAAAGAAGATATAATATACAATAATCAATATCGAGCCTGAATCTAGAGTATAAAAGAAGATATAATAATTTAGATACAATAATCAATACGAGCCGATTCACATGTTTTTAGCGAACATAATTGCATCAAATTAACAAATTTACAAAACCTCGATTTTCGGTTTAGGGTGATAACCCTAATTTTGACTTTCATCAAGGGAACAACCACAAATGCAAATTTAACTAAACTTACAGATTAAATCGAAGATAAAATACATTAAGTAGATAATAACAAAAGATTTCTTTAGGTGATTTGAATTACATGTAACAAGGACAGGCCACCGCAGAAGAAGGTTCAGTTGTGTGGTGGTACGCACGGATGGTGGTGGCGTGTGTGGAGGTGCGCCCGGATGGTGGTGGCGTCGGGTTAATGGGTGGTTGTAGTGGTGTTAGTTGTGATGGTTTATGTGGAGGACAAGAGGTGTGTGACTGTGTGAATCTGTGTTTAGTGTGGGCGTTTGATTTTTTATTTTTTTTAAAATGTGAAATGACAAAACTATCCTCGTGTATAAATACAAGTTGCCCAAAAAACAATACGTTACAATACATGACATATACCTTCAAAATAAGTACTTGTGTCATAAGTTGTCGGACACATGGCAGCCCCTGGTTGGGTCCAAGAAAAGCGGTGGGCAACCTGTCTATTTTCGAATTTTAAAAGGGCGTGGTCCATAAACTGATAACCCTCAGGGAGCGCGGTCTATTTGACTAATTTTCCCAATTATTAATTAGAATTCACAGGTAGAAACGGTTGGGCATCAAACCACTGTGAAATTGAAGTTTGGAACAATAGGTTTGCCCCAAAGTCGGTCAGTTCATTTATTGGAATGATATAAATATCATACATGCAAACAATATGCAAAAATAAGTGCAGGTTGACTTTTGTGGTAAAATTGTCAGCAATATGAATACTTCAAGTCAAGTTTTTGTGCAATTACCTTAACACGTTTCGTTGTAAGCCGACTTTTTTTTTTACCGATTTGGCTACTAAGAGATAGAGCTAGCCTGAATTGACCCATTCATAAGCAAATAGGTTGAACTTGCCACTAGTAAAAAAAAAGGGTAACTGACCCTCTAGCGGCCCACGTCGACCAATAACAGCATGTAACCCGGTTACTTATCGAACCATGGGGAGTTGGAGGTAAAGATAGAATGTATGGTTGGCCAGTGTATAAAATAAGGGGACCATAAAGTACAGGCTATTTATGCAATGCACTTTCCAGCTGTGCAGGAGGAAGCTAAAGAGAAGCAAAACAACCAAATAAATAACACCATGAGTCAGATAGCTATTGTAGTCTAACCATAAGCAAGTGATACTGATGAAATCAAACAATTTAATCATAATATACTAATATAGGAAATCAATAGGGCATAGCCAAAAAAGAAACTGTGATAATTAGTAGGGCACACCTGAAATACCACACAAAAATACTCTGACTTTGTTAACTGAGCACATTTCAAGAATCCTACCCATAGCTCGTTGTGTAAAATATAAGCATAACATCAGATAATAAGCATTAAACACATGTCTAACCTGCTTGCTCACAAGACGAGATAGAATCTCCACATAAAATCCATCTCAGAAAATATATTTTCAGCGTCAAAACTTTGATTATGGAAGATAAAAACTGAGAATTGATAAATTTTAGTACAAAACATATAGCACAAGCACCCTAAAGGAACAATCAAAGGCCTGAACATTAAATATACTTATAATACAATGGTGATCCTTTTCCCTAGAAAACTGATCGCATTAATCACCTAGTGCTTAAGAGATCATTGTTGTTCATGGACAGTATACACCCTTTTTTTCTAACATAACTTTGCATAAAAGTTGGATATAAGAAAAAGTAAGATATTCATGGAAATACAACATTCCCTTGTCTAGTTATGATTTCAGTGAACAAAGTTCATATGCCAATGAAGCCACAAACAAGGAAAACCGTATACAGGATATACACTTAATCTTTCTATAGTCCTGTAATAAAGGCGATAACTAGACCATCATTCCTGATTAATAGCAATACACATGACAACCACACAAGATGCAGATAGATATACACAATAAAAAGAAAAACTACAAAGATATATACAGGATATATGAATGTTGGGGAGATGATGATTTGGGGAGATGAATGATTTGGGGAGATGATGACGAGGATGAAAGATGAAGGGTTAAAATATAAATGTGTTATAAAAGTATAAATGTGTATGGACTAAAATACCCTCGACTACAAAACAAAAATCAGACATTGACTTTGTCAAAGGACTAGTTTGGCATATAAAGGCCATGTTTTGGACTTGTGGCGATGATAATGCCCAATTTTGTCCCAACGCGAAGCATATTACCAAGTTTAGGGACCAACAGTGTATTTTAGTCTTTTTAAAATTTACATTTAAAGATCAACTAAAAGATTTTATGACTTGGAACTGATGGTGTGCAGGGTGCACCTAGGTAAACGTCTAAATCTGCCTTAAGTTTTGTATTAGTTATGTAGCCAACTTTCCATTAACAGATTAAAGACAAAGGGACCTGTAGCTTATGGAGAAACCTATAGAGGTGCATTTCTTAGCCGCCACAAAGATCCTGTGGTACTAACAAGCAAAGAAAAAAAACTTATTTGTTGTGGTTCATTGACAATGGTTGTGTCGTTTTAAGATGGTGCCAGCCTCACGAGAAATAGTTCATTTGTTTTGTCAAGAAAAAAATTCTGTGTTGGGGTTCATATGCAGAACTCAATGAGACCTTTCAACCAAGTATTGGCAAACATCAGTGGGAATGTAGAGTGTTTATGTTTTTAAGAATATCTTTGTTTCTATTGCTAGTCCTGCATTAGCATTGTTAGGCTTTTAGGGATAGGCAGTGCTTTGGGCCAAATCTATGAAATACTTAAGTTCTTGGTTTCTGTAAGTGCCCATCTAAAAATGCTAGTAACTAGAACAAATTCTGCAAACATATTCAGAGAAATCTGCTCTTTTGCTAATTTTTTAGTCCCTAGCATTTTTCTTATCTTCCAATCTTATAAAATAGATAAATGGACACGGGATCCACAAACCAGATAAGAAAAGCCAAAAATCATCAATTACTATCACTATATATATCGACACTTTCATCTTTAACACACTACTTTTATATAATTATATAAATCCTTACTTCTAGAATTACAACAGTCCCCTATATACAAATAAATCAATATTTTGATATGTTACACACTCGCACATACTATGACAATTTGGCACCACAGAACCGTATAAATGTAAACATGTTCATTATATTCAAGTATTCAACTTATCGTCAAATTGCTTACCACCAACACATTCCCTACATTCCGGCAAATACATTCTGGTTTTCTAATGTCCGAGTAAGTTTCAACTTCATGAACATAAAATATATAAATTCCATATACTCCCTACAAAGTTAACAAATTCATAACCTTAACTAAACCTAATCAGATTAACATTAACATAAACATCATAAACTAATTCAAAAGTCATATTCTTATTCCCTAATTTGTGCACATAAACAAATTTATGATTACAAAAATCATAACCAATAAACCCTTTAACCAAAACCATTGTTTTAACATTTTTTTTTGCAAATTTCATCAATTTAAACCAAAACATAAACACAATTAACCATATAAAACAAAAAAACAAAAAAACAAACCTGAAACAATTACAAAAACCAATGCATTACAACCAAATTAACGAATCACACTTTCTTGAACCAAAAAGAACACTTTTTTATGGTTTTATTCACCAAGAATCAATTATGGCTTTATGGGTACTAATCAAAATCAAACCTCATAGTTGACCAAAACAGAGAAACCCATATCAGTTTATAACCAACCCCACAATAAAATTAATAAAACCAACAAAAAAAATAAGAAGTACAATATAAACAAGTAAAAAGAAAAGAAAAGAAAAACTTAGAGGTGGTGAAAATGGCGGCTGTAGGTGGAGAAGAAGGCGACGTAGAGGGCGAGAAGGCGAGAGGTGGTCGAGCTGGAGGTGGCCGGTGGTGGGGTGAAGGTTTTGAAGATGAATTGGTTTTGAGGAGAAGGGTTTTGATGAAGGGTGTTAATAGGGTCAGAGGTAGTCAGAGTTATAACATCTGACTGTGTCTTACTGGCAATGAAAAAACAAACAACAAAAACGTCTGACCGCGTCTGACTGGTAAGATGTCAGAGCGAGTCAGACATTTTTTTTTATTCTTTTGTTTTCCTCTAGTTATCCTTTTCACATGAAAAAAAAAGTTTTCTTTTTCACACTGTAATCTTGAAAAACTTGTGAGCCCATCTTTAATTTATATCCTAAGAGCATCCGCAATGAGGAGTTTTTGCAAAAGCTTTTCACTATTTGAAAAAACATTTTAAAAGCTTTTTACTATTGCAATGAAAGACTTTTCTTTTGGTATGAAAGAAAAACTTGGCACCAGCCAAGCGTTTGAAGCAATAGCTTCTTACTTGCTACCATTATTAATAAATGTTTCAAGACAAAATAACTTAACATTTATTGCCATAAATGCACCAATTCATTGAAAGACTTGATGCAATACAAATGCTCTAATACATAAAACAATCAACTTTTACATTTTCTTTCTCTTATATCAAAAATCCAAATCCAAATTCTAATCCTAAACTCATCTACAAACCAAACCAAGCCGAACCAAACGAGCCCTAACTTAAGAAGCCTAATCCAAACACCTCCTAAATCCAACTGTTTAACCAAAACAGAGGTCCAAGTGTTGTTCAACACCGGGAAACATTGCTGATTTTCTCACTCGTATCTGCTTAGCCAACTTCTTCTTCATACAATGGTAAACTAAATTATATTCCCTCACAATTTCACCATTCTATTCCAATTAATATGAATTACAATATTTATTTTTTATACAGGATTACACAAAATCAGCAATTCCGTCACACCTACTCGGTGACCGTAACACTAATCTTGTCGTCATTAATCCAGGTAGTAGTAGGCCCCACAAACTTTTTTCCAAACCCTAATTTTTTGCTGTGTAATAATTGGAGTACAAAATGTTGATTTAGGGTCTGCGAATATACGAATTGGACTAGCTCAACAGGATGTTCCGTTTAATATTCCGCATTGTATTGCGCGTCGTACTACCGGTGCTAATCATCCTCCTAGAAAAAATGTGCAAGATCAGGTTCCGCTTTTGCGCTTATTTATATGTGTTTAGTCAATTGCTCAAACTCGTCTTATGTGCCGATATTTTAAGTTAGTAAACTTTGATATAAACTGTGCGCGTATTTGACTTTATTTTCACCTCACGCCTTTGAGTAATGTTACATTGATATGTATATATTTGGCGAAAAGTATAATTGGTTGATATTGTTGGACTTGCATAGTCTAGCTTCACTTGGTCATGGCTGTCGGTGAATCTATATTTGGTTTTATGAAAATGGTCGTGAAATTTGTATGTAGTCTGTGTCCAGATCGATGTAAATGGGAGATACATGTTACATTATGGTCCTAAATAGAAAGGTCCCTTGCGTCAGAATAGAGGAACCATTTCTTGATCTATGTCGGAATTCGTGAGCATAGGTAGAAGATATACACTTATTCTTGGATGTATGGCATTACAGACAAATCCTTGTAAGGGTGGAACTTATAATTCACAAATTTCATAACATGTTAGGGTAACAATCTGCATAAGCTAGTAGTTATGCCGTATTCTCGAGGCCTTGGTTTCTTGTATATGACTAACGACATATACTCCGTCCATAAATGTCCAAGTTCTACTTAAGTTTGTCCCCAAACATATGTCTACTTCCAAAACAATTAACCAAATCTCGCTAATCTAACCTTAGTTACATCCAATCACAAACATTGCGTTAATTGTTTGTTTAAAGTTGTGCGTACTCTAGACGCTAATAAACGATGTAATAATTGCATTTTAAATAAAACTGTGTGCCTTTTCTCTAGTGGACATCTATTTAGACAGTGGGACTACCGCACAAGATTAGCATAGAGTATAAACTGCAATCTCAAATGTTGCTAACTGTTTTACACTTTTAGCTATTAATATTTAGAGTTAATCATTGGTTTTACCGATGAACTTGACAGATGCTCAATTCTCAAGTTACAACAGCTCAACATGTGGAGAGGGAGAAAGCTTATGACACTGTGAGTGACTAAGTGATCTCGAGTTTTGTGTTTTTAAGTCCATTCCATATGCTTGAAAGTGTTTTTTCTTTTTAAATTTTGTAGATTGCTTCCTTATTGAAGATACCATTCCTTGATGAAGAGGCGGTGAACAACTCTTACCCACGTAAGGTAGGCGATTGTTTTCCATGGGTGTCTTCTATATTTCTTTTTCATTTTCTTGAATTTGGCGCTGAAGTTAACAATGAGATTGATTCTTATGCAGACAGGTCGTGTTGATGTATTATCTCAACAGAACAGTAAGAAAGATACTGTATTTCCTTGGACTGATGTGTTCCAGAAAGGTCCAAGTTCATCCTCGGCATTAGGTAAATAAACAACAATTTTTGTTCTAAAGATGCTAGTTTTGTTTGTTAAATTCAAAATAAACTGGCAAAAAGTCATTTACCCCCCTGCCATACATTTTCATTAAATGTTTCATTTCTTAGCCATTGTAGGCCAAATATGACAGTGCCTAATAATATTGTTCAGTGCATTCCACCCATCCAATATGATAGAAAAATCACCTATATACAGAGCAGACCCTGGGAATTCACATAGGGCATAAGAAAATGAGTGTAAAGTAAAGCTATTCTCAAGTTCAATTATATACAACTGTTTTATTGCTTAGGAGTTCACCTTTTCTTTTATCTCTCCATGTGTTGCACCAATGTCATTGATGATGGTGGTGGGAACTACTAGAGATAATCATCTATGTCTGGATGTGAAATTTAAGTGTTCTAAATATGATTGGATAACCCAAGGACCCGCCATCAGTCTTGCCATTGCTAGCCTGCCCCTTATATCCTTATAAAAATACTTGTTCGTGTAATTTAGACCTCTATGCATTCTTAATAGTATTTTTTTCAGAAATGAATTTTTTGAAAAGAAGCTATAGCTGAGTATAACTTGTTGCATTTCGTGTTCACAGTAGGCTTTAGACCAAGGAAAAATGTACACTTGAGCGACCAACGTACACTTGTATATAGCACAATATTGATGTTCTGCATAGTTTTTCAGCTCATGCTTTAGAGTTGAGCTCCTCATGATATCCTATATATGTATTTTTATGATAATAGCACGCAACTTAATACATTCCTGTTTATAGTTTTGTAATCTTTATATTTACTTTGATTGTGCTCAAATGTAGCATACAACTCACATAAGCATGAAACAAATGAGTCCTCAGACCTGCAGGAAGGTAGTAGTGTTAAGAAGCCCCTCACAAGTGAATCCAAGTACAAGGAGTACATTTGCGGTGAAGAAGCCATGAGAATTTCTCCAACTGAACCGTATTGTTTAAGATGTCCAATACGCAGAGGCCATCTTAATATTTCCCTACATTATTCCATGCAGCATGTAATTTTTTATCGTCATAACTTCCCCCTGATGTACAAGTTATATAAATGATGATTCATGACAATCATAAAAGTTGAGACTATATGTTTGAACAATCTAAACAAACTATTCCAAAAAAGTATTGGCAATTCGTGTACGCATGCCATTATTTCTTTGTACTAGAGTATTAGTGCTATACTAACTTCGGAGATATTTTCCTTTTATGGTTGCTAGTAGACAATGAAGCTTCTTAACGTTTATTTATTATTTTGCAGGTACTTGAAGACCTACAAGCTATCTGGGACTGGATATTGATTGAGAAACTACATATTCCTCATAGTGAGAGAAACATGTATTCCGCTCTTATTGTGGTGCCTGAAACATTTGATAATCGAGGTAATTATGTTTTGTTTTGTTCAGAGCTCAAGTTTGCTTTCCTTGTTGAATAATACAAACAAGCACGCATCTAATCTACAATACATAATTCAGTACAAGTGCCTACTTCCGTATTTATCGCTACATTTGTCCATAAAGTTTGTAAAATTTCATCCCTCCTGTAATTCAATGAAAATGCTTGTATTTTATATCATAGGCCATTAGGCCCAAATGCCAATATTTGGCAATGAACAAGTAGATACGCAATTTTGGCTTGAAGGTGTGCCAAGAAAAGGGAAAATTCTTACTAAAATGGTACATCCCAAAATGGAAATTGCTACATGAACTAGGAGAGATTATAGAGTGCAACAATTGTGCGAAGGCCACAAGAGGTAGATCGCTTAGTAAAATGCTAGACCTTCCAAAGGTACACAAGGTCTTAAAATCGAATGAATATAAATTAACATAAGAAACGCAAGTGTTTCCTTTCATGCCTCTTTATTCCTAACATCATTCTTTTGTCAATATCTTGATTTGTTGTCGTGGTTTAAACAAGATGGATCCATTTTCCCGGAGCAGGATGCAAAACAACTCATATGGTTTATATTATTTCAGAAATTAAGGAAATATTATCTATCGTGTTAAGAGACTTGCGGTTCAGCTCAGCAGTAGTTCACCAGGTGATAGTTCTTTGATATACAATATTAGATTAGATGTTACTTGTTAAGTGTAGAAACTTGAAAGAATGTGTGGTTGGTTGAAATGCACTATTAATGTTTGGTTGAAATTCTTCGTAATGTGGATGTATTGATTATTTTCTTAGTGCTATCAGTAGTGATTATGTTTCAATGAGTTCTGTACTAAGTAAAATGGTTAACGGATAGCCTACAAAGTAAAAATTGAACTTTTGTTAAAGGTGGATAACCTTCTCTTGGTAATCAAGCAACATGGAACAATATATTCCCCCGTCCCAAAATTATTGTCCCCAGAGAGGAAAAAAAAAAGTTTAAGAAAAGTGGGACCACTATACTCCTCCACCATCAAATATCATCCCCACCCACTAAACTCTTTTTTCATTACTCCTTTTTCATTGGCTGAAATAAAAAGTGGACAATTATTTTGGGACATCCCAAAATGGAAAAGTGGACAATAATTTTGCGACGGAGGGAGTATGTTTTAATGTCTTATTTTAGAAAGAAGTCTGACCAGTTGCTCTATTATTATTACTCCTAGCATATAAGTTTAATATAGCATTACAAGATCTTTGACAAAGAAAATTTTCTTTTATTTGTGTCAACTCATAACATCTTTTTATCATATCAACATTAACTGTATGATATGACACTTATTAATGCAGGAAGGTCTTGCTGCAGTTTTTGGAAATGGATTACCAACAGCATGTATTGTGAATATGGGTGCTCAAGTCACGACAATTATTTGCGTCGAGGTGGTCTTGATGCCCTTTCTCTTCCTTACAAATCTTTAAATAAATTTTGGCACTTGGCGTATTACCAGATATACACAAGAATTACCAGAAATTCGTAATTTGCCAGTTTTATAGAACATAACCCATACTATAAACATTATGCATTTTTCTATCAGCTTCATATGTTAATTGGAATTCACTCTAATTATGATTTTCATGTGTTTGGTGATCTTGTCAGGATGGAGTTGCTCTTCCTCATACACAGATCACCTTATGTTATGGCGGAGAGGTGCGAATTCCATATTCTGATACTATTCTTCTCAATCGGTCAAATTGTGGCTTTTTGTGTGGGTGTATCTGGGGTGTTGACGTTTATTCTTTAACATAATGACTTGTTGATTTCTTTTTAATCAGTTATCGTTTGGTTGGATATTAGTTGTTGAGTGACTAAATATTAGAAGTGATATTCTCAGGATGTATCTAGATGCCTTCTATGGACCCAAAGACATCATCAGACATGGCCACCTATTCACACGGATGCTCTTGCAAAGCCGATTGATTTGCTGATGCTGAACAGACTTAAAGAATCTTACTGCCAGATTCATGTGAGATCATTGATGTCTCTATTAAACCTTGATTTGAGATACCATTGTAATAAAGAAAAAGGCTCTTACTTTGCTTTGTGCTTAGAGGTGGAAAAATGAGCTGTCGGCGGGTTGGGCAAGGGGTCAAAATGGGTAACATATTCATATGGGGCCATAGTGACGCCATACAAGCCACTAAGGCCAGCCTGTCAACGCCTTTTTGTCCATTTATATACAATTTTATACATCAGTAGTGTCTTAATGGAGATTATAAAATATAAACGCTATACTGTGAAGATAATAAGTGATTTAGTCATTTTAGGAGGTTCTGAGCTCTAAAGAACACTTCAGGCGACTTTTAAAGCGTTTGACCCAGTCATTTGACATTTTCCTCTTTAGGTAATTGGTAAAAATATTACCCGTTTGACCCTTTAGGGATAAAACACATCCCAAAATCCCAAATCCACCTCTAGATTTGTTTTTTGGAAACTTTTTTTGGATTTAGGTGTCGTCTTTCGTTCATATTTAAGTATTTAGGTCCGTTTGTGTTATTATCTCTAAAAATTACACATTCTTGTTCAACGAAAGAGTTATGTATGACTGGCGTCTTTTTTTAAAGCTTTTAGATAGGAGTGATCATTAAAATTCTCTCTTCTTGTGCAGGAGGGGGAAGTTGAAGCTGTTGGGGTGGTTCATTCATATGAAGATGGCTTGCCACCTGCATCTCATAAGACAAAGCTGACTGCTCTTAATGTAAGGAGTATAATCTTTTCTTTTTTTGGAAGGCATAAGGAGTAATATTGTAAACTCGTGTCAATTTGATCTCTTCTTTTCTCCTAGACGATTCTTTTGAAATTCTGTGTCAAGTGCATATCATGATCATAGATAACTCCTTAAGTGACTGTAGTTGCCCAAGTGGTGGTAGAGATGTACACTTTTTACAGCCACGTATAGACACACGAGCCAACTGACGAAACGAGGGATCCCCAACCCATTTTGGAAACTCTAAACCCGGACATCGTTTTCAGTTGTGTCCTTTCGGGAAGCATCTGATACGTCACTCCATTCCACCTCTAACATAGTAAGCCTCTTTTGTGATAAGTCCGCTTCTCTTACTTCCGTTGCGTTTTTTACTTTTTCCAGGCCCTCAATGGAAACTTTCCCATGAAGATTCTCAAAATATTTAAGTTGGGTTATTGAAAAGTTATTTTCTCCTCCAATAATGATTTTTGAAAGAGTTTGTAGGTTTTTCAACTTAGCAACCCCTAATGGCAAGTCTTTTAAAAGCGGAGTGTCTCTGATGTCTAAGTGACTCAAACTTTTAAGCTTTATGAAGTTGCTGGGCAACTTAGTTAAACAAGAACAGCCAAAAAGGACCAAGGTCTCTAAGTTATAGAGATCACAAACATTTTTAGGTAAATGTGTGATTTTAGTTTGAGATAAATTAAGATAGCGTAAATGCTTTAATTTATTAATGGACTCTGGAACCTCGCTTATCTCATAACCACTCAAACTTAAAGCCCTTAAGAATTGCAACTTAGGAGTAAGTCAACCAAAACCTTATTCGACAAGTAGGGGTGAAAGAAAGGTGGCAACGTAAATACTTGTCGAATAAGGTTTTGGTTGACTTACTCCCTAAGTTGCAATTCTTAAGGGTTTTAAGTTTGAGTGGTTATGAGATAAGCGAGGTATTTACCTATTTTTACAGCCACGTATACAAGAAAGGTAACTGTAGTTGCTCAAGTGGTGGTAGAGATGTACACTTTTTACAGCTACGTATTTACCTACAAACTCTTTCAAAAATCATTATTGGAGGAGAAAATAACTTTTCAATAACCCAACTTAAATATTTTGAGAATCTTCATGGGAAAGTTTCCATTGAGGGTCTGGAAAAAGTAAAAAACGCAACGGAAGTAAGAGAAGCGGACTTATCACAAAAGAGGCTTACTATGTTAGAGGTGGAATGGAGTGATGTATCAGATGCTTCCCGAAAGGACACAACTGAAAACGATCTCCTTGATGCATTGAAACCACATAATGATTGTTTGGAGAAGCTAGGCATTGTGAACTATCCGGGTTTAGAGTTTCCAAAATGGGTTGGGGATCCCTCGTTTCGTCAGTTGGCTCGTGTGTCTATACGTGGCTGTAAAAAGTGTACATCTCTACCATCACTTGGGCAACTACAGTCACTTAAGGAGTTTTCTATATTATAGACTTATAGTCATTTAAATTGGATTCAAACCACTGACACAAGGATTTTCAGTCCTTTGCTCTAACCAGCTGAGCTATATCATGATCATAGTTTTTTTTATCATTCGTTATAATGATGGGAAGTCATTTCACTTAAAGCTATAGGAATTGTGATATGGATGGTATTCCCTGGATGTTTTCTTGAACAAACTGTCAAAATCAAGCTATATAACAAAGTTATTGCTCTTAGACTGCAACTAACAGTCCAAAGTCTATTGGAATAGGTGGCACCTATGGGTCTTTTCTATCCACCACTCTTGGTTCCAGATGTCTATCCTCCTCCACCTCGTACGTGGTGAGTGCTAATAGTTTTTATCCAATTTCTGCTATAATAACTTGAAAAATTAATATCGTCTAAATTTTTGTTTTCTAGGTTTAAAGATTATGAGGATATGCTAGAAGATACTTGGCATATCGACTTTTCCAGGAGAACAGATGTATCAGACAGCTTATACCCAGGAATGAGTAATCCGTTACAGATGTGGGATAATTATCCTTATATTCCAACAAATCAACAGAAGAAAGAAGAAAAAATCGGCCTTGCAGAAGCCATTTCAAAGAGTATTCTTTCATCAGGTACAACACCGGCGCCGAAGATGTCAATTTCGACCCATTTACTGAATGGGTCGATTCAGTTTATGTAGATTTCTAACGGTCAAAAGGTAGGATTAAAAGTAATAGCGACAAAGAAAAATGGTCGAAATTCTCACAAAGTGTGTTTCTTAATGCAATAAACTTTCCAAATCATCTTATTTTCAACAATTATATTTTTATTGAACTGGTATAATTTTGCAATCATCTTTCACACACTAATTGTTTTTACAAAACACATACAGTAATAGTTTTGGAATAAAGTAATTCATTTTGGCCCTACCCATTTTCATCCGTAACCAAACAGGCCCATTATGTCGCCTGCAAGCTTGAACTTGTTATACTTCTGCTTATTGCTTGTCTTACTGTTTGTTATTCTTTCTCCCATCCATAGGGCGTATAGATCTACAGAGGAAGTTGTTTTGTAGCATGCAACTGGTGAGTGACACGCATAAGTGTAGTTTTAAAGAACCTCGCTACGTTAATGGTTAATCCAATGAGCTTAGAAGTATTGATACGCTTTTTATCTTTGTAGATTGGTGGAGTTGGTTTAACAACTGGTCTTGTTTCTGCGGTGGAGGATAGGTATGGAATTATTTATTTTCTTTCTGAAGACTTCATCACTTTTCTACGTTATGTGTAATGTTTTATTTGCTAATTTTGAAAAGAAATTACCGAATAATCCCACATGCGTGTTAGTAAAGAGAATATCGGGTTTATAAAAATTCTATAATTTTTTGTTTGTTGTGTCTTGATATAACGAGTAAAACTCTTTCATCTTTTTTACAAAAGTTACTGAATTATGTTGCTTGACTCCGTTTTGCAGAGTACTAGCTGCAATTCCCCACACTGAAGCAATCGATTCTGTCGAGGTCAGTTTTTTCTTGCATCTTATATGTATTGTTTTTAGAATAATTTGGTTACAGTTTCATGACAAACCTACGTATTGCAACATATATTTTACAATTCCTCATATGCTGCACTGCTAATGTGATTAAGAGTACTCTACTATTCCATGTGTACCATAGAAGCATCCTTTTTTGCTATTCATATTTTTATTTAATGTTTTTGTATTAAATTCTTTAATATATACTGCAATATTGTCCAAAACCTTTCCTTTTAACTCCTAAATTTAAACTAATTTCCTAGTAATGACAAAATACCCATTAGAAATTGATCCAAGTATCTATTAATGTTAGATGGTTCTATTCACACGCAGTAAAAACGTTGAGAGAGATAATTTGCGATTTTTTTTTTAATGCTGTATTATACAACAATTGCCTGTCCCCAGGATATAAAAGTTGCCAAAACGTTATGTCCAATCTGTTATGGATTTTGTTTTCTCTATGAAATAAAGCTCTAGTGAAGTATAGATTCAGATTTTAAAAAGTTGGATTCTTATACATTTTTTTTGGCTTCTCGAATAGGTATTGCAATCAAGAACCAACCCGTTGTTTGTGGCATGGCGAGGCGGAGCCGTAAGTCTATTCTAGATTTTTTTCCTGTTCATACGCACATACTAAAAGTGGTGTTTTTGACCCATTTTACTTAGGAATGAGCCGATTGTGTTATTATTATATCACAGACGAGTCAAATAAGGAATAAATCTTTTATCTTAAATATCTTAAAACTGGGAATGGTTAAATACAGTATTACTGTTAAGTGTCGAAAGTCACCCAAAGTGTAAATTTTTATGCCTAGCACCTCCTGAAATTTGTTCGGACATTTAGATTAGTTTTATAAAAATGTATGTTTTGTAAATGCAAAATAATTCGTCTAAAACATAGACAAAAAAATGACTGGTCGACGTGACCTGACCCACCCTAAAAAGATGACGTTTATCTTGTTCTTCAAAGTCAACCTAACCATTGCCACCGATCTCATGCAGATACTAGGTGTACTCGATTATGGTCGAGAGGCTTGGATACATAGAGAAGACTGGATACAAAATGGGATTCATATCGCAACAGGCAGAAAATACAAGGACTCTTACTATCTGCAAGCCCAACCAATGTGTTACATAAATTCCTAGTACGGTATTAGAAACACTGTCTTTCGACGTTATTAACCTACAGTCCTACACAAAGGTTAGATTGGCATTGTAATTGAGTACTCACTTGTAAAAGAAGCAAACTATTGTGTAGTTTGTTTTTTTAGGAGGTTAATATCTGAATTCCGAATAGTATTACCAAGTATTAAGAGTTAACTTTGTAGTTTGAAATCTAAATCATGTATAACTAGTTTATCAAATTTGAATCATATAATTTGTTTGTTTTTGCGACGTTTGTTGTTGAGTGGCATGGGCGCACAATAAGAATGGAAACATGAAACGTGTTTTATTTTTTGTAAGCTTAAAGACTGGGTTTAATCTCCTTAACATCTAAATTCTGAACCATTTAGCTAAAATGAAACCTAGTCTGTTTTTTTCTCTGTAAATAAAAGGTATTAAAACGGTGGTCTTAAGGCTAAGTGTAATGGTGATCCTCACAGGACCGAAGACACCACTGTCACGTTAGCTTTCTTTCTATGCAACTGCTTCATGAGTTCATGACCAACTTAGAGTAATAAGAAGATACCCATAAAAATCAATTAAATAAACATTCACATACAAACATGCTCACACAAGTCGGTCGAAAACTTGACCGATTTGTCCCTTTTCTTGGTCTACAACGCGTCTCATGTGGGGAGCTGTAGTGGTGCCTACGCGTACCTTATCTTGTCGACCGAATGTTCAACCGACAATTACACTTGGTCTAATGACATGTGTTGCATTGTTCAAGGTTACATTTTTGTGTGCAACTGATTTTGTCCCACATCGCTGCTGGGTGAGAAGTTGGAAGAGTGAGGGTGCCTATAAGATAGGAAGAGGGCTAGTTTTAAAAACTAAAAGGGTCGGTTGGCTAAATATGCCACGCTTACCCATTAAATGGTGAGTGCTGTATGGCTATCAAGACATATGGCCGACATAATTTGTGGAAAATTATAGGGTTGGCTCCCTTTGGCCGACCCTCCATTTCTTATAAGTTTAAATCTAGTTGCAAGGTAGTTGCAATGTTAGCAGAACTAATATATGATGGCAAGAATGCGAATATTCAATATGTCTGAAATGGATGACTATTAATCAAAAGAAACAAAGCTATAACATAAAATGGGATTGCATGTTTAACTGCAGAAAACCCATAAACCGAGCAAGATCCAGTTTTGTTCGAATGACTTTTATTAGTACAATCTATATATTGAATACCAAAAGTTATAGTGCACATTCTAATCTCGATATCAGTCGAGTGGAAAAGTTCTGTTTATGTGATCCAATTACTGATATTCATATAGGTCAATTAGGTGGATGGCTCATCATAGATTATATATAGGCTTGGCTAAATGTGGGAAGCTTTTTTTGTGCCGAAAAGATCCAAAGAGATGACTGATCTTAGAGCATAGGGTACGGTAGCTGATGGCCATTGCCAAAAACGCGAGCCTATGGAGCGAGATACCATACAGCAATAGTACGCTGGCCCTGGCCAGCTCACGCGTCAAATTTCACGCTTTTTTTTTTTTTGGGTGGGTTTGTTTCATTTGTGTTTGTGTTTGTATTTGTGATGTGTTTGTGCTTTTTTTTTTTTGTTTTTTTAGGTAGGCGATGGAGAAGATTAAATTTAGAAGAAGACGATGTGTATATTTTATATTTTTTTTACTTTTTCATTTTACACACTTGTTTGTATATGACCATCTTTTAAAGAGCTAACTTTTGAGTGCAACAAACAATCATGTAGTATCTAGACCGGAAATTACAATCTTGTGCAACCCTTAGTTAACCAACTTTTTTTTTTAATGTGTTTTTATTAATGTAATTAAATTTTAATTTAATATATTGGTTTATTCAAAAAATTAAAAAATAAAATAATAAAATATGCACGACGGCACCAGAAAACCGGTGTTATGCTTCGGAGGGGTGTTTTGGTGCCATAGGCAAAACTGGTGCCATAGACAAAATGTGTTGAGATAGCATCACTTTTTCTCATGGCACTAGCCCACGACACCAATTGTACCTAGCGCTCTTAGCAAGTATGATCCTTTATTAAATAAGAACAGACACATAATATATTGATGGAAGGATGAAACTAACATTGAAGATAACGAGTCACGAGCACGACCCATAGTACATTGAGGGCATGGCACATTTGTAATGGCACTAATTTCGTATTCAAGTAATGGTTGTTCTTAGCGAGTAGGAGCCTTCATCAAATGAGCATAGGCACCTGATATATAATCAAAGATGATGTTATGCTGTTAGAAAGGTTGTCATTGTTGACATTTCACACGCGCCTTTTGTATTTTCTTTCTTCTCATATTAACATTTGATTATGTCATTTTCATGCTTCAACTTTTCAAACTAATAGAGAGCAACAAAATACATATGAATTAGACATTTCGTCATTCGATCACCTTAAAAACTAGTGGATGGTGAATACAAATTTGTAAATGAACCCCCTACAAAATATATGAAACCTTGTTTGAAAGTTGGACCCAAATTGTTTTAAAAAAATATATAGAGAAGGACAAATCTGTGCTGTTTTATTCTAGTTTATCTGTTTGGTTCATCATTATGCTAATCTAAGTTTTATGCTTGCCAACTTTGCAATTTGGTTTACTATTTAATGTAGCTATATAGACTGTTTTATGCAAAGTCAGGTTGCTGTTTGGTTTGATTATGTTCTCTTTCACTCATTTTAAGTTTGTTATTCAAAGTAAATTGATTTGCTTATCTAGTTTTTAGGCTGCATATTTTTGCAAGATAATTAACATGCCCTGTTGAATACGTTTAACAATGTTGCATTGGCCATATCGAGGATGACTTTCTTTTTTTTTTCTTCGTGTGTGCGTAAAAAAAAATACTATTGATACTTGAAAAGTATTTGTGGTTATGGTTATATTATATAAATAGCCTTTTTCATGTTTACTAGGTGAGTATTCGTGCATAACATCAAAAAATTTATAGCGGCAAACAGCTATAGTTACGGTATTGTTGTTAAGTGTTTCTTGTATGCATAAAACGCAAAACAATCAAAGTGTAATTGAAAAAGTTTGTGACATGCGATAATTCAACTCAAAAAAACAATTATTCAAATATATTAAAGAACATAAAAAAAACATTCTCTGACACTAAAATGAAACATTACAACAAATTTGAAGTAACTAACAATGCACACTATTCACCATATAAAACTTATTGTTAGACAATATTTGAGGTGTAGACTCATTTTTTTTACTAAACTCTTGAGAAGGCTCCTCTGATACCTTTATAGTAGAATATGTGAATGCATTTTTTAAAAAAGTACTTAGTAATTATGCTGTCATTAAATATAAACAAAGTTTGAATTTTCTTCTAAGAAACAATATTCATAAAAAGTTACCATGCATTACGATTTAAAAAGTTTTTTAAAAGTTCAAATCACCAAAAATCTTATTTTATGATTCTTAGGCTGCCCCCAGTTAGGGATCCTAATCACTCTCATTTTTTATGTCACGCCGCTTTCTCTCTCCAAATAACCTTAAGTAAAGCCGATTGAATACCTCCAATAAGATACAAAGAAAAATAAATGTTTAAATATCAAATGCACACAAAATTTACAAATAAATAATATTGATCGTATACACGGCCATGTTTTGTAAAATGGGTTGGTCGATCGATTAGCCACAGTAGGGCGATCGACTGGCAATCGATCGACTAAGTCGATCGTGTAGCCTTACTGCGAGCAGCCTTAAACTGCTGAATATAACATCATGAAATGAAATGAGATTGTGCACTAGGTGTTGACTCCGGAATATGTTATATCAATTACGTAATACATAATACTAATTGAGATTAAAGGTATATTAGTAATTATACATTTCTGGTGAAGTTAACGACGACAACATGTAATTAAGATTGAGGTTAGTGATAAATAGAGAAATGCAAAATACATAGCAAAAGGAAGGCTTGCTATGCTAGAACATGTAATTAAGATAGTTGGATATGCATTTGTTGATATGCTAGAACAGGGTTTGAATCTCGTGAGTCGTGAGCTATTTTTTTTTTTTATAATTTAAAATCTTTTATGTATATGATAGGATTAAGGTATCTAATAAATATAGGTAATTAAAAAAAGTGATTGCTACCTCGGTTCATACGTACTGTAGCTTAGGTAGAATGATAATTCAAAACCTCGACGTGTAGTTTACTTGGTTTGAAATTCTCCCATTACAATGTTTTCTAGATTATATGAAATTCTCCCTTATTTATTTGTTTATTTTTTTTTGCAGCCCACAATTGTTGAAATGAATTATTTCATGTTCCATGTTAAAAGTATAAAAATGAACATAAACTAATCATACGACGCTTTAAACATTCCTTACGTACCACACTACTCCTTAGATTAATATTAACTATTAATAATATATACATTTGTGGAAAGTAGCAACTTTACTATTTATTACAACATTTATGAAGAATTATGAATAGCAATAAGCCAATAACCATATTGTTAAATTTTGGGGTATTAATTTGTGGCAAACATGTCATTCTATCAATTGCTAATGGTTTTCAAGTTATGTTCAGTGCAGGCTTATTACAGGGGTTAATCATGGTCAAAGCATAAATGGTTTAAAGTTCCAAGAAGTTCATTTCGGCACAAGATTTCTCATTTCTCACGATGAGTCATTTATATGCCTTAGAGGGTCTTTGTGTATCTTTATCTCCTATTTAATAAAGTCCATTAATCTAGTGTTAACACACTGTGTGCGCCATTGTCTCACATTCTTTTCTTTTCTGATCATTACATATCTTGTCTCTTCTTTGTATTTGTATGGTTATCGCCTCATTGACATTAATCTAACTCAGTAACAACTTTGATACTATTATTGATTTAATCTAAGCCATTATTGAGGCTTATGTTTGAATAAAAGTCCTACTATTTATCTATTGTTGCCGATACTTTCGCATATGGTATCGAGCTTCAGCTCATAATCACTATTAATTCACCATCCAAGGGTTTCTTCATAGAAACTTGGGACATCTCTTCAAAGAACAAATTGGTGGTTTGGGTTATTGCTATTGGCATAATGTTATTTCCTATTGTGATTTGTTCTTTCCACGCATATTATTGCTCTGTAAGTCAAAGTCTAATATCTTCTTCAAACAAACGCACTTAAGTCTTTGCGGTGCAAACGGGTAGACTAACATCTTGATATGCCACCTCAGGTGGTATGAATATTGCTCGGTTTACCCCTAGTCCCGCTTGGTGCTTGTTGTTTCTTAATTACAAGTCTTATTTATTTCTTTATCTCCGCCTTCTGCTCTTGCGTTATCTCTGCCTGTGTTTTTGTCTGTCTTATTGTTTGCATTATGGCCGCTGTCATGGTGATGATAATACCGTGGTGGTGGTGGTTCTTCCAATGAGAAAAGCTTATCCTTTGGTGATGCTTTGTATTTACACCCCAATAACACCAATGGTACTCCCATTATTTCTATCAAACTCACTGGAACTAAAAATTATAAAATATGGAATATGGCCATGACCTTTGCCTTAAGGAATCATAATAAGTTAGGGTTTATTGATGGTACTTGCATAAGAGATGACTCAAACCCTAGTCTTGCTAATCAATGGGATATTGTAACTCTGTTGTGGTTACCTGGATTCTTAACTCTCTCAGCCTGAACTATTTGTCGGTGCTATCTATGCTAAAACAGCTTATGAAATGTGGAATGATCTTAAAGATACTTATGATAAGGTTGATGGTTCAGATATTTTTAATTTGCATAAAAATATAAACTCTCTTAGTCAAAATGGGTCTTCTCTGGCGATTATTACAACAACCTCAACTCTTTATGGAAACAATTTGATTGTATGATTAGCTTTCCTCCCTGCACTTGTGTAGGCAAAGAAAACATTTTGAAAACACAATCAGCTAATCAAATTAATGCAATTTCTTATAGGTCTTGATGATACTTATGTTCCTATCGAAGCAAAATCAAAAAATAATTTATATTTTAACCGTAGATCCATTGCCTAATGTCAAACCGCTTTTCTCTGTTGTCTCCGGAGAAGAATTCACGAAATGTGTCATCCGGGAATAGCTCGCTAAACCCAATGCCACTTGTGCTTTGTTTCAAAACTTTTGATAGTGGAAAAATTTTTGATAACAAAAAAGGATCAATCAACAAAAATTTCAATAAAGGTCCGTTTTTAATGTCAAGTTACAGCCTTCTATAACAGAGGACCAAACATGAATCTCAAATGTACTAACTGCGAAAACCTCGGTCACCGTTGATAGATGTTATGATCTTGTTGGTTATCCCGTGGATATGTTAAAAGAACTTTAATGCTAAACCTTTCTTAGTAACAATGTTTCCAACGATACTAATCATATCAATCGATATAGAGCTTTAACCTCCGCCTCTTTGTCTAATGAACAGCCTCTCCGTGACTTATGAGTCTTCTTTAATGACAACAATGTTGTTGGGAATTAAGGTAAACTCATCTCTCGCCAAAGATTCTCAAGATCTCCGCCGAAGAAGAATGGATTCGCTGGGTTATACCAGCAAGTGCTAAAGGATATTGTGTTGTCGGCGAAGTGCAACCAATGTGAAGAGATAAGCTTCGTATTAGAGAAAGTCACCGATAAAAGATAGGTCGGCCGTGACGTAATAAAACAATATGATGAACAAAACAATATGATTAGTTGATGCTTTCTAGATGCATGCTTGGTCTATGTTAGTATTAGGAGCGTAAATTGTCAACGCCATTTTAGGTTTCTTTTGCCTATAAGGAACCATTATAGTTTGTAATAGATAAGCTTTTAAAAGGTCTTTCAAGTCTTGAAACATTCGAAACATGAGTTTCTATAATCAAAAGATCCAGAGATCAAAGAGTTCTTAGTTATTGTAACTTGTATTTAATCGCCACATAATACGAAAGGCTTCGCTTAGCATAGGCAATACTAACATCTCCGAAAGCTTAAAGATCTATCAATGTCTTTGTGTTCAACAATGGTATGAGCCTCGGAAGTCTCTACCATACATAAGAACCATTCATACCCCTCATACAACCATACACATACCGTCACCATGCTTGGATCCGATAATGAACCGGTCACCAACACAAACAACACCAACACCACTTCCATGCAACAGGTCTCAAACAAGAATGGTAAATTTCCTTATTTGAAAAGTAAAGAGTATGAACTTTGGACTATGAAGATGAAAACTGATTTCCAATATTGATTGGAATTCTGGAGGTTGCGAAGAAAGGAAATAGTCTAAAGAAAATGATTCCCGACAGGATGGGAAGTTTATCATGGCTCCACCAAATCGGCCAAGAGGTGCTAGCTAGTAGAGAGCATAAAGTAAAGACCATTCTGCTCAAGCCATGTACTAAGATCATCTATGGATTTCTCATACGATGATTGCAAAGGACATATGGATGGCTCTCAAAGCAAGGTTCGTTGGAAATGAAGAATCAAAGAGAATGAGGAAGTCCATGCCAGACAACAAGGACTTTAATATCTCCAAGAAGAAGGTATTCTACGCGGATGACAGTTCCATAGATTCTCGAGTCGCCTAAACACCAATAATGCGAACCCCGATAATGATGACTCAACTCAAAGTTCCTTCGATCCTTGCCTCCATCATGGTTGCATGTAAGTATAGCCCTGAGCTAAAGCGGGTTGGACATGCTCACCTTTGATGAGTCAGACACAACGACTGGAACTCTTGAACCGACGCCGTAACTCCCTACCACATCTTCTTCTAGCCATGCGCTTTTGTTGGGACATCTCACTCCAACATGATGGTACCTCGCCCTAGTTCCAACTATTTTCCATCATCTCCTAGTTCCAACTACTTTCCATCATCCTGCCTCCCACTCCACCACATAACACTCTGCCCCGCCACCATCTTCTTAATCTAAGACTAGTAGGCTAATGGAGGATGTTCTTCATTCATTTGAGTCGACTATGATACCGCAGATCTTGCATATAAGACTTTGATCAGTTGGACCCACTTGAAATAGGAGATGAAATCGAAAATGCGTGGCATTATCACGGACATCAAAGGTTTGAAAAAGTCCGAAGGAAGTTTGCTTTCGGGAAAGAACCTACCGCTTTGATGAGAAAAGTCAAGTGTTTCACTTGCCACCGATGGGCATTTCTCAAGGGAATGCAAAGATGAAAAGTGGAGATGGAGCAAACCTACCTCCTATCGCAGAAACAAATAGAAGTCGAGCTTCACAGCCTCCTCACCATGGATGAACAAGTCAACCTGATCCACATGAACTCGTGAATGAGGAAGCTCATGATTCCGATAAGCTTGGATTGTCGGGGCAAGGTATTTGATGAAAGGCATGATCGGCTTGTTCTGATGGGACTATCTGTACATAACTCAGATATTTGGTTGTAGTCTAAGATACAATGAACTTAAAGAAGAGTATGATGCGCGAAACCTAAGTTTGATGAATGCTATGTTGAAAATGAAGCTCATAAACTAGCATTAAAAAATGAAAGACAAAAGGTATGGTTTCAAAAGAATCAAATAGCTTATGAAGAAACGATAAAGGTGTTACAGTTGATCTTGAAGTTAAATAATTATTTAAACCGTTCTGAGAAAGCTAAGGATGAAGTCGGTTCCAAAACCTAGAGCTTAAAGAAAAGGTAGCCGAGGAAATAGCTAGGAATAAACAATGGTTAATTTCAGGTGATAATCTAGCTAGAGAACTATATAATAGTCAATCAGAACCGGCGATTAGATTTCAAAAGTATGTAGGAGTAGAAGCTAGGTGTATGATGGTCAGAAATCCACACCAACAGGTTAGCTAACTTTGTTAAAAGGGTGATATGCATGCCCCTGGACCTATTAGAGGTGAATTTATGCCCACGCACTGCCCATCACTTGATTGACTTTGATGGATCACATCATCTATATGGCAAAAGTCAAAGACTCATGCACTCGAGCATACCTCATCTAATGACTTTGTCTCTTGCTCACAAGGACAATTCATCGGATCGGTCTACTTCCTATGAAAGCCGTGATTCAAATGAGAAGTCGACCTTTCCAAGCCTGGAAGCCTACACCCAAGCTCCGACCCCGCCTACTTACAAGCCTTCTAAGGAAGGCTGCCGAGGAATCAACTTCCAAGATTCCAAGACTTGTCTTTAAATCTTTGAATAATCATGCTAACAACAATTCCTTGAATGTTTCTAATTTAAGTACTTCTTCATGTAATCAAACATCTCTCTATTTGAATAAATCTTCCAAGAAGAAGACATGTTTTGTATGTGAAGTAAATTTCATTTGATTAAGGATTGTGATTTTTATGAGCAAGATTGGGCTAGCTCAACTTAAACACAAATCTAAATGGACCAATGTTGCTAATATTCCACCTTATGTCCCACAAGCATCTATAATACTCTCATTGGAGAGGTTCACCGCATCTTTATGCAAACCAACTAGTCCATACTTTAAACATGGTTATTGGCTACATATGTTGACTCTATGTATGGGACGGGATAGGAGCACCGAAGCCCCCTCCAGTTGTTCTTGGACTAACAAGGGACCCAATTATCAATGGAGGACCAAGAACAATGATGGATCCTCTAAATACTTTTGTCCTAAACTCAGGATCCATAAGTAGGTTCAAGCAAGAATGACTTGAACCTTCATCGCATTCTCAGCTTGTATATATTTTGTTGTTGTTTGTAGGATCATCCCCTTAAGCATAAGAATATTGGTATTTTTGATAGTGGTTGTTCCGTAAGATGTCCGGGAACAGGATATGATGCACAATTTTGTCCCTATAGAAGGAGGAGGCAATGTGACTTTTGGAGGAAGTGACGGTAGTATCACTGTGGAAAGGCACCATAAAGACTCCTCATCTAGATTTTGAAAATGTGTACTATGTTAAGGAACTTCAGCATTTCAACTTGTTCTCTGCTTTCACAAATCAGGACACTAAGAACAAAGTCCTCTTTCAGAGAATAAATGTCTTGTGTCGTCTAAAGACTTCAAACTCCAAGAAACTTCAATTCTCATCAAAAGTTCCTCGCGACTCACAACTTATACACATTCAACCTTAATGAAGTTCAACCTGATGGTGACCTCACATGTTTGGTGGCTAAAGCATCACTTGATGAATCCACAAACTGGCATAGGAGGATGGCGATAATTTCAAGACCATTAACAAACTCTCTAAATGAGTCTTGTTGAAGGTCTTCCCACCAAAGTTTTACCAATGATCATAATTGTGTCAGTCATAATAAAGGAAAACAACACGATTCTTTACAAAGCTATCAATGCTATGAGCATCATTACTCGAACCTTCGTTTCACATGGACTGCTTGGTCCAACTCAAGTCGGGCATTGATCATAAGTACTTCGTTTGGTGATCACCGATGGCTATAGCGCATTTTGTCAGGTTTTCTTTTCGAACCAAAGATGAAACATCTCTCAAGTTGATCAATTCATCACTCTTGTTGAAAATCTGAACAAAAAGGTCAAAGGTATTCGTGTGATAATGGGACAAAAATGCCGTTTATAGAACTCGTGGGTCAAAAGGCAAAAGGGACTATAGTAATCCAAGAACCCCACAACAAAATGGGGCGGTCGAAGAAAGAATAGGACCTTAATAGAGGTCGCTAGATCCATGCTTGTAACTCTAAACCGCCCACTATGTTCGGGATCGAAGTTGCTGGCACCGCTGCTATGTGCTAAAAGCGTGGTGTCCATTACTAGACCACAACTCAAACCCCATATGAACTTTCGAAGGTTCTGTCATTCACTACCAAAACCTTTGGTTGTCAAGTGACCATTACGAACACAAGTGATCCATTGGGAAAGTTTGATAGAGGTCATGATGGTTATATTGTGGGCTATTCACCATAGTAAGGCATACTGGGGTGTACAACTGCAAGCCAAGAAAATAGAGGAGACGTTGAACCTGAGATTTTTGGAAGATAAGCCTAATGTTCAAGGACAAGGTCATTCATGGTCCTTTGATCTTGACTACTTAATCGATTATCCGGGTTACCACTGCACATCCGGCTAACCAAAATGCGTGTCCTCAAGTGTCTCCAACTAACAATGCAGTCCCCTAGATGATGGCTTCTGAAATGAGTTTCAAGATGATGAGCAACCCATACTTGTACCTTCTCTCTAACAATATCAGTAGTACCACCTCCAAGGATAATGGACTAGTGATGAAGATGACTCTCATTATGTCGAGGACCTTGCTAGGCTCCGCACTCAAGAATTTGCGCCTAAGTCAGCGTAGAAACCGAATGGAGAGGTTGCTAATGAAGGAGTTGGTGGAAACCATTTTCCGGTTGATTCTGCCACACCTACCTTCCCAAATTTGAAGGTACTTTGCTCCTTCTCAAGTATCTTCGAGATTTGGTGAACTCCTATACACGCTTCCAAAACCTTCGATCTTGGAAATCATCAACCCAAAGTCGGCATCTTCACTCCTCACCCCTCAGATGTCAATTTGAGCAACCATCACTAATCTTGACTCATATTCAAGTCAACCCCACCACTACTGATCAACATTGCTCATCCTCAATCCAACATCATAGGTGATCTTCGGCACCGTAGAACTAGAAGGGCTATCACCACCCCGCTTGACAGATTGCTTTTCTCTCTTATGTCTCCAACCAAAGAAAGAGACAATCACACTGACCTCAAGCATTGTCGTTGCTTGTTTTCTCTCTGTGGAACCAACTAGTGTTTCTCAAGCTCTCAACGATTCAAGTCGGCTCAAGCAATGCAAGAAGAAATGCAACACAATCGCCAGGTTTGATTTTGGTTCCACTCGATGGCAAATATGCCATTGGGACAAAATGGGTTTTGAAGAATAAAGAGAGATGCTAGGGTGTTGTGATCAAAAACAAAGCAAGGTTGGTAGCTCAAGGCTTCGCACACAGAAGGGATTGATTATGATGAAATGTTTGCACCAAGGTCTCGAGTTGAAGCAATTCGCATTTTCTTGGCATATGCTTCATACATGGGTTTCATGGTGTATCAGATGGATGTCAAGGGTGCCTTCGTCAGATGGTGAGATTGAAGAGAGGTCTATGTCACTCAACCCAAGGGATTTGAAGACCCTGATCACCCAAATCATGTCTACAAGGTGGTTAAAGCTCTTTATGGCTTACATCATGCACCTAGAGCTTGGTATGCTCGGCTTTCATCGCTCTCACCAAGCATAGCTATGAAGAGGTGCTATTGATAAAACTCGCTCCTCAAGAAGAATTACTCTGACATCATTCTGGTGCAAGTGTATGGACGATATTATTTTTGGTTCCACAAACGGCTTGGTGCAGGGAATTCGAGGAACTTATGAAGGTGAATTTCAAATGAGCTATGGAGAGCTTACTTTCTTTTGGGTTCCGTGTTCAGAAAGGGATGGCATCTTTATCAGCCAAGATAAATATGCTAGGGACATTTTGAAGTTTGGTATGGAAGGTGTTAGACGCCACAACACCTTATGAAGCTCAAAGGCTAAAGCAAATAATGAACCGATCTACCAGTGAATGTTCATCCAGCACAGTCCATGATTGGTCATTGATGTATGGACGCCTTCAAGACCCGATATTACATTTCTTTCGAAGTGTTTGTTCTCGACATCAAGTCACTCCACTTGCTTCCCATTCAATCTTGCAAGAAGATCTTTGGTACCTCAAAGGCCAACCTCTTTTAGGCCTTTGGTACCCAAAAGAATCTCCTTTCAAGTTGGAAGCATATAGTGCAGTGATTATGCCGGTGCAACCGGATAGAAGATCCACAACCTGGGCGCTGCAATTTCGCAAGAGGTTGATTGGCAATGCAAGAAACAAACCATCGTACACTCAACCATCAAGCGAGTAACGCTGTCATTGCGAAATTGCCGTGGACAAGTCCTTTGATTCGTAATCACTTCGGACTACGGGTACAACTTTATGAACACTACAATTCATATATAGATAATCAAAGTACCATCCGGATAGTCAAAATCCAGCCACGTAACAAACACATTGAAATCGCACCACTTATAAGAGATGCTTATGAAAAACATTTGATACTGGCTAAAATCCATCGATGATAATGTGGCGGACTTGTTAACAAAGCGTTTGATGGACCAAGGTTTCAACACCTCGTGGTCAATATTGGAATGTTAAACCTCGATCGCAGAGATAGGTTGAGGGGAGGCATAGGCCTCAGGGGAGGCATATGCCTCAGGGGAGGATTTTGTGCAAACTCTGCATTATTCTTGTATATTAGTTTATATTCTAACACTAACTACTAATATTTCTCTAGTTTGTTTGTTTTGTTGTTTGTATGTTTTTGCCTCGCTTTTGCGCTTGTCCGTGCACTACATTTTTTGTCGTTCTTTATCCGATTGGTGTATATATCCCATGATCAAGATCAAAGTCATCAAGTGTGGTTCATTAGTAAATGGTCGATAGAAAAGGGTGTTACTTGTTTCTTCGATCAAATATCAAGCATACAATTTGATTCCATCAAGTTATAATAATCAAGAAAAGAAATTGAAGTCAAATTGTTCATTCATTCATTCAAGAAATGGGTTTTACAGCCATACTACATAAAGTCAACCTACTACTATGCATCTACAAGATCACGAAATGCACTTAAGCTAATCCTAATCAGTGTATATCCCCATTCAAATCTAAGTGAATGTTGGATATGCATTAGATGTCGGCTTTGCTGGTCTTCTTGATAACCATCCATTCCGCTCTTTCTAGATGGTTGATATGCATGACCAAAGACGACGAAGATGCTAAGGACCAAAATGGGAGGATGGATTAATGCAAACGATTGATGATGACGATGACCACGCCAGATGACGGAGAATAATAACGGTCCTCGTGCTTCATCTATTCATTTCAACAAAATGCAATCGATCCACCTCCTTAAGCCTTCTTCTATAATGATGTGTGTTTATGCACCAAAAGATGGGCGTTGAGACCAAGAACCACCTCTATCTTTGGGAGTGGCATTCCCCCACAGGTCTTTGTGGGAGACCAAGATGTGGAGGTTGGAGTAAGTCGCCCCTCCTTATAGGAGTCATCGTAATCATCGCCAGATTCACTTGGATTCACTCACAATCATCTTCAAGAAGGGAGAAAGCGCATTTATTTGGTCGTGGATAGGGTCGGTGGTTATGCCACCATGGGTTTGATTCACCACTTGATGATGATGAAGAGGATGATGAAGATGAGAAAGTGAGATCTATGATCTCGTGTCTAGTATTCATGGTGCAATTTAGTTGATTGGGGTTATTTTGGCTTCTAGGGTTTGTGGTAATTATTTGAGGATCTTGATAAAGAGAAGGGTTACATTGGGATCATTTTATAGACGGGTTCGAGGTTCAATGAGTTTAATGCGTAAGGCGTACGAATTCTAGAAACTTACCAAAGATATTCTTATCTTTGATGCATTCTCAAGCTATAACTTCAGCAGATTGATCATGTGTTTCGCCAGTGTTATTTTGGGTCAGTAAAGATGCAATACACACGCGAAAGGTCAACCAAACGGTCCATTTTTCGGACTATAATTTGGGCAAAAACACTTCATCCACCATTACCGCTTAACAAACCAATTCCTCTCATTCCACTTTCACAAACACTTACCATTTCAAGAATCATAATCCTAAACACTCATATTCCTCATGGCTCTTGAATTTAAACATGATCACAACAAAGTTGCATTTGGAAATGGCAAGTGATGAGTTGCATGAACCAATGGTGGAATTTAAAAAGGTCCAAAATTTATTATGCTCTAAATCATTCTCCAAATGAGATATATGAGTCACTGATCACTCAATTTTGGGAAACTCGAGAAGAGGAGCGAGAGATTAGGGGCTATGATTGATGAAACAGAGTACATTGGACCTGAGGACGTCAGAGGAAGCTTCACCTAGAAGATCAAGGAGGGTATTTCACTCTAATCAGAAGATGTGCTTAATGGGCTAAGGCTATTGGGTATCGAGGAACAAGAAGATATGTGGCTAAAGAAGGAACTTCAAAATGGAGGTTCCTGGTTCACACACCGCCCAATGCATCGAGCAACAAGACTGGAGGATGGGACCAGCTTCTCACACGACCGGCTATGGTATTGTGTCTTTCACAAGGGTAACTTTCAATTTTTCTAAGTATATTTTTGAAAACTTGGTTGAAAATATTCAAAAGACAAAGGGAAAAATTTTTAATGTACCCCGGTTTCTTCAAATGATTTTAGACACCCTACCCAGCCCAATCTTTCTATCCCATAGGTACTTTAACTGCTAAATTATTTGCTACAATGAAAACCCACTTTCAGGGGGAACATCATCCCTTGCTAGCGACCATGTCTGCCCCAAGGTAATGAGGTTGCTGATGAGGAGAATGTGGCTCATAGTCCTCCTTCCTCACCTGTTGCTCTTGATGGCAATCCATTGGTTCACTTTGATGAGGGCCCATCTTCAACTGTTGAAGCAACTCATGTTGCTCGCACCAACCACCATGTCCCAGTCCTCCACCCACTCTAGATACTCATGTTGAGTCAGATCTCAATAGACCACCCACACCAAGTCCTGTGAGGAATCCTCTCGATGAAGATCTTCCTCACATCGAGCATGACCAGTTACTCGAAAGGTCCAATGAGGCTCCCCACCAGAGCAAGAGTCGAAGTTGGAAATTCCTCCGATCCCTGTGGGAAATGAAAGACAGTTTGCTTTAACACTGGTGGGATTGATCAAAACTCAACTCCAACAACAACCTAATAGGCCTATTCTTCATCCATTCGTACCCATACTCTCTCTCGCACTACTTTGTTTTGTTTTATTTATGTTATTTGTCTATTTTTGTCTAAGTTTTTTTTAGTAAAAGACTTTCATAAAAAGAAAACTCACAAAAACATCATTTTAAAAATAGTGATAGCGTTTATTTAATAAAAATTAAGTTTTAATTTTCCTTTTCATCTTATTATTAATCTTTTTCAGTTTTATAAATTATTCTTAGTTAAAAAACTTTTATGCGTTTTGTTTGTTGTCCAATTCAGATGGTCTTTAACTCACCGGATGTACCTTGTGTATGTCAACGAGTTGGCTAGTCCAAAGTGGTACGTTTTGGTAAAGACACATCAAATCACATTGATAAAGCTAAGTAATGGTTTTGCTCTTAAATCATAGGGTATGCAACCACCATGCTTAACCGCTGAGGGTTGTATGGTCATCAATTCACCATGGTCTATTCCTTTTTGGAATCCAAGAACTGGCTAGCCCACATGTATATGGCATGTGGTAAAGGCAACTGAATCCATATTTGGTTCTCAATTCACCAATACTAAGAATTGACTAGTCCCCTGAGCAAACGCTACGGTAAAGACAAGACAAACTCCGCTTATATGGTTCTGGTTTGCCAATAAATCAGATGGTTATCAATGTACCATAGTTTTCGAACTCAAACATGTGGCTACCCAAAGAGTAATGGCTATTGGTAAAGAGACATCAAACCCATTAATTTCAATGATTCACCTCTCAGAGTTCACACCTGAAGTGATGAGAATAGTATGAAACTTATATGTTTTGATGTACATGATGTCATATGTTGCTGCAAAGATCTGGCGCATCACAGTTCAGTCATCATAGAGATGTTCCTCTTGTTAATCTTTGTTGTGCCGATATTCGAACACAATCCTCAACAATTTTACAGATCTATCAAGGAAACCGAACTTAACCTTGTCAAATTCCGCTTAGGGGAGGATTGTTGGGAATTAAGGTAAACTACGATTCTGCCAAGATTCTAGAAGAATGGATTCTCGTTGGTTATACTTCAGCAAAGTGCTAAAGCGATATTGTGTTGCTGCCATGAAAGTGCGAACCACGTAGAGAGATAAGCTCGAATAGAGTAAAAGTCACGCCAGATAAAGATAGCCGTATCAGAATAAACAATATGATGAACAAAACAATATGATTAGTTGCATGCTTGTCTAGATGCATGCTTGGTCTAAGTTAGTATTAGGAGCGAAATTGTCAACGCCATTTTAGGGTTTCTTGCCTATATAAGGAACCATTATAGTTTGTAATAGATAAGCTTTTAAAAGGTCTTTCAAGTCTTGTAAAACATCTGAAACATAGAGTTTCTATAATCAAAAGATCCATAGAGGATCAAAGAGTTCTTAGTTATTGTAACTTGTATTTAATTTCCGCTACATAATACGAGTTGTAGAGATCTTCTATTAGTTTGCTTGTGATTACATAGGCAACACTAACGATCTCCGAGTGCTTAAAGATCTATCAAGGTCTTTGTGTTCAACAAATGTGTCTTCTGCTAATGCCAACATGGCAGGTAAATTTTTTTCAGGAACCTTCTTTAATGGCAGTGTCAAGTTTAACATAAACTTCAACAAATTTTTTAACAACACAAAAACCTTATCTGGAAACATCATTCTTGGTTGGATTGTTGACTCTGGTGCAAATCAAAGACATGACGTGATCTGCCAAATTTTTAATTAATGTTGTTGACATTTCAAATCTTGGTCTAACTGTTCGACATCCCAATGGTACTCAGGCCCTAATTACTAAAATTGGTGACTTAAAGGTCAATAATGACCTAACTCTTTTGATGTTACCGTTGTTCCGAGTACAATGTCACCATTGTCTGTTCATAAGATTGCTAGAGACAATAAGATGTTTGTTGGGTTTAATGAATCTAATTGCTATATACAGGATTTACATCAAAAAGGATTGTGGGGATTGGTAAACAATACAATGGGTTATATATGTTTAATATTGATTCTACATGTAAGATTACTTCTAATAACTGCATTTCTGTTTGTCATGTTTCTAGAAATCTCTGGCATCAAAGACTTGGTCAACTTGTTCATCTAGATGTATGGGGACCATATAAAGTCACTAGCAGAGATGGTTCATCTGAATCTGCTAGTTCATCTAAATCTGACCATCATTGTGATACTTGCAACAAAGCTAAACAAACCAGGGAACCATTCCCTCTAAGTGAACATAAATCAACTAAAATTGGTCAACTTGTTCATCTAGATGTATGGGGACCATATAAAGTCACTAGCAGAGATGGTTACAAATTATTTTTAACTATTGTTGATGACTATTCTAGGGCAGTGTGGGTTTATATGCTTAAGGGAAAAGATGATGTTTATGTTTCCATTGTTAACTTTACTCATATGCTATCAAATCAATTTGAACACAATGTTAAGATATTCAGAAGTGATAATGGGAAAGAATTTGTCAATAATAAACTTCAACACTTCTTTCATGAAAAAGGAATTTTACATCAAACCTCTTTTGTTTATACACCACAACAAAATGGTATTGCAAAAAGGAATCATAGGCATCTCCTTAATGTGGCTAGATCCCTTATGTTTCAGGGGAATTACCTCTATATCTTTGGCCTGAATGTGTTCTAACTGCTGCCTATGTCATAAAACAGTTACCTCTTCAGCTTCTGTCGGCAAGTCCCCCTTCTCCTCGTGTATGGGCATGACCCTTCACTCTATCTCCTTAGAGTCTTTGGTCGTTGCTATGCTATGCCACCATTCTCAACATCTCTCGATAAATTTGGTAGTATGTCCGAGAAAAGTGTCTTAATTGGTTATTCAAATGAGAAAAAGGTTATAAACTTTGAGCTTAGAAACAAAAATATCTTTTATTCCGTGAGATGTCAAATTTTATGAAACCTGTTTTCCCTTCAAAATGAAAATACTTTGTCAAACCTTTTGTTGAAACTTATGTGCCTAAAGATTTAAATCACAAAAATTTCTTTGACTCACAAATAAGTCCCAATGATGAAGGGAGAGTGACATCCTATGATGATGGCACAATGTTGAGTCATCCTACTAGGGATGATGAACCTGTTGCAACGTCTATAGATGATAATACACACCCTGAGGGCACCATATCACATGAATCACATCCTGCCGATTCATCTTATGATTCTCACGATACATCATCCGATTCAAATCAACTCGAACAAGAAGGAGGCTTGCCACTATCGCTAGAAGGTCAACCAGAGTTTCTAAGTTGCCCAGTAATCTTAATGACTTTATTGTAGAAGGAAAAGTCAAATATGGTGTTGAAAAGGTTGTTAATTACTCTAACCTTAACAAAGATAATTACTGCTTTGCTTCTAGTCTTAATAAAAGTATTGAACCTACCAGCTATGAAGAAGCTATCCTTGATAGTAATTGGGTTCGATGCTATGAACTCAAATCGAGGCCTTAAATGAAAATCATGCTTGGGATATAACCGATCTCCCACCTAATAGAACTCCCATTGGTTACAAATGGATCTTTAAAATCAAATATAAAGCCAATGGTGAAGTTGATAGATACAAGGCTAGATTAGTTGCTAAAGGTTACAACCAAAGGGAAGGAATAGACTATAATGAAACTTTTTCCCCCTGCTGTGACAATGTCTTGTTAGATGTCTTATTGCCTTTTAGCTGTAAAAACAAATGGCCTCTTTTCCAACTTGATGTTAACAATGCTTTTTTGTATGGAGACCTTGATGAGGATATCTATATGACCATCCCTAAGGGGTTATGTAATGAGAATAATAAGAATAAAGTTTGTAAACTTGTCAAGTCTCTATATGGCCTCAAACAAGCTCCCAGGAAATGGAATGAAAAACTTGTTAGTGTTTTAAAGGAAAATAACTTTGTTCAATCTGTCAATGATTATTCTTTGTTCACCAAAACAGAGAATAACAAGTTTATTGCTCTACTTATTTATGTGGATGATATTGTCCCTTACGAAACGTATTGATGAGATAAACCTATTCAAAGAGTTTCTAAAATCAAAATTTCATATCAAAGACTTGGGAAACTTAAAATATTTTCTTGGCATTGAGGTTTTAAAAACTGGAATGACATATGTCTCACCCAAAGAAAATACTGTCTTGAACTCCTCAAAGAATTTGGTCTTTTTGGGTGCAAACCTGTGTCCACTCCTATGGAATCCAACTCTGTTCTTCCATACATTCCCACTGCTGATGATCCCTTACTTGTCAACATCATCGGTTATCGGGTTACTTGGGAAACTTATCTATCTCACCCATACAAGACCTGACATCTCATACTGGCCATTGTCCGCACAATATATGCATTCTCCTTGAAATCCCATCTAGAATGTGCCCTAATGTTCGAGATATCTAAAAGGAGCTCCGTGAAAAGGTCTAAGGTACAATTTCAAAGAACTCAAAATCATCTTGAAGGATATAGTGATGCAGATGGGCTAAATGCAAGAAAACCAGAAATCTGCCATGTGTTATTGTGTTTTCTTTAATGATTGTTTCGATCTCATGGAAAAGTAAAAACAAAACACTCTTTTCAAAATCTTCCACGAAGAGTATAGATCTATGTCCACTGCTGCCTGTGAAATTATTTGGATTCAAAAAATCTTAAAAGATCTAAAAGTTGATATCAATCTCCCTGTTAATCTTTTTTGTGATAAGAAATCTGCTTTACAACTTGTCGGCCATTCCTGTTTTCCATGAAAGATCAAACACTTTGAAATTGATGTTCACTTCATCGTGGAAAATTTGCAAGAGGTGTTATAAGTGCCAAAAGATTGGCTCTTCAAACCAAACCGCAGACATACTTACAAAACCTCCCAGATTATCAAAGATAAATTCTTGTGTGAAAATTGATATTGTTTGATATGTTTGCCCATCGATTAAGGGGAATGTTAAATTTTGGAGTATTAATGCAAACATGTCATTCTATCAATTGCTAATGGTTTTCAAGTTATGTTCAAGTAAGATTATTGTGGGTTAATCATGGTCAAAGCATAAATGGTTTAAAGTTCCAAGAAGTTCATTTCTGCTGAAGCATTTATCATTTCTGCTGATGAGTCATTTATAACCGTTAGAGGGGTCTTTGTGTATCTTTATCTCCTATTTAATAAATCCCTTAATCTAGGGTTAGACACAATTGTGTGTGCAATCATTGTCTCACATTCTCTTCTTTCTGATCATTACATTGATCTTGTCTCTTCTTTGTATTTGTATGGTTACTGTCTCATTGACATTAATCTAACCTTGTAACACTTTGGATACTGTTGTTGATTTAATCTAAACCGACTATTGAGACTTAGGTTTGAATAAAAGTCCTACTATTTATCTATTGTTGCTGATACTTTCGTACACATATAAATAGTAACTTTATGAATATTATACCGCAGTACTCCTTGATTAATACTAATACTCCGTAATATATACATGTATGAAAAATAGAAACTTTAGGCCAAACATGAATGTAATTTAGTGGCACATCGTGTTGCTAAAATAGCTTTTAGATCTCTTGATAACTTTTTATAGGATGTCAATATTCCTGATGTAATTACCTCGACTGCGAGGAGTGATATTGCTTAATATATTTTGTGAGGCTTTTGCCCTTCTTTCGTTCAAAAAAAAAAAAAAAAAAGTTATTCGTTA
Source organism: Chrysanthemum makinoi (assembly GCA_910596185.1). NCBI lineage: Eukaryota > Viridiplantae > Streptophyta > Magnoliopsida > Asterales > Asteraceae > Chrysanthemum > Chrysanthemum makinoi. The sequence goes on along the minus strand of OU343217.1, from coordinate 100,300,373 downwards.
CCACATTCATGGAAAATTATGAATAGTACTGTAATAACTTTAAAAATAGTAACTTTACTATTCATTACAATTTTTATAACAAACCCTTAACTTTAAAACGTTTTTATAAAACCTACTAACACATAAATATTCTCATAATACGATTAAAATGAGTTTAATAATAAAAAGTTATTTATGCTTATTTTTCTTAAATAATGTTTAGTAAGATGAATATGGATAATAGCAAAGATACGACGGAAAATGTAGACTCGCCTTCTTGTTTCAGACATTAGCTATTTACGGAGTATTATGCTTATACTAGCACATATAACATTTGTTAGTTACTAAAAAGAATTTGCGTAATTGCTCGTTAATTCATTTCAGTTCAATTTCATGTGTTTTTCATTTTCTTTTTGCTCTTGCCAACTTACATTGTTCCATAACTATTTATCTTTAAATGTTCGTTTTAATTGAAAGTAAAACAAACAACTTTTTGTATAAATTTGTGAGTGATTAATCATATATATTATTTACCTTTTATATTTAGTGTTTTATAATATATAATAATCTGCGAATTGAATCCTCGCATGAACTTAAGTCGGTTTTGGGACACGATTATTTTCATCGATAAAGATAAAAGTTGTTAGACTTTTTTATTCAGGTTATTCTGGAATAATATTTGATGCATACGTACACGGCCTAATCAATGTATCTTCGTGACTATTTTTAACTTTTACTCAACTCATCTGAAAAATTAGTAAGAGCATATAAAGGTTTATAATGTAATCATATAACTAACTATAAACTTTATGATTGGATAAACCTCCCCTATACATATCTTAAAGCTTTATATATATTTTACGTTACTCAAAAATACATTAAATTATGAAAAAAAATTAAATATTAAACCATTGGATGTAAAGTGTGCATGAAATAAATGTCTAGTTTAACAAAAGCTTAAGGGTGCGTTTAGTTGGAGAACAAATTCTTTTATTTTCTATCTCTAGTTTTGTAAAAATTTGGAAGGAGAATTAATTTCCACAAAACACTTGAAAATATAGAAAACGCGTTTAGTTGATGTTTCTATTTTCTGTTTTGAAGAAAGGGAGGGAGGGTTGAGGGTTACAAAGAAAAACAACTAAAATTTGTTTTGTAATTTTCCTTGTTAAGTTAGGAAATAGGGGATTTGTGTTTTGCAAAACATTTTGTTGGAAAACGTTGATTTGAACGCGATCTCTATTTTCCTTGTTTTTCACAAAACATTTTGTGGAAAACAAGGGTGTTTTCCGTCAACTAAACGCAACCTAAATATTTTAATGTTTTCATAAGCCTTTCTCATAAACAACCATGAAGACAAAGTAGATTATTATATTTAATGTTTATTGACTTGGTCTAAATGATTTACATCAATACTATAGGTGTGTGACGATAAGCGTTGAGCGTTGTAATTTTTAATGCTTGTTTGGCAGGTATCAACTAGTTTATTTTTTTTTGTTTTTTTTGTTTTTTTTTTTGGAATTCTCTTTTTCCAATGCTCCATAAAATAGCATGTAGGAGCGTTGATCATTTAAGAGCTGTTTTACACATTATAATTACAACTACAACTACGTTACCAAACGTTTCTATAGACTAATACAACTACAGTTACAACTTACTGCTACTACTCACTAGTACTGTTATTTCTGCCAAACACATCCTATAAAACATTTCCTTCCTATCTTTCCACACCAAATCATCACCAACTTATCTGATCAAACCAATATCCAAACTCCATCCTCTAATCATCATGTGCACTTTACAAAAACGCAACAACATATTCACACTCACCCTCACAGGCCCAACCGACCACCGTCTCAACCCAACTCTCATCTCCTCAATCCGATCACATCTCTCAGAAGCCAAGTCACAAGCCACTCCAGGCTCTGTACTTGTTACAGTTGCTGAAGGGAGGTTTTTTTCTAATGGGTTTGATTTTGCGCGGGCCAAAAAGAACTCTGGTGGGTCTGGAGATGAGGCTGTTAATTTGCTAAGACATAATGGCGGAGCTTTTTAAGGATTTGGTGGTTGATTTGGTTGATTTTCCTATGCCTACAGTCGCTGCTGTGACAGGTAGGGTAAATGATTATGTTTCGTTTTTGCATATTTATAATCAAAACTAATCGGCTTTTTTTGGTTCGGTTTTTGGTTATTTCATCTAAATGATTATGTTTAGTTTACCTGGGGAAGTATGAGGCGTGTTTAGTTGGTAAAAAAATACTTAATGTGTTTAGAATATTTTTCATTGGAAATTGAAAAAAACTGAAAACGCGTTTAGTTACACATTTTTAAGAAATTTTTTTAAAATAATAAATTCTTATTTTTCAAACTTTAACTATAATTTAGGAAAGAACTCATTTTTCCTTTCATTCTTTTTACATCCTTTTGCATTTTTCAATTTTCTAAAAAATGTGATCTAAACACATTCTTTAAATTTATAGCTCATTTCTAGGATAAAAACTCTCCCCTTTTTCTAAAAAAATTAAAATAGAAAATTAAAGAATTTTTTCTACAGCTAAACACACCCTTAGTAATTTTAGCTTATATGCGCGGCTTAACCAATATTCCCGTAATAGCTTCCTACTTAGTACTTACTTTTGCCCGATAGACTTTATAGATAACTTACCACTAACCATCTTGAAAATAGTTTTTGATTATTTGATATAATAAAGTGAAAGAGTAACGATCCTATAGAAAGTCTACATAAATTAAAAAGTCTAAAAAATGTTATAATCTGTCCGATCTCACCAAAATTCATCTAACCGTCAGGCGTCAAGAAAGATACCAAAAACGCTTTTGGTCAAAGGGGCAATTTGGTCATTTGATTTGTTTTTTAATTTCACTCTCAAACTTCAAACGCACATAACTCTTAAATGACAAAATTTTATGAAAAAACCGATTTCACCATAGTTTTCAGAATTTAACTTTCTTTAATTATATATGCATTTTGATATACTAGACGAGTACCCGCGCCTAGCGGCAGCGGTTCCTAGCAGTAGACAATTAATGATATGCGATATAGTGGTAAGTGTTTCGTATAACGATCAAAATAGAACGTAAAAAGATTAAAATGTAAATACAAACTGTTGTAACATGTGATAATTCAACTCTAGACGAGTACCCATGCACAACAACGTGATTTTATAACATCAGATAATTTTAGTGATAAAAAAAGTTTATGGGTTATAAACGAAAAATAATAAAAGTTTGAGGATTTAGGGATTAAACATAATATTTTGCAACCCGGTTCGACCCGGGTGGTACAACCAGTTGAACCGTTCCGGTTAAAAAAACGGGTCAATTTATACCGGATCAACCTGCAATGTTAGAAGCGTCCTGGGTCAACCCGGTTCCAATGTGTATTAATTTTTTTTTTTTGGACTTGTTGCCGAAATGTCTTGTTTTTTGTTTTAAACATTATAGCAAGAGTTGATGAAAATGATGGAGAAGAGAAGGATAATTTATACTACTCATTGATAATTGTCGGTTAACAAATTTCTTCTCTCAGCCCATTATAAGACCATATAAAAAACGGTAACACACTAATTGAAAAATTAATTGTACGACTTTCCATGATTTTCACCATTTGCATTTTCCAATATCTTTAAATTGATTTCGAGGTTTTTGAAATTTTCAAATAAAGACTATTTTTCAAACGCATGGCTAGTTAATAGTTACCTGCAATAGTAGTTGACTGCAATGCATTTCAACATTTCATTTTTCAACTTTTCAACATTAATAGTTTATAGCCAAGTAGTCGTGCTAGTGAGTACAAGTGCCTAGTTACATTAATTATTGTTTATTTTTCTTTTTTATTTCATTTCTTTTAATAATAATACTGTGTATTTTGATCCTTTTTGTTTCTTCTACACATCTTTTAGCCTTCGAAGGCATTATGTTTGGTCTGGATTCCTTTGAACATTTTTCCAAGTTATATAATTTAATTATGTAAAGAGTTCACTTCTTTTATATCTAATTTGTTACTTACTTGGCATGATATATTTACCATATTAGTTTATTGACTCGGAATTCACTGGAATATTACACAGTTCACAATAATGTTCTTAAACCTTCTTGCCATATTTACCATATTAGTTTACTTGACTTTCAATATTCAATTTTCAAGTTTTCACTTTTCCACTTTGACCATTTTTCCATTTTAGATAGTATAGATATATCGCGATTTTTTTTTAAGTGGGTAATGATCTTTTTGAAATTTTCGACAACTTCGACCCCATTTTTTTTTGTCCAACAAGATTTATATCAAGTTAAAGAAGATTAAATTTTAGAAATTATTGTGAAATCATTTTTTCTAACCATTATACTCATGACGAGATTTTTTGATTAATATGAGATGAGAAACATGTGTCATTCTCTGGTTACCTTTTAATTATTTTTATTTTTTTTTTTCCATTTTACAATTGAGCAGCTACCTAAAGTGAATATATAATATGAAATAATCACATAATGAAATCATTTGTTTATTATTGTTGTGTTTAGAGATTTAAATGAGTTGAGCTACTTGTGGGGATCGACGCGAGCTAAAAACCTTAAGGATTGAAAAGAGCTCGACATGTATAAGTTAAAACGAGCTGGGCTTGAGTTTTCACAGGCTCGGTTCGCTTCATTTAGATATTTTTTTTTGTTTTTGACCAAAATGAAACAAAACCGTTTTTGTTTGTTATTTAATAAAGATGGTTTTTATTTCGGTCGGTTGATTTTGGTCGTCTTTGTTCTTCGGTTCGGTTTCATTTTTTTTTGCTTTACCCGTAATTTATTGACAGGTCATGCTGCTGCTGCCGGAATGTTGTTAGCTATAAGTCATGATTATGTCATCATGAAGAAAAATAAAGCGGTGTTTTATATGAGTGAGGTTGATATAGGTTATGAGGGCGAAAGTTGCAAAGCCGGAGGTGCTGCGAGATGTGTTGATGCGTGCAATGAAGGTTAAGGGTGATGAGGCGTTGGCAAAGGGTTTGGTTTATAAGGTGTATGATAGTGTGGAAGAGGTTATTGAGGCCAGTGTACGGTTGGGCGAAGAGATGGGTAAGAGGAAGTGGGATGGGGAGGTTTATTCCGAGATTAGGAAGTCGTTATATCCCGAATTGATTGGGATGCTTGGTTTGACAACAAAGGAACTCTTAAAAGCTCGGCTTTAGGACTCATAACCTAACCTAAGTTATTCAGGTTTGGATTGTGATTGTTGTTGGGGTAGTGTAATTGTATCATGGTTAAACCAATAATGTTATCATAACTGTGATTATGATTTTAGTAATGTTTATGATGTTTTTCGTGCTTTGATACGATATATAAACATTTATAGATTTAAACTTTGTTGGAATTACATAACATGTGGATGTTGTGATGATATTTACAATGCTTATAGACACTTTGGGTAACATGGTATATAATAAGGGCTAATTCATTTGTTTCTCTAAAAATATACATGACTCAAATGTTTACCTCAAGTTATTTTAGTTTTTGCATTTCCTCTTTTGTGACTTATGCAACTTTATCAATAGTTGATAAGTGTTCAATTTGAAAGTACATATGTGTAAATGGAAAGTACATGTCTGTAAGTGTTCTCTTATGCGATCGACGGTGTATTTTTTTATGCGATTTTGTACTCTTACACACTTGTGCTTATGCTCTTAGTCCGTCTCTTACACATTTGTACTTATATTTGGGACAAAAAATACAAGTTGCATAAGTCGCAAAGAGCACGTAAGTTGCAAAGGATCAAATGCAAAAATCAAAATATTTTAAGACAATGATTTAATTAAGGAAGAGATGTTGGGGCACATGAGAGATTACCCCATATAACAAATTAATAATTATAAACCTCTTCGATGAGAGTTAGTTTACATACAAAACTTTTCTCACATACCAAAGGACTCATCCTCACCCCTATACAAAAAGAAACCAATTGTTGAGATTAAAAGCATTTTATTATTTCACTTATTTTTTATAATTTAAATATCTTTTAAAACGTTAATCGTTAAGCGAAAATAATTACACCATCGCGAAGAGCATTTAATTATCTTTTTATAAACGGACACTTTGATATACTTTCGGAAAAAAAAAAAAACATTTTTTTCACGTTTTTCGTTTTTTTTTTTTTTTTTTTCAAATCTGAGATTTGTATGAAAAATCACATGTGATAAAACACTAATTGGAATATCACATGTGATATGTAGTGTTAAATCACATATGATATGAACATGTGATATTAGTGTTAAGTCACATATGATATATTATCATATGTGATTTAACACTAACATCACATGTGATATTCAAATTTATCATATGTGATTTAACACTAATATCACATGTGATATTCAAATTTATCATATGTGATTTAACACTAATATCACATATGATATTCAAATTAGTATTTAATCACTTGTGATTTTTTCATGCAAATTTCGGTAACGAAAAAAAATAAAAAAATGTAAAAAAAAGTGAAAAATACGAAGAAAAATTTTTGTCGAAAGTATATCAAAGTGCCTATCTGTAGAAAGATAATTAAATGCTTGTCATAATGGTATTTTTTTTTCGCTTAACGATTAATGGTTTGAAAGATATAAATATTTGAAAAAAAAAATGAATTTTTTAAATTGTTAGAATTAATCTCATCCATTAGATCAAAGAAAAATGTGAAAAAGATAGATGGTCGAGATTGATCCCTTGATATGTAAAATATTTTTTTGTCCTCAAATGATCTTCAATCAAACCTATTCATTATAATGTTGAACTCTAAACCTACAAAATAAAATTGTGTAAATACTCAAATTTTTTTTATTTAACAGCTACATTTAAATTCAATAGTTTGGATGATGCCCTTTTGTACATTCTCAATCATCAAGCAGAAAATGGCCTTGGCTTTTTCGCTTCTTCTTTATCTTTTTTTTTTGAAAGTTGGCTATAAACAGCTCAAACCACCAAATAGTGGTTGGCAAAACGAACTACAGACCGAAACTTAATCCCAATCGAATTTACACCAATCCTTCCAACTACATAAACTACCTTTCGTTCTATTTCTAAACCACAAAAAACCGATGGACTTTACATCTTGGAAGATCTTTTCCCCCGAGATGACGCCATTAGAAAACCGCTTTTCGTTCCGTGCCTTCCAAAGGCACCAACATGCAGTAAACACAATACCTTTAAAAACCTTCCCTTTTTTCTTATCCAAACCAGCCGTCTTGTGAAGCTCGAATAAGTCTTTCACGGAGAACATGAACAACGGGCTAGTATGGCACCAACCGCCAATACGATACCAAAGTTGTTGCGCAACCCTGCAATGCCAGAAAAGGTGGTCCACATCTTCGTTATCCTCTTCGCATAAACCACATTGAGTGGAAGAGATGTTACAGTTTCTCCTCCTAAGGGTCGTGGCTGTTTGAATGCGGTCCAAGCTCACCCACCACATAAAAATGTTGCACTTTTTTGGAACCCACTTCGACCAACTCACAACATGTCTATCACTATAGTCCCTGTCGCTATTCAAAAAAGCTTTTACCGCCTTGACACTAAACTCCTTGTAATCTTTTCCAAGCCACTGCCATTTATCACTATGATTGTTGCATTTAAAACCCTCCAGCATACTTTCCAAACCAGCAAGATCAACGGGAGCATCTGCACCCATACGCCCATCTATGCCCCCGAAACGATAACAGTCCTCCTTTAGACCATCCGCCACACAACATCTCTTGTCGTTTGCCAGCTTAAAGAGATTCGGGAAAACATCTTTAAGAGGGATATTACTCACCCAAGGGTCGAGCCAGAATCTAGTGCCTTTTCCATCACCAATGGAGCTTTTGAACATTTGATTAATACCGATGCCCCCAACTCTAATTTTCGAGCAGGTCTTTACAATTGTTCCCCAAATACTATTACTCATACTACTCGCGGGGATAGGGAGCCAAGATCTATTAGAGTCATGAAGCGAGTTGATCACCTTCCTCCATAGACTCTCCGGCTCGGTTCTATACCTCCAAATCCATTTTGATAATAAAGCGATGTTCGTCTCCCCGAGTCTAGATAAACCGAGACCACCCACCTTGATCGGGGATGCCACTCTATCCCACGCAACCCAGTGAATTTTGTTCCCTTAATCCGAAGCCCCCCACAAAAACCGTTTCATAATTTTTTCTAATTCCTCTATAACCTTTTTCGGGGCTTTAAACAACGTAAGATAGTATGTTGGAAGATTTTCCAGAACTGCTTTTATGAGAGTCACCCTCCCACCAATAGACAAGCACGACGCTTTCCATTTAGTCAACCGTTTCTTAAAAATTTCAATCAAGAAATCCCAGCTAGCAACTCGGTTCATATTTCCCCCTATTTTGATACCGAGGTGGTCAAAAGGAGACAAACCCATTTTGCAACCCACTGCCCTCGCCACACTATCAATTTCCAAATCTTCCACCCCCACACCATAGAGGCAAGACTTACCCAGGTTGATTTTTAAACCCGAAACCAAATAGAAACATCTAAGAATACGGGAGACTTTCTTGACATTAAGCAAAGACCATTCGCCCATAAACATTACATCGTCCGCTTCTTCTTTATCTTATTCACGTCTTTAGTGAGATATACTTTCAACACCATTGAAATAAGATTTGAGTATGGGAAAAGAAACATGTTTTATGTACTGACTACTGACCAGTGGGCTTGACATTGCATGTAAATGACTTTTTGAAGGAATGTAAAGCATTAACTACAGTCATAAATGTTGGTATTAACAGAAGCGATAAATGCGTTTCAACAAAGTACACGGATATTTTTTTGTTACGCTACAGATATTGTTACCGATATTTTTTGTATTCTTTTAAAACTGCAACTAAATATTTCACAATATCCTAATCTTACATGTCCTATTCAGGATTTGAACCTGTAATCATTTTGATTGGGAAGCTTTTCACACAACAAAATGTACCATTTGAAACACAAGCCTTTTAGTATTGTCACCGACTCTTATGATACAGAAGTAAACAAAAATACAAGGTTATTTTGACCTCAGCAACATTTCATAAGTTTTATTTTCTCTTTTTATAAATTTATGACTTGAATATAAATGTAAATTAAGCTTCAATTAGCATGCATCAGTAATTGTAAGTTTATATCAATCATGAATTTCTCATTCGTAAGTCAAACATTACTCATGTACCATTTCACTGCATAAAATACGTATGAGGAACCGCATACGTGTTTACCAAAAAGTTACAACTATCTTTATTTTAGAGCAACATGTTTACCTTACACATGCTTTTAACAGTACTAGAAACATGTCATAATCATGGGTATTTTTTATGTAATGGGTTGAAGTTGGAGCTTTGGCTGTAGCATAAGCTAAATGTTGAATTTTATATTTGTATAAAGCCGTTTGGCGAATTAGTTGGTGTTGGAGCTTATTAATGTAAAATCGAACAAAAAATACATCAAATTAAATTCACACACACACACACACACACACACACACATATATATATATATATATATATATATATATATATATATATATACACATCCAACTTTTGCGTGATAATTCATTATATTCTAAATGGTATTCAATTAATTTGACTATCCATAAGCCCCTATAAACCTTTCTTTATTGATTTGGGCTTATGGAGACTTATGACTTATAAAAGCTTTCATAAGCCCGTGTAACAAACGAAGCTTATTTTGTAAGCTTACTTATTTTAAAGGTTCAAGCCCTTTATAAACCCTCAAAATCCCGTTGCCAAACACAACAAGAGTGTAATAATTTTTTCCATCTAAAGAGGTCCTCCAAATCAACATGACATAATTCAACCAACGTGGATTTAACGAAAGAGTAATTAAAATTACTCGCCAACTTATATAATAACATTTATGAAGTGTTCCTGTTCGTCTACGTAAAATACATTTTATAAAGAGTAAAGCTCAAAATACATTCATATAATTTGCCTATTTAAATATCATACATCTTTTGTTAGATAAGTTGACATATGTACATACATCCGTTAATAAAATTCATCAACCATACATCTTTGAAGAGGAATAGTGTAAATATATGTTCGTTATCTTCTAACATGGATATGGATCTAACGTGAGGGAAAATGTTTGCATCGTTGGTTCTCAGGGATGTATAATGTCTAACGTTGTACCCATTTGCTCGCCCGACTCACTCGCTCCCTTCCTTTTATCACTGTTCTTGGGCAAAGTCCCATTCCTAACCATCTCATATGTTAGGGCCCCTGATTTCAATATTGCGCTTTAAATTTGTTAATACAAATAATCCGTAAAAACGTTTATTTATATTTTACGATCTTCTAATGTTTTGTCGATAACAAACGTAAAATCATTTTAACGAAACAAATAAAATACGCAATTAGTTTGAACTAATAGTTTCTAACACACTTACGTTTTCACATAAAACACTAAAACAAGTATAAGTGATTTTATGATTTAGTATTACATATATACAACAACTAGTGTTTACATATTTGGGTAAAATATACACATAACTAGTATGTAGTATATTGGGTAATATAAATGGGTAGAAACTTAAGTATCATAACCCATTGACCAAATACATTGAATGTAGTTGGGTACAACCCAAGGTCCATGGAGCTTGACCCATAACCCATTGCATGACATCATGCTTATATCATATATGAATAATATCCATAACCCATGGTATTGACCCATACCCATTTGACTAGGTGCATTGCACCCATGAGATATATTGTATCTAGTAAAAGACCCATGGATCAACCCATAACCCATGACCCATGACCCATGATCAAAATACCCATGGGTAAAGAGGAGCGTCCCACGGATCCCTAGCTTTACGCTAGACGGATCCCTTGTGGGAGGGATCCGTGGGATTCGGGGAACAGTAGGCATTTTCTCTCTATAAATAGTGAGCCATTTCTTCATTGTTTCTCACCCCTTTCTAACATACTTTCTCCCTGAGTTTAAAACTCTCCAACCCCAGATACAAGTGATCTATGTTTGTAGTTTTGTTTTTGCGTGATTCTCTAGGTTCCTCTTAAAGGCGAGATCACCACCTTTGAAGTCAAGCAAGCTCAAGTCCATGAGTTGCCATGCTTCCTCATCATCAAGACTACTGAAGTCCTCTTGTTGATGATTCTTTTCTATCTTCTAAGAAGTGTAGTGTTGAAGACATTAGTGAAAGATGTCTCAAGTTTCAAGACGAAGACATTAGTGAAAGGTGTCGATCGTCCGTATTGTAGGCATTAGTGAAGGGTGCCTAGAAGTCAAGTCACAAGACATTAATGAAAGGTGTCTTGAAGATCTAGTTAAAGGCATTAGTGAAAGGTGCCTTAGATGTACATTCGATATGGTGTGTTTCGATGTACAAGATAGATTAGTATTGGATCCAAGGATATTGATATCCTTGATGATGTTGTAATTAGGAGTTGGTCTCCTTTGGGATTAGTCGTTGGTGTAGTGTTGGGTAGTAGTTCCTCCATTGTAATGGAACTCGGTACTTAGCCTAGTACCGGATAAAGGGTAGGCGACGTTGTGGTAGGTGTGGTTCACCTTGGTGTGAAAGAACCCGGTGGTTAGCCTAATACAGGAAAAAGAGTAGGCGACGTTGTGAAGGCTTCTCCGCCATAAGGAGTTGGTGTCGTGTAGTGTTTACGAACTCTCGAGTAGGTGACTCGGGGAGTGGAGTAGGGCAAGGAAGGTTTCCTTGTAGCCGAACCACTAAAAATACTCGCGTTGTGGTTTTGTGCTTCTTACCCTTATCTTTTCATTACATACCTCTATATGATTGTTTATCAAACATCCAACACACATCCAAATAGATTGACATAAGTCGATCTAAATAGTTTAAAAGAAAGTTTTAATTGGCAAAACTATTCAACCCCCCTTCTAGTTTTCCACAAAATTGCAGAAGGCTCAGCTGTTTTCACCATCCCTTGAATTTCGGGAACAAGGCATATATGTACCTCTCGATCCTTTTGGATTCAGGGTAACCAGATGAGGAACTAGTTTGGCTAGCTCACAAAACCGATCTGTGTAGGTTGTATAACCAGCCCCTACCATAGAGTGATGACAAAATTCATTTTCTAGTTTTTGTATTTCGTTATCCGGGCAGTACTCCTCTTTCAGTAGTGCCTTAAAGTCGTCACATGTCATGCCTACAACTGCTTCCCTACCCCTAGCTTGAATATGCGTGTTCCACCATGTCAATGCCTTCCCTGACAGCAAGCATGCAACATATTTCACCCTCTGATGGGTTACACAATTATTGATGTCGATCACTAACTCTATCTTCTCGAACCATCGAGTATATGCCAATGCGCCTCGTTTACCCTCAAACTCAATTGGCTTGCATGCCAAAAATTCCTTATATGTGCATCCAGTTCTATTGTTGTTGTTGTTATTATCATTCCATCCTCCATCATTATTGGTGTCATTTATGCTTCCGTGGTTTCCCGAGTTACTGATATGATTGTCAACCTGGGTGACTATAGAGGGAAGCAGGTTTTGCAGTTGTTGGGCAATAATGCCGAAGATACCAGGATTTCCACCATCGTTACTATTGTTACTAATGCAACCACCTCCTCTACCTCCACTTCCACCAGTCATTCCACCCATTGGTGTCGCACCACCTCGGCCAGTGCTACAAATCACTCTCTTTGGTCCCATGATTTCTACAAGTAAGGACATTTGTTAATGTCAGATAGGAGGTAAATTCCTAGACTAACATGTGCTGGGTGTGTACAAGTTTTAAATTTATAAAAGGTGAATTACCAATATTACCAATAACACATACGAGCAAGTATACTCGTCCGTTATAGCAAGATTATGAAGGTAAGTCGGGATCGTTCGCAGGGATTTGAGTGAATCTAAACACAAGTTTGAATCAACAGAGTCTATCCAAAACATATAACAAAGCAAAATAGATATAATGAAATTCATATGATTAAAAACTACACTTGCTTAAACTAGTTTCATATCATTGATTAATGTGATTGAGTTAACCTCTTAACATGTTGGTTATGATAATTTGTTGATGGACTAATCTATTGTTCTTACAAGTTAAACCTTCGTCAAGATTTTAGTTCATAAAAACAAGCATTATGTTTAACCAATCAATTCAAGATCAATTCAAGTTTCATAAGTCTACATACATAAACTTAAACACAAAAACATCCACTTGTTTCATCAAATTGCTTAAGAAATGGTCAATACAAAAGGTAACCGATCATAGACAAAAGGCTACAATTGATTCTCAACAACTAATCTTACGACCTTTTAGATGTTTCCAACCAATCCAATTTGATAATCAAATAGCGTTTATATTACAACCACACCTTAGTTCCTTTGTATAATCAAGAATAATGGGTAAAAACAATCATCCATAGACAAAATGATTATGACTAGTTGAATAACAATAAGTTCTTTCGACCTCAACGATTACTATCAATTAGCCAAACTTGATTAACAAATGTCACTACGAAACTTTAGCACAATTGGATCTTAGAATCAACTTGAAATTGAATTAAAACATGTTAACACAATCACTAACTAATCATATGATAATCAACATCATTTAAGCAAGTGTATAAAGAAACTAGCCACTCATAGCAAACATGAACATAAACTCAGAACTTTGAACATTAGAAAACATGATTAAAAGTCTTACAATGCTTGGAATAAGATTACAAATGGTGAAGTAATGATTCCCAAAGTATAGGGGTAGACTTCTTGGTGATTTGGCCTCCAAATGTGGAACTTCTGGAACTCCAAACTTCGCTGGACTTCTAAGGACGAATTTGATAGCTTAAAGCTTTGTTTGATGAGTAGAGAGATTTATATTTGAAGTGTGTTTCTCATATGCTCACAAATGGCCTCTATTTATACTAATTCCAAAGCCTAGGGTATTAATTGTTGAACTTGGCCTCCAAGGAGTAAGGAAGGGACTAGAATACACCAAGAGAAGGACCTAGAATCGTTTGGATGCAAAGGGGAAACTTAGTGATGAAGATTTGGCAGATGCAGCTTCTCCAACCGGATCGGTTATATGACCAACCGATCCGTTTGGTCTTCTACAAAAGGGGCCAACCGTTCCGGTTGCGGGTGGCGACCGAACGGTTGGTGATGGTCATTTGGCGTTTCTGGTCATATTCCAACCGATCCGGTTGGATTTTCTGAGTTACGGAAACTTGATCTTTTCTTCTCTTTATCATGTAGAACTTGGTTCTTCAATCGCTATGGTCTTCAAAGGTCCTTGAGATACTGATTTAGGCTTTACTGAAACGGGAATCTTCTATTCGCTGAACATTACTTTATTTTCCTTCCGTTTCCCTGCACTTGGTTATAAACACTAGACAAACATCTTTTGATGCGTTTAAGCACTATAATCACGCAAATATAACCAAATAACATATATAAAAGCACACATAACGCTACTAAAAATATGCACAATCTGAGCGTTATCAAATTCCCCCACACTTAAACTTTGCTTCCCCTCAAGCAAATCTAGGAAAAACATCCACTGGTACAAGATCGTGATTATGAAAAATGTGATGTAAATCAACCAAGTAAAAAAATACGAGAGAAGATTCATCAATTATGCTTTATAAAGGTGAAACATCAAGATGTTTGACAATATCCAATGATTTTCTTGCATGATTAACATTTCAAAACACCTCACGAAAAAGGAACGAAATATAATTCACTCAATCACTCATTTTTAGTGGAGTAACAAGATAAATCACACTCATTGCTCAGTCATTATTAGATTATTACCATAAGCTTGTACAAGAAACAAAACTCCACCGACGTGGCGTGAGCACCAAGTAAAAACATCTAAAGAGGACTTTATTCGGGTTATAATGATATGGCTTAGGGTTAAGGGTATGGATAAGGCATGGAAATGTTTATGAAATTGGTGTTAAAATAAAAATGAAATCAAGTCTAATATCCGTGTTGCTAGCTACCAAACATTCCACGAACCAAATAAATGATTATATCTTCAATTTCTTCTTTTCTGCTTTTCACAGCTTTTTGCTTTGCCATGACAATTGTTCTTCAATCATAGCACATTGGCTATTATTTTCATACTTTCAACACATTTTTTTTATTATTTTTTTTAACGTAAACTCAATGCATGGCTCAATCAATCTCACAGGATGTGGTACTCATAATCATTTAAACAATCTTCACTTTCCAGGTGACTAGCAACCAACCGTTTAGACATTGATACGGGGTAGGCTAAGGTTTAAAGTGTAAAATCTTTTTGTATTTTCTGGTGAAGCAAAAAATGAAAAGGATGGCTCGAAGGTGTAACTAGGGTATCTAGTGCTAAAATGAGCATTACAAATGGGTCCATGTGGGTGGTTAACTAACCAATGCGGATAGCTAATATATCATTAGATGTAAAATGGAAGGCCATTTGGGTTAAATCCTAAGGTGCCTCTTTATCACACGAATTCACTTATATCGCACGAATGCGATCTCACTGCGGTCTGGTAATGATTTACAAGCACAAGTTCTAGAATAAATAAAATCACCGGCACACTCATAGCAAAAGATCCAAGCATAAAAGATGTATGATGCTTATGAAATAGGCTCAAATCCTCACAATTTAGTGGAAAAAGGGTATAATATGTGCTAGAAAATGTTTATCGATCCCAGAATGGATTGCAATAGTAATCGGAACACATCTCGAAGTTTCAAATATTACCAGTTTTACCAGTGGATTGATCCAGTTATTCTAATAGATAATCCTAAAAATGTGAAAACAACTAGATCACAAGGGCAAACAAAATTTAAAATTTAAGCATGAAAACTCTAATTTTTCCTATTCACCCCCAACACTTAAGTTAAACATTGTCCTCAATGTGAAAAATGAACTTCAAAGTATAGAAATAGGGGAAAATAGAGATGAAACCAGATATGTCAACGAGTTGTCAGCTTAAAATTCTTTTCTTCATTCCTAGCGTCCACTGGAGAAATCATTACCTGCACACAATCTTATAAACAAACAAAAGGTTTTATTAAAAGGTGGCACCCCCCACACTTAAGTTCAACCAAAGGTTAAAACTTTGGGGAGTGACCACAGAAAATCAAATCTGAAACACACGAGTTGCCTCCCAAGAAACACTTGTTTTATTACCGAGTCATCAGCCTGACTCAAATCTTCACGAATTCACTTGGCCACAAGAGCAGCCTTGAACATTTTGAAAAGTTCGGGGATATACATGAATTCTTCACCAGTAGCTTCAATATCGTTCCAGACGAATTCAGCAGATGGTTTCCAAGGAACAATTTGTGGAATTCTTCCTGGAAATGGTGCTACAAAGGTGATAATTTCGAATTCATTTTCAGGGGAAACTGTGGCAACTGAAACTTCATTCGTTTGCTCCTTGACTTAATATAACTTGATTCGGTGCCCATTAACAATGAAACTTCCACCCTGTTTGTCATAGAGTTTGACATACCCGGATGGATATCCATGTTTAATGATATATGGTCCAAACCATTTTGGTTGTAATTTAGGAGCTTTGAATTTGAATTTCATGTTAAAAAGCAGAACTTTATCTCCGGCTTTGAATTCTTTTCGAACTCGTAGCTTTTTATCGTGATAAGCTTTTGTTCTAGCTTTATACAGTTTGGAATTTTCATAAGCTTGAAGTCTTAATTCATCAAGTTCGTGCAATTGCAGGAATCTCTTTTCTCCAGCTATTTTGAGATCGGTGTTACAGTTTCTGAGAGCCCAATAAGCACGATGTTCAACTTCGAACGGCAAATGAAAAGTTTTTCCATACAAGAGTCTATAAGGAGTTGTGCCAATTGGAGTTTTATAAGCCGTACGAAATGTCCACAGAGCATCGTCAAGCTTCTTTGCCCACACTGAAGGATTGTCCTTCACTGTTTTTTCTAGTATTATTTTTGAGAGCTCTGTTGGTATTTTCAACTTGACCACTGGTTTGTGGATGATAGGCCGTCGCGAATCGGTGATGAACTCCATATCTTTTCATGGTTTTCCATTTGTCGGGTTACGAAATGAGTTCCTCGATCACTTATCAAGGCCTTGGGAATTCCATAACAAGCGAAAAGCTTTTTGAGGAAATTAACGACGACACGAGCATCGTTTGTTGGTAAAGCTTCAGCTTCCGCCCATTTGGACACATAATCTATAGCAACGAGAATGTATTCGAATTTGTGGGATTTAGGAAAGGTCCCATGAAATCTATTCCCCAAATATCGAATATTTCACACACTTGGATACTTGTTAATGGCATTTCATCTCTTCAAGAGAGATTGGTGGTCCTTGGCAAGCGTCACAATTTTGAACAAGTGTATGTGCTTCTTTGAATATTGTTGGCCAATAGAATCCAGCATCAAAAACTTTTTAGCTGTGGTGGAAGGACCATAATGTCCCCCAGTTGGGCCATGATGACATTCGTCAAGAATTTTTCAGGTTTCAGAACCAGAAACACATCTTCGGATCATTCCGTCTGGACACATTTTGAAAAGATGTGGCTCTTCCCAAAAATAGTATTTAAGTTCCGAAAAGAATTTGCTTCTTTGAGCATGAGTTAGACCTTTTCTGAGAATTCCTCCCGCGAGGTAGTTCACAAAGTCAGCAAACCAAGGATCGTCAGTTCCATCGATAGTCATGAGAGTTTCATCGGGAAAATAATCATCGATTTCCTCTTCTTTTAATTCCTCAAGATCGGGATTTTCAATACGAGATAAATGATCAGCAGCAAGATTTTCTGCTCCTTTCTTATCTTTGATTTCGATGTCAAATTCTTGGAGTAGCAAAATCCATCGAATAAGACGTGGTTTAGCATCTTGCTTGGTGAACAGATACTTGAGCGCTGAATGATCGGTAAAAATGACTGTTTTTTAGAGCACGAGGTAGGATCGGAATTTGTCGAATGCGAAAACGACGGCCAGTAATTCCTTTTCGGTGACGGTATAATTTTGCTGAGCACTAGTCAGTGTCTTGCTAGCAAAATATATAGCCGAAGTGTTTTCCTTCACGTTGGCCTAAGACGGCTCCAACAAAAAAATCGCTTGGCCGCATTACATAAGTTCGAAGGGTAGTGACCAATTAGGTGAAACCATGATCGGAGCACTAGTAAGTTGAGATTTCAATTTTTCAAAAGCTTTTATGCAATCAGCGTTGAAGTCGAAGATAGATTCTTTCTCAAGAAGTTTTGTCATCGGACGAGATATTTTTGAAAAATCTTTGATAAATCGGCGGTAAAAACCAGCATGTCCTAAAAAACTTCTAACGGCTTTGACGTTAGTTGGTGGTGGAAGTTTCGAGATGACATCAACCTTTGCTTTGTCTACTTCCATTCCTCACGAGATTTTGTGCCAAGCACAATTCCTTCGGTTACCATGAAGTGACATTTTTCCCAGTTAAGGACAAGATGTGCACTCAAGATCTTTCGAGCATTTTATCGAGATTAGAAAAACAAGCTTCAAATGAGTCTCCAAAGACTGGAAAGTCATCCATGAAAACTTCCATGGAGGTTTCTAGCATGTCTTGGAATATGGCGATCATACACCTTTGAAAAGTCGCAGGTGAATTGCAAAGACCAAAGGCATACATACCGATATGCGTAGGTTCCAAAAGGACAAGTGAAAGTGGTCTTTTCTTGATCGTTAGGATCGATAGGAATTTGGAAATATCCTGAAAATCCGTCGAGGAAACAAAAGAATTTATTTCCTGCTAGTCTTTCAAGCATTTGATCCATGAACGGGAGTGGAAAGTGATCTTTTCTGGTGGCTTTGTTTAACTTCCGATAGTCAATACAAACGCGCCAACCAAGGATTCTAGTTGGAACTAGTTCATTTCGTTCATTAGTCACAACCGTCATTCCTCCTTTCTTGGGAACACAGTGAACATGGCTTACCCAAGGGCTATCCTCAATTGGGTAAATGATTCAAGCATCGAGAAGTTTTATGATTTCCTTTTTAACAACTTCTTTCATGTTGGGACTGAGTCGACGTTGACGCTTCTACCACAGTTTAATCCCTTCTTCAAAATTGATTTTGTGTTTGCATAAATTAGGACTAATTCCTGGGATGTCGGATGTTTTCCAAGCGAAAGCTTGTTTGTGATTTTTGAGGACAGAAACTAAACTTTCTTTCTCACTATCCTCGAGCAATGAAGATATGACTACTGGAAGAAGTGAGTTTTCCTCCAAGTAAGCATATTCAAGATGATCCGGGAGAGGTTTGAGTTCGAGATCTGTGGGTGGTTCTTCGATAGAGGATTTAATTCGCATCTCGTTATTGAAAGTTATTTCATCAAAATTTTCTTCCTCTTCCTCCATTTCTCCTTCTTCTGAGTTCTCTCCTTCGAATTCTACTTTCATGAAATCATCAAACTCTTTGTCAAAGTCTGTTTCATTGATTTTTTCAGAAGTAGTCATGAATGTATCGGATTCGTTAAGTAATGCGTCCAATTCTTCATCAGTGACTTCATCAATAATATCGATGTTAAAACAAGTGTCATCAATGGAATGTGGGTAGCGATCGCTTATCGATTAGAAAAGTGATTCGATCTTCCACAACTCCAAGGTTGAGTTCTTTTCCTTTCACTTTGATGATTGCATCACCAGTATTTAGGAAAGGTCTTCCTAAGATGAGTGAAACTTTACTGTCTTCTTCCATTTCCAAGATTACAAAGTCCACGGGAAAAATGAATTTACCGACTTGAACGAGCATATTCTCAGCAATACCCACAGGATATTGATAGGAATGATTTGCTAATCGGATGCTCATCTTTGTTGGTTTCAGGCTGTTGTTGCACAACTTGGAATACAGCGAATAAGGCATCAAATTGATACTTGCGCCAAGATCGGCCAAAGCATCACATTTAACATTATTCCCGAAAGTACATGGAATAAGAAAGCTCCCAGGATCTCCGAGCTTTGGTGGGATCTTGTTTTGGACAATAGCTGAGCATTCTTCGTTAAGGAAAGTAGCTGATATTTGCTCAAGCTTGCTTTTGTTATTAGGAAGTTCTTTCAAAAATTTCCCGTAATTAGGCATTCCAGCTAAGACATCAACGAGAGGAACATTGAGTCTAACCTCTTTGATTATTTCAATAAACTTCTTATAACGCTCTTCCATCTTTTCTTTCTTCAGGCGTTGAGGGTAAGGAATTTTTTGTGTATATGCCTTGACGGATGGAATGTTTTTCTTTTTGGTGGTTTGAGTTGTGTTTGGTTCCTCGGTTTCATCCTCACTATCAATGGTGACAGGAGTATTAGGATTTGGTGGTGGATCGTACGAGAGACCACTTCTTGTGAAGACAGCATTGATATGCTCATTTCTTGTTTGTGGTGGACGGTACGCCTTATCATTTGATGGTTTTGGGTTGGATTGGGTATTACTTGGCAATGAACCAGATGGTCTAGAGGAATGTTGGTCAGAAATTCTGCCAAACTTGTTTTCAAGATCTTGGATAGATGCTTGATGATATTTCCGTCCTTGCTCAACTTTGGCTTTGAGATTGAAAAATTGATTTTTGATTAAATCATTTGAAGATTTTGCATACTTAATTCTCTCATGGTTTTCTAGAATTCGGTTTCTTCCATCTTTTGTCGGGTTTTGTGGTGGTGGATCGTCAGTTCGTGGTTGAGAATCACGGTTGTCATCCCTTGGTCGGCGATCTTGCCAATTTCCAGAATTTCGACCATAATAATTACTATGATATCCTCCTCCACGGTATCCTCCTTGAGCTTAACTTGCTTCTCCTTCCTTCGGTCCACCCATAGGTTTATCGTCGCACTCGGACGATGGATGATTTCCTCCACAATTGTTGCATCCGTCTCGCATTTCCTTCATTTCATCTTTGATATCTTTGCACTGCGAGTCGATTTTTGAGGTTAACGCTTCCATCTTCTCCATTAGTTTTGAAGCATCGGTGTTTTCGACAAAAGCAACAGTTTTTCGGAGAGGTTTAGTTTTGGAATCTTTGGACCAATCAAGTTTGAGAAGTACTCGATCTTCGAGCAATTGATGTGCATCGTTGGGAGTCTTATAGAGAAAAATTCCTCCATCATCAAGGATGCCTTGAGAGATTTCATCTAGTCCATGGTAAAAGATTTGGATAATGGTTCTTTTGGATAGTCCATGTCCATGACAACAACGAAGTGAATCTTTCATTCGAAGCCAAGCTTCGACAAGTGATTCATTTGAGTTTTGGGTGAAAGCACGAATTTCTCCCATTAATCGATCAAACATGGCAGGTGGAAAGAATCGGCTTACAAAAGCTTGCCTCATCTCCTCCCAAGTATTGATGATTCCTGGGGTTAATTCATTGTACCATACTTTAGCATCTCCTGCGAGTGATGATGGGAAAAGTTTGAGTTTGATGGCATTGACATCGGTGTCGCCATAACGGAACATGCCGCAAATTTCGATGAATTCGGCTATGTGCTTGTGCGGATCGGCCCGTTACACTCAAAACTCTCATTGAGGCTGCTAGAACTATGTTAAATGGCTCAGCACTCTCAAAGCACTTCTGGACTGAGGCTGTCAAAACAGCCTGTTACACTCAAAACAGGTCAATCATTGTCAAAAGACATAACAAAACCCCATATGAGATCTTCAAAGAAAGACTCCCTTTCATCAGCTACTTTCATGTGTTTGGGTGTCATGTGTTCATTCACAATCACAAGGATCACCTAGGCAAATTTGATGCAAAAGCTGATGATGGGTACTTTCTAGGTTACTCACTGATCTCTAAAGCCTTTAGGGTATTTAACACAAGGAGACAACAAGTTGAGTAAACCTTTCATGTCACCTTTGATGAAAGTTCAGAAAGCATCAGGTTTACCAATACCTCAGTGGAGGAAATAAGAATTGATAACTCATCAAGATACCCTCCTGATGAGTACAACACTGAAATCTATTAATACAAATAAGCCGTAAAAAACGTTTATTTATATTTTATCATCTTCTAATGTTTTATCGATAACAAACGTAAATTCATTTTAACGAAACAAATAAAATACGTAAATGGTTTGAGCCAATAGTTTACAACCACACTTACGTTTTCACATAAAACACTAAAACAAGTATAAGTGATTTTATGATTTTGTACAACAACTAGTGTTTACATATTGGGTAAATATATACATAACTAGTATGTATTATAATGGGTAATATAAATGGGTAGAAACTTAAGTATTTGACCCATTGACCAAATACATTGAATGTAGTTGGGTACAACCCAAAGTCCATGACCCATACCCATGGATCATGATCCATAACCCATTGCATGACATCATGCTTAAGTCATATATGGATATTATCCATGACCCATGGTTTTAACCCATGACCCATGGACTAGATGCATTGTATCTTGTAGATACATTGTATCTACTTGATACCCATGATCCATAACCCATGACCCATGACCCAAAACCCATGGGCAAAGAGAGCGCCCCACGATCCCCAGAATACACTGGACGGATCCTCAAGTGAGGGATCATGGATCCGTGGAACAAGAGCTAAATTCTTCTATAAATAGTGAGCCATTTCTTCCTTTTGGGTTGCCACTCCCACACATACTTTCCCCAAGTATCGTAACCTTCTAACCTCAGATCCTAAGGATCTCTCTATGTAGTTTGTCTTTTGTTTTTGTGTGATTCTCTAGGTTCCTCTTAAAGGCGAGATCACCACCTCTTGAAGTCAAGCAAGCTCAAGTCCATGAGTTGCCATGTTTCGTCATCATCAAGACTACCAAGGTTCTCTTGATTGATACTTCTTTCTTTCTCCATAGAAGTGTTGTGTCCAAGGCATTAGTGAAGGATGCCGAAAGAGTCAAGACGAAAGCATTAATGAAAGGTGGTTAACGTCCGTGTCTAAAGCGTTAGTGAAGAATGCTAAAGGAGTCAAGACGAAGGCATTAGTGAAAGGTTCCAAACGTCTGAGTCGAGGACATTAGTGAAAGATGCCTAGAAGTCAAATCAAGTGGCATTAGTGAAGGATGCCAAGGCTGTATACTCGATGAGGTGTGTGGAAAACTAGAAGGGGGGGGGGGGTTGAATAGTTTTGCCAATTAAAACTTCCTTTTAATCTATTTAGATCGACTTATGTCAATCTATTTGGATGTGTGTGTTGGATGTTGATAAACAAGCATATAAAGGTAAGTAATGAAAAGATAAGAGTAAGAAGCACAAAACCTCAACACAAGTATTTATAGTGGTTCGGCTACAAGGACACCTTCCTTGCCCTACTCCACTCCCCGAGTCACCTACTCGAGAGTTCGTAATCACTACACCAATCTCCTTATGGCAAAGAAGCCTTCACAACGTCGCCTACCCTTTTTCCGGTGCTAGGCTAACCACCGGGTTCTTTTCACTCCAAGGTGAACCACACCTACACAACGTCGCCACCCTTTATAAGGTACTAGGCTAAGTACCTAGTTCTTTCACTCCAAGGTGAACTACACCTTCACAACGCCGCCTACCCTTTATTAGGTACTAGGCTAAGCACCTAGTTCCATTGCAATGGAGGAACTACTACCACACTACACCAACGACTAATCCCAAAGGAGATCTACTCCTTTACAACATCATCAAGGATATCAATATCCTTGATCTAATACTAGTCTATCTTGTACATCGAAACACACCATATCGAATGTACATCTAAGGCACCTTTCACTAATGCCTTTGACTAGATCTACTAGACACCTTTTACTAATGTCTTTGACTAGATCTACAAGACACCTTTCACTAATGTCTTGTGACTTCACTTCTAAGCACCTTTCACTAATGCTTCTTTGTCTTGACTTCTAAGCACCTTTCACTAATGCTTCTTGTCTTGACTTCTAAGCACCTACCACAAGTGCTTATGCGATAGACGATAGATACCCTTCTTGAGACATCTTTCACCAATGTCTTCAACACTACACTTCTTTGAATAAAGAAAGGAATCATAAACAAGAAGACTTCGGTAGCCTTGATGATGAGGAAGCAATGCAACTCATGGACTTGAACTTGCTCGACTTCAAAGGTGGTGATCTTGCCTTTAAGAGGAACCTAGAGGATCACACAAAAACAAAACTACAAACATAGATCTCTTGGATCTAAGGTTAGTGAGATTTAACTCAGGGGGAAAGTGTGTTAGAAAGAGATGATCAATAATGAAGAAATGGCTCACTATTTATAGAGGAAAAATCCTATCGTTCCCCTGGATCCCACAGATCCCTTCCACTTGGGATCCCGCTAGCACAAAGCTAGGGATCCGTGGAACGCTCCTCTTTACCCATGGGTATTTTGGTTATGGGTCATGGGTTGAACCATGGATCTTTGGCTAGATACAATGTATCTTTGAGTGTAATGCACTTAGTCACTTGGGTATGGGTTGATCCATGGGTTATGGGTATTATCCATATGTGATATAAGCATGATATCATGCAATGGGTTATGGGTCAAGATCCATGGGTTATGGCCTTTGGGTTGTACCCAACTACATTCAATGTATTTGCTCAATGGGTTGTGATACTTAAGTTTCTACCCATTTATATTACCCAATATACTACATACTAGTTATGTGTATATTTTATCCAAATAAGTAAATACTAGTTGTTGTACATATGTATTACTAAATCATAAAATCACTTATACTTGTTTTAGTGTTTTATGTGAAAATGTGAATATGTTAGAAACTATTAGTTCAAACCATTTATGTATTTTATTTGTTTCGTTAATATGATTTTACGTTTGTTATCGACAAAAAATTAGAAGATCGTAAAATATAAATAAACGTTTTTACGGCTTATTTGTATTAACAAGGTGCATCGATATACAAATAGAGATAGGGTGTATCCAAGGATATTGATATTCACAATTTCCTGCAAATGTGATTCAAGTTAGTAGAAAGAAATCTTTCTGTCTTACGGATCCCACGGTTCCCTCCTAGTAGGGATCCGTCTAGGCAAATCTGAGGGATCCGTATTAGTCTGCTCAATTACGCCAAGGTGATATAACAAGTAATGTTATCACACAAATCATATGCTCAACAAAATAACAAGTAGCATGTAATTCCATTTAATAAAACTAGAGTTATGATATACATGACTCTAAAAACTAAGAAAATAAGTAAATACATGACTAGGAATTTCTAAACAAACTATTGCTTGATGCTAGGACACCACTAAAATCTTCTAGCTCAAGTTTTGTTTAGGTTTGATCTCGTCGAAACGTTCGAGGAAATGATAGAACATGAAACGTTGGTCTTCTCGTACTTCATGTATCAAACTTTCAACATGTTGACAATGATAGCAATCTTTGTCATGGCTAGGTAGTGGTGGTGGAAGAAGTGAAATAGCTTGATGCGAAGGATCAAGTGAAGCGGCTTGCGGAGCTTCAAACGATGGAGGGATTGGTGGAGGTGCATTTGAGAATGACTCAACCAAAATGATGGTGGTGGTAGAGAAGTGTCAACTTCCATATGGTCGGGTGGTTGACTTTGATGATTTCTCATAATCCAAATGGGATTATATGATGAAAACGGCGAAAAGGAAGCCGGAGCAAGTGTTGACTTAACACCTTGATTTTGAACCATTATTTCTCCTAATGAGGAGAATGTTGTCGGCGGAAGCGGATGAGACGGCCTAGGAGGCAAGTCCTCTAAATTGTAGAGGTGATGTGATGATAGTGGTGATGTAAGTGAAATAGCTCTAGGAACCAATGGTGATGGTTTAGTGGAGATGATATTGTTTGGCCTAGGAGGTATGGTGGTGTTTGGCATAGGTAGTTTTGTCGGTACTATCCTTTTAGGAATTGGTTTGTTTGGATGATGGAGAATTCTATCATTTGTTGGCTTGACGAGAGATGATTCGGTTGAAGAAATTTTGTGTATAACACGAGCCTTTTTCATGGGTGGTTCTTTGGTGGATAAGTTATTACTTGGGGTTTTCCTCATGATGAAATGATTTCAAGAGGTTGCAAGAGCTGAAAGTTAGGATGAGAGTGATGACTATGGAGGTCCTAACAAGGTGGTTTATAAACTAAGAGATTTGGCAAGTGCATTTAAGCCTTAAGCCACTAGGATTCATTGGAATGTGATGATTGACATGCACAAGAGTCAACTTCAGAGGTTGCACTGATCTAGAAACTCATTTAAGATTAGATAGAGTGTTCGAGTTTGGAAGATGAGTTGAAATGATTGTTTTAGCAAGATTTGACATAAACTGTCATCCGGATCCTACGGTTCCTTCCTCGAGGGATCCGCCTAGGCTTATCCTAGGATCCGCTTTCCAGCTATGAAAGGGTGGAAATGATGTTTCTAAGATCTAAAACCTATATCATCTTGAGTGTTTCAGTCCTCCTAAGTGTTTTAAATGAAGGGTGCTTGAGTACTTGAAGGCAATGAATGATGTAGCTAATGATTGTTACTTATGGAAGGATTTGGAACTTTCAAGAGTACCAATGGATGAGCAAGGATGGCACTAAAGATTTAGAGTGTCAATTGAAGCTAAATGATCCTAGAGATCAGGTTGTGTTTTAGGAAGATATCCTAGAAGCTTTGAGATGGGAAAACTAGATTTTGATCAACTTTGATCAATTTTGAGGCGAGGATGATTAATGATCAATTTTGCCATAATCGAAAGATCTCTAAGGCTAGATGGGAGAGATCAAGTAAAAAAATGAAGTGTGAGTTTAAGAGCGGAAGAGTAATGGATTAAGGACGAAATGGTAGATCTACAATCATCTTAGAGTGTGATCTAGATGAGTTATGTATGAGTAGGAAAGATTAACCTATCTTGATAAGGACTTAATTTTGCCTTAAGACACTATGTTTAGCTTAGTGTGTGAGGTGTTCTAAGGATATGTTTGAAATATAATGCTTTGCAATTGCATTTTCTGTTTGCTGGATCCCACGGTTCCCTAAGAGTAGGGATCCGTCTAGTACAATCTTTGGGATCCCTATCTCGCTCACAGACCTTTACTAAAGGTATGCAATGATATTGACAATGCATTATATCTCAAGGATAGTCTAAAAAGAGTTCTAATACTAAGATATCAAATGTAAAATGTTTTATTTCATGAAGGAAATTGGATTACATTGATAAAGCACGACTACAAGAGATTTGATCCTATTTTGGAATACTATTAGTTTCCTTGAGTGTTTTCGCTAGGAGGATCATTATGTGATTGATGAGTGTTGGTGGAATCAAGAATGAAGAAAGTCTTCATGAGAGATATGTTTAGCGGTTCCATCATCTTGTTCACAAGTACGTATAACGGATTTTGAAATTGAGGATGGAAGTGCATAACATTATGATAGAGGCGTGTCAAGAACATTCCATAAGGAATGAGTTTATTCTTGGAGCCTTGAAGATTTGCAATTCGACTTGCGAAGAAGTAGGCGAGATTGTATGGTTGTTGTGTTAGCAAACAGTACAACATGTGAGCACAACAAGCGGAAAGAATTTCTCGATTTCCCTTAAGACTCCAAACATTTTCACGTAGGATGAGTGCAAGAGGCTTGTACTCTTCTCGGATATCCCTTGTAAAGATAATGTTTGGATCGGAGTAATATGGTCGAGGTTTGCATATTATGCGATTTAAATCTTCCTGAGAGGGATATGTGTGAACAATATGGACTATTTTCTTCACGAAAGTTGAAGAGAGAATCAAGAGACCAATCTTCGTGAAGGCACATTGTCCATGATTTGGAATCCGGAGGATGTGAGCAAAATGCCCAAGGGTTAGAGTGAACTTTTGGTTTTGATATAAAACCAAAGAGATAGAGAGCGATCCTCGTTATGAACGAAGTTCGACTTGATGGAAGAATTCCATTATGAACCTTGGACATATCTTCTCGTTGATTTCAAGAAGGCATTCTAGTCCTATGGCTCGGAAGGAGGTATTGATACCTTCTTCGAATTGTAGAGAGGTGTCTATAATACGTCCTTCGTGGAAGTGACGGTTTTCGAGATTATTGAACCCACGGACATGATTGCCAGGTGTGTTGGGTACAAGAGAGATGTTCGGAGTGTAGACGCTAGTGAGTGAAAAATCAAACTCATATTCATGCGTCATAGTTGAACCTATAAAAATGCTAAGTTAATAAAAAGAGACGTTTGTGGTCAACCTATGATAATTTAATGTTTTTACTAGATTTTTATTAACAATGGTATTTAACACTTTAACATACTCAAGGTTTTGACTTTCTAGTGGATTATTACATTTAGAAAGATAGTGGTTTTAATCTTGCATGAAAACTGTTTTCCAGTAGGACGGATCCCACGGTTCCTTTACAAAAGGGATCCGGCTAGTATATCTTCCGGGATCCGTAGTAACAAAATGCGATTTGATAAAACATAGGTTTTACAATTTTTTATACCACTTAAATATGTTTTATCCTACATTTTCTTTTAGCATGCATACATGACTTCTAATGTATCACGAAAGAATATAAAACATATAAATCAAAATAAGTGATAAACACATTATGATAAAAATAACCTAGATAAACTAGATTATTAATAATATTGCGTTTCAATACTAAGGATGATACAAAGGATTGGGTATATGATCCCAATGTAGATTAACAACACAAAGTAAATGTCTCCATATGTGAACTTCATAATAGGGAACACAAGTGCGATGAGTGTTAGGGCGATGAGCACGAGTGCGATGTAAACCATGTTGATTATGGATCTTCTTGGTTTCGGTTGAGATGAAAATGAGGAGGAAGATGAAGTTTTTAAATAAGAGAAAATTTTGAAATTGGAGGATTTGAAAAAAGTGAGGGTTTG
Source organism: Chrysanthemum makinoi (assembly GCA_910596185.1). Taxonomy (NCBI): domain Eukaryota; kingdom Viridiplantae; phylum Streptophyta; class Magnoliopsida; order Asterales; family Asteraceae; genus Chrysanthemum; species Chrysanthemum makinoi. The sequence goes on along the minus strand of OU343217.1, from coordinate 100,271,578 downwards.
GTAGAGTGGTCGACGGTGGGATTATTTATAAGGAAGGAGGAATTTTTGAAATTCGTGTTGTGTTTTATTATTGGATTTAAAAGAGACAAAACATAAGTTTTATATACCATGACTTTAGACGAGAAGTAAAACACGTATGTGAGAAAAAGGCTTCCTAATGAAGCTTCATGTAAACTATGTACAAGTACACAAGATAATCATATAAATACCTAAATAGGTATACTTAATAATCAAGCAAAGAAAAAGGAAAATCATACCTCTAGCGTACTTAGGAATGTCTTTACAAATGATACAGCAAATGTCACTTAGACGATTCCCGCTTCTTTGCGATTAAGATACCTTCTTAAGGAAGGTATTCTTGTTACCAAGCGAATCCTAAAGCTTGGTGGGTATGAGCTTCGACTAATCAACATGACAAAGAAGATTAGTGCAATTAAATGAAAGAGTAAATAAGAAAAATGTTGTTATTAAATCAACATCCAAACATATAGTTTTTAAAAGACATGGTGTTTGTTTTTATAAAAAACCTTCTCTGTAGTTTTCAATTAACCATGGATCGTATCAAGTTTTTAAAGTACAATATACTTCAAGAAACTTGGTAACGAAGCTCTGATGCCAATTGTGGAAAACTAGAAGGGGGGTTGAATAGTTTTGCCAATTAAAACATCCTTTTAAACTATTTAGATTGACTTATGTCAATCTATTTGGATGTGTGTGTTGGATGTTGATAAACAAGCATATAAAGGTAAGTAATGAAAAGATAAGAGTAAGAAGCACAAAACCACAACACAAGTATTTATAGTGGTTCGGCTACAAGGACACCTTCCTTGCCCTACTCCACTCCCCGAGTCACCTACTCGAGAGTTCGTAATCACTACACCAATATCCTTATGGCGGAAAAGCCTTCACAACGTCGCCTACCCTTTTTTTGGTGCTAGGCTAACCACCGGGTTCTTTCACTCCAAAGTGAACCACACCTACACAACGTCACCTACCCTTTATAAGGTACTAGGCTAAGTACCTAGTTCTTTTACTCCAAGGTGAACTACACCTTCACAACGTTGCCTACACTTTATTAGGTACTAGGCTAAGCACCTAGTTCCATTGCAATGGAGGTACTACTACCACACTACACCAACGA
>OU343217.1:100218397-100270337 GCA_910596185.1 Chrysanthemum makinoi | reverse complement strand
TGATTGAGGAACCCTAATTTTTCGAATTGAGATTGAGATGGATGAAAGTTCTTGTGAAAATTAACCCCTTGTATAGATGGGAGACTAGGAGGATGATTGTGACCCTTTTGAATCTTCAGAACATGTCTCTACCCATTTTCACAATCCCTCCCATCCACGCATTTTCGGATTCTAGAGCTGACTCCTAGAGTAGTTTGGATAGTGTAGAAAAGATTTATCATTAAAATGGAAGGTTGTGACTTTGGAGATGAGGATGGTGTGAATATCTTTTCCGTGAGCAGTTAAGGATTGAAGTTCAAAAAAGCTTATGCAGTGGCATGACGTATGTTTAGAGAGGGTAATATATATTTTTATTATTAGTATTAATCGTATCCCAGGACTGTGAGTAAACTGCATATGAAAATAACGTATTCTATGTAAAATATTTTCTCGGAAAGTGTCCTGTATTTTATAAATTTTATGTTTTTGGAAACGCTCGTGACGAAAGTGAACATTATGGTATTATTATTTCTTTTGAAATTAAAAGTAAATTTTTACGCCAATTTTATTATGGTGTCGGCACGCTGTGGAAATTCGATTAGGAACACGAGATAACTACTGCTTAAGAGTTATAATGGTCGAAATAAATAACTTCACAGATTCGACATAAATAATAGCCTAAATTCCATCGATCATTACCACAAGCCTTTAAAAAGAATCTCGCCCGAAAGATTCAAATTGCCTACACTACGCAGCGCATTTTAATGGTTCAAACTTTCATTCTCGAGTTTTGCCCTCAAAAGACTCTTAGTTGGTGAATTTTCACAACTTGTCGACTTGACCGGTCATTTGTTTGTTGTGGAATAACAACTTGGATTCCAACTTGATTTTCGCGAATCATCAAACAAGAACCGCTACCATCAAGCTAAGAAACAAGTTGTCAAAGAGAGATGGCTTCTCATATATGTAAGAGACCTTTTTAAAGTTGGCTCGAGTTTGAAATCATTTAAACCAATCAAATCAACTAATAGTGGGGTGCTCGACAATGTAGAAGACAACAATTAAAATAAGGCTCATGATGCAAGGTTCTACATCAATCAATGCCACGAACTAGAATCGAAGATACCAAATAGGATGGGTGATCAAAGAATGCACTGGCCACGGTGCTTGTGTCTTAGTTGCAGCCTCGGTGCCCAAGAAGTATGCTCAACTCCCCGAAATGGTGACATTGCTCCGCGTCGTTATCACCATCGGTGCCATGGCGTAGAGTCATGTTACCATGTTCACTTGTGTGCTATTCAACTTTAGAATAGTGTCTCCTCGGTAGGTGGTCCGACTTCACACTCGTGAATTGCCTGCCACCCTGGTTTCATTCCCGCTGAAAGCACCGCAAAGATTGAATGGCTGGTCTGTTTGCATATATTGCACCCTGGGCGCTTAATGGTGAAGGTTACATCGAGTACACTTAGGATGCTGACCTCGCATATCTCTGTATGCCTCGCGAAATCGCCGCTTCCATAAGCTTCGGTTACGCCGCTTCGCCTTTCGTTGGTCCCCGATTCGCCCTCGGTGATCTCATGTCTTTACCATTAAAGCTATTTTGGCAGTTCTCCGTGCACTGAATACGCCATTAGTCAAGCGTATGCCATTCCTACGCCTTTGCGTATAGTCATTGATGAGGTGACATCTCCATCTCGTGAATCAAAACCCCAAATGTAGCGATCAATCAAATGCCTAATGCGAGACTACGAACCATCCCGTTAGCTCGTGAAAGCTTAATTGTACTTGTCGACACTTACCCTACCATCAAATGGTTCCGTATCTCCGCTTCCTTCGAGACTTCATCCTTCCTCGCATTTTCATTTCCTGCCAGGTGTTTCTGAATTTTCCAAGATAACCATTTGCAAATTTCTCCTTTCCAGTTCAGTACAGTTGTTCTCAACTCAGTCGTTCGGCCTCGGCAGACTGCCAGAGAACTCAACCTTATCTCCTCTTCGCATCTCTTTAGTGATGCGTTTCGACTCTACATTCTCAAACCATGATAGCAGCTAATGGCACCACAAGGTTAATGAAATTCTTTTTGGCCCAAAGATGACATGAAGGTCTTATAGTCAAGATCCTGCGAGCTTTCATTGGTCGAGGTACCAACCTCATTAATTCGCTCCCCGCATCGATGCGGCGCAATCAGAGGAGAAGATCCGCCAATCTACCAAAGACTGCCTCTTTGGGGCTTCATTGTTGATGCTTCTAACCTGTTCAGTAGTCATGATTTCGCACAAAATTTACATTTGGTGAGTGAGTCGCGTAATGATGTGCGGGACTACTACGTAGTGAGTGTAATGACGGAACAAGAATGTGTTTAGCCTAATCGGGTCATAATATATAGCAAGAAGAATGCATACATAAATGGCGTATAGCTGACATATAAACATGGTATGCATACTCACGCCGACTAATGCGCCCAGATCGACTTCTTTAAGATTCCTGACCAAACATAACCGAGGCTTCTTAATCCTCATCATCATATGATTCCTCCCAATTATGCATAGGCGTACGCTATGCATGCTAATTTAGTGATAACGATGTAATGCGCTGAGTCGCATGATTATGTTTCCGCGGTTTTAAGAAAACTTTATTTTAAGTTATAGCTATGGTTTTTATTTTATAAAAACCGGTATTTCACTATATAACCTCGCCGATATTCCAATTCATTACACCTCACGAGAAGCGAAAGGAGGTGTAACATAAATCAATATGCATCGCAAAGATATAGTACAACACCATAATTTAAATTTAAGAAATATTGTAACATTACAACAAGGTTCTAGCCAACCTTAGTAATCAGTAAACATAAAGTTCGACTCCAAAAAGATAACATTTTACTACGGTGATCTAATCGATAACTTGTGACGCCTTTATTTAAAATCTTCATAATATAAGCTAAACAACGCATCACCAAATGTACAATCAAAAAGGGTCAACTATGAAAAATAGTTGGTGAAAGTACAATGTGTTTTATGAAACTTATAATTAGAAAAGTCTCACCGCAAATGTCCTATGAACTCACCATAAAGCTACAAGTCTCACCATACAAGAACTTGTAACATATAAATTCAAGACACACTTCCATAGTTCAAGTGAGTAAGGTCTTGCATCATTGCGATTTGGTGAATCATAATAGTCCATGATAAATAATGCCCATATATATATTAGATCACGTCATCCCAACAAGTGAGACTTGTGTTGCTCCGACAAGGAGATCTCTTAGTATTGTTTAATGGAGACTTAGTATTGCTCGTAGGAGCTTTGCATGGAAGACATTAGCTATTATATTTTATCAATTCGTGGTTGTTCAACAAGTGAGACTTTAAGACTTAGCACACAAGGCGCATTATAGGTCTAAGTATTACCAAGGATCGTGAACAAGTCATAAGGTCAGTAAGTCAAAGGCCTGATATATCAAATAGTCCAAATAAATTTATAATTTAGAACAAAAATATAGTTTTGCACTTAAGCTCATGCATTTCACCCCAAATAAGCTTAAACGGCAAAGGGCCGTGAATAATCATCACCTTGGCAAAAAGCCTAAAGCAAAGAAAAAAATAGAATTATTGGATGGTAACCACACGCCGACAAGAATAAATTGAAAGGGTCGAGTTGGGAAGGAACCGGCACAAGAAAGGTTTCATTGAGGTGACCAAACATTTGTACAATTAAACACTTGCAAAACCTTCCTTATACTTCCCTTAAGAAAACCCCTCAATCAATTTCAAAAAGCCCTTTGATTAGAGGAACCCTAATTTTTCGAATTGAGATTGAGATGGATGAAAGTTCTTGTGAAAATTAACCCCTTGTATAGATGGGAGACTAGGAGGATGATTGTGACCCTTTTGAATCTAACATACTCTACCCATTTTGCTTTTCACAACTTCTCATCCACGCATGGGATTCTACGAGGTGCACTTTAGAGGTTTGGATAAGATTTATCATTCAAAAATGTGGAAGGCCAGATTCTCGGTGATGAGGATGGTGTGAATATCTTTTCCAGGAGAAGAAGGATTGAGTTCTGAAAAGGAGGTAGGGGAGGGGCGGCATGTATGTTTAGGAGAGGGTAGAATATATATTTTTTTATTATTAGTATTAATGCAGATTCCTGCATCAGATAAACCTGCACTGCAGAAAATAACGTATTCTTATGTAAATATTTTCCGAAAGTGTCCGATTTTTATAAATTTTATGTTTTGGAAACGCCTTGACGAAAGTGAAATATTATGGTATTATTATTTCTTTGAAATTAGAAAGTAAATTTTAACGCCAATTTTTATTATGCAGGTTTGAGCGCTAAGGGTGTCGGACATTAGAACACTAGATAACCACTCGCTTAAGAGTTATGCAATGGTCGAAATAAATAACTCAAGCATTCGATATAAATAATAGCCAAAATTGACGCGATTGTCATTGACAGCACGCTCTTCAATGGCTATGCAATGAGTAGACAAATGGCTGAATGGAAGTAAGTCAACGACGTAGCATATTTTCTGAATCATCGCCACCGCGGTAGAAGGAAATCCATGTCTTTGTTGAAGAAGTATCCGAAGGAATCCTTGGTTCAGTCAAGCTTTGTCCAAGTGTTGGTAGAGGTTTGGTCCAATCCGGTGTAGTATGGAGGGTTGTTCTGTGAAGTCAATGTTTGCTTCCTCGGTTGAGCCAATCCATTTTGTTAGACATAGCTCGAAAGCAATGTTTTCAAGGTGATATTCACTCGAGGGCATTTCTTTGAGTTGTCTTTAGAAGTTGAAATGCTTCATTTTTGATTCGCCTACCATATTTCGCCATTTCTCATGGAACTTTTCGTAATTTTTGCATGCTCCAATGTAGAACCGCTCTACCAAATTCTCGACCTTCTTAGTGGAGTGTTGGTAACAAGAGTAGCAAACCATTCAAATTCCTCTGTTTTATCGTCATCTAGCCATGATATGACGTCCGCTTTGAGGCGCTCTTCTTCTTCTTTTCAAGGCCTAGATGATGATTCCCGGTTTCGAACTTGTTCGGGGAGAGGGTTGTTGTATGGGCTCGCGACCTCTTTCATCGCCACCACCCGTATACTCAAAGTGATCATCGTTTTCTGAGCCTGGGGTGGTAACTCGAATTGTCCCGAGGTTTTTCAAGAGAAGAACGAGGAGGAGATTTTGTTGAACAGAGCCCGCTTGTGGAGGAGGTTGCATCAGAAGATTCACCGCTTCAAGTCGACGCTTAGGTGCGCAGTCTTTATCCAGATCCTTGTCTTCATCGCCTCTAGATGTTTAGACTTTTCACTTCAAATCTACAAGCTTTGAAGTTGGTAGTCCAAAGAAAGCTTGAAACAGCCTTTCCTTCATCGTAAGTAAATGTCCTGCATCGTGCGCATTATATGTGTGACAAGCTTGGCCACCAATTCATTATTCTAAAACAACCGGATCGGTTGGATTGATTGCATGACGGCGGCGGGCGTGGATCGAATAGTTTGTTTGGCGACCGCATGAGATTTGGATAAAGTTGTTTGGTGAACAACCTTTGTGACTTTAGGAACGATTCCGCAAGGTACTTTTTCGTGTAGCCTTCATCATTTCGCTCAGCCCTTCATTCCGGATTTTTCATGAATTCTCAACAAACTTCCTTTCTCCTTGATCTTTCATGCTCGCTATACATATACGATGTGATCAAAGAAAGAAATTTAGTTTTGTTGAGCACGTTTTCTTCGACTTGTTTGATAGCTTTGGTAATCCGTTCATGAGCTTGAGAAATCCAAGATTTAGATGGTTTCTTCACGGATTTGGATGATGATTTGTTGATTCTTTGATGGTGGTGGCTAGGAGCGAGAAGACGAATCGATGATGAAGAGATATGAGGAGATTCTCGATCCTTCTTTGAGGTTCGAGGTTTCTTCCTTGATCGTACAGACTATCTAGAAGAAACGATCATAATCAACATCTTGATCTTTTCGATCTCGCCCGTTCCTAACTCATATTCGATAGTATCCTCCACAAGCTTTTGTTGTTGCATAAGAGTGGTGGCAATTTCTTATCGGGTTGATTAACCGCATCGAGATGGTTCAAGCGGGCAGACATACTTGATCCTCCGACCACCCATTTGGTCTTTAGCAAATTCTTCGCCAGAAGTTGTCTAACGATATTAAACTTCTTCATGATATATCCAGCTTCTTGATCTCGAAGCTTTCATCATACGGTACAAGTACATGAGTCTTTCCTTTTCCTTTGTCACAGTGTGGACTTCGAGGTTTAGTCACGACGAGGTATACGTTGCGATTCAGTAGGTAATCTCTTCATCCGTGTCAAGCATTCTTCAGAGCCATTCACAAGCTTTTATGTTCGTGATGTGGAATAGGTTCTTTCTTCCTTTACGTAGAACAATCCTTTTATGAGGAGGATTCTTTGGGAAGCTTTCTATAAAGATCTCAGACTCTTGTAACACTTCCAACACTTCCTCTTCGTTCTCTGCTGTGTTCCAAGATTTTCACGAGATGACCAACTTTGCCTTGTCTAACCGCTTTCCATACCTTTTGTACGCTTGAAGCCATTATCTTCGCTAGAAGGAATCAAGTCACAAAGACCTTGTTTCTTGTAGACTCCATTCCTTGATTCACCGATAATAGGTTCACAACATATCGATTATTATCGGTCATTTAGCCTTGGAATATCGGATGAAGTCCAAGCTTTCGATCAATGCTTTAGTATATTCATGTAGGGAATCTTTGAGCCAAGTTTGTTGAGAAATGACATCATGTCATCCCAAATCAGAGTTTCGATAGCGATGTGTTTCATGTTGACCACGCCTGCATTATTTGCAGCTCCATGAGTTTAGATGCCTATAAATAATTGCCACGCAACTCGTAAACAGATTTGGTGATGATCATGTAGAGTTCTCCATGGTTGAGGAATACTCTTTAAGCTCTCTACGTGAGAAGCTGGTGATTACTCCTCAGAAGCTCCGCCATAACCGATATTGATTAAGAACCGAGGAGCTCTTTTCAAACAGGTGGCATAAAGTTTGGTTGGTTCAATTTCTCGAATTAGAGAATAAAATTTAAGTTCCATAGGTAATGGTGACTTGTTTGTGATTCAAGAAATATCATTACGTAAAAGCAGCCCGCCCTTTGACCCTTTCCATAGTGTTCCGTAATCATTGGATATATAGATCTCGTGAACAAGCAGTGAAGTGAAAGCATATTCTGATAACGGATGAGTCCTCTAATATCAATAGCAATTAAACCACTTAAGATCTCGAAGCGTAGGTATCAAAGTCAACACCTAGATTATTCTTTCCTATCTTCATTGGATAGCCATAAGGATAGATATCGCAATGGAGAGAATCTCTGATGCATCCATATTCATTTGTTCACCATGTCTTGATCTCGAAATAACATTAGACAAAAGCACCAACATATCGAAGGACATAAATGTTAGTCTACCGTAAGGTCTTATTGTCTAGCTATTGAATGTCAATGATTGTTACGAGTCCTAAGTCACTTGTTTTTCAATAGTCCAATGACGTCAGAAATGTTTTCGAAGTTAGATAACTTTAAGTTTTAAAGTTTATGTTATCACTTATTATTCACAACATATCAAACGATTAAGTTTATTAGTGACATTATTGGATTCGCGACGTTATGATTAGTTTATTTACAAGTTTGTACACGCAATAATTCATAACGGCGTATAACCAGCTTGCGTAGGATTGGTAAAGTTATGCGAGAGCCGTAAATGATATACGTAGGCTAAAACCTGTAGAATCCTAACTTACGCCGTAAGAAATATTGCCGCAAGAAAATGGACCCCATGCGAGAGGTTACGCCGAGGTAATATATTAACCTTACGCCATTACTCGCTGTGAAGAGCTGACCTTAGCGTAGAGGTCATCGCTTCACGATATCCACAGATAAGTAGTCCCATATGTAGAACCTATGCGAAGCTACGATAAGACTAATCTTACGATAACAAGCTACGCTTACAAGTAATCCTTATGCAGAGTTACAACAACCTTGATTCTGAATTTTAAGTAGCAAAGCCTGTAAACAAAGCATCATATCATCAAAATTGACAAATAACATTCATTTTATGACGATCAAAACACAAATTGTTCATATAAAAGCTAAGCGTAGAAAACCTCATACGCTTAGCTCCAAACCCTAAATTCTACGGTGATGAAATCTAGCCATGGAAAATGCACAAAGCTTTTTCTCGGTAGTTTAAGAGTGTTGAGGAGTCTTTATACCAAGTTATAACATTCTAATCCGCTTGTGAATCAATAGTTACCAAATATTATGAACTTTAAAACCTAAATCCAAAATGTTAACCAATTGTTTCGGTGGTTAATAACAATGGGACTCATTAATTCAACAACTTAAGACCCTAACCCAACAATCTTTTATACCAAAACACTTTTCATTTGGGAAAACCCAAATCAATACATAAACCCTAATTTTAAAAATCGTTGATACGGTTTTCGGGTGGGTTTGATGGTTGAAATGGAATACTTGATGTATAAACAACGTTTGACATCATCCATTTAACCAAAAACGCCCACATAATGATTGTGTGTTCATACGCCATGCTGAGAACACATAATCATGCCAGTAACATGATTTTAACCGTTGATTTGAATAAAATTCAAGACCTTATCTTAAAACATGTTTAGATCAGAAAACACTTACATTAACAACGATGATCAAATCAATGCATTTCTTGTTCAATCTTAGGCTTAGGATGAGATAGTTGAGTGTATTAAATGTGTGAAGTAAAAAGTAGTGGGAGGTATTTTATTAAAAATAACTTTAACATTTTGACAGCTTTAGTCCCTCCACCTTTTCCTTTTTCAAACAAAGCCATTTAACTTCCATTTTGGTTACCAAACAAAGTATTTAGGAAAGGAACTTTGACGACACTCCTCTAATTCTGAGAGAAATAATGAAAGGTTATAAATTTAGTCCCAGGAGTGTCATTGTTACCAAGAAAATTTACCACCATTTGTTAAAAGAAACAACCGAGATAAGATAAATAAGCATTACATCGATGTTTTGAACAAGAAAGTTTATTTTCTCCCTCAACACTTGATCGAAAAATATGAATTTTGAAAGATTATAGTGTTGACGGAAGAAATGTACTTGCCATGTTGAAAGAAAATTAGATTAGAAGAATATTTTTGTTGTTTTATCGTTTGATAATTTTGTATTTTGCTTTTGAAAAATTATTTACAAAAGAGAATGGTGTTTGATGTGTTTTAAGACCGCTTTTAGGAGGTCATCCACCTCTTGAGTCAAACACCTCATACCAATCCGTGGACCAACTCATTATTAAAGGCAAGGCTTTGGTGAGAAGATCCGCCAATTGGTATTCGCACTCCACAAAATATAATTCACGCACTGCTCCACGTGATCCTTGATGAAATGATATCAAGATCGATGTGCTTTGATTTCGAAACTAACTGAAGCTGACGAGATTGCAATGGCACTCATTGTCGCAAGACATCGATTCTCACAAATACGTAACCATAGTCTTTGAGTTGTGTTCTCATCCATATGACTTGAGCACAACATGGTGACATGGCTACATATTCTCGCTTCGTTGAGGACAAATATGTACAATCCTCGCTTCTTCGATTGCCATGACACCGCTTTATCACCAAGAAATTGTAAAGTCCTCCAAGTTTTTCCGTGAGTCTAAGCATCCCGCGGGTCGGCCCAAAAGCGATTAGTTAAAACCGAATCCTTCGATACCGATCCCCAAGTTAATGGTTCCTTTATGTATCTGGAGATTCAGCCTCAGAGGTGGGTTTCATTGGTCGATCGATAACGAGCAAAGATATACGGCAAAGACAATATCGTGTCCGCTAGTTGTTAGATACATGAGAGACCCAATAATACTACTTATTTTAGGGTCCACCAATTTCCCATGTAAATCAGCCTAGCTTCTTGTTATGAGCCATTGTGTGGCATAGGTGTCGCAGATTTTCATTCCAAATTTGTTTAACAATTCAAGGGCATATTTGGACTGACTCAAGAAAATACCACTGGGTGATTGATGAACTTGCAATCCGAGAAAGAATGTAAGTTCACCCATCATGGACATTTCAAAATTTTTCTTCATTAGTTTTGCAGTTGATTGAAAACTTTTATAGACCCAAAATGATGTCATCCACGTAAATTTGAACAATTAAGATATGTTCCCTGTGATATTGTATAAAAGAGTTGGGTCAACCGAACCTTTGGTGAAATTATTAGCAATGAGGAAGGATGATAGCTTATCGCATCTGCCCCGAGGAGCTTGTTTGAGACCACACGCAGCTTTGTTCACTTGTAGACGGATTCGAAACTCGTGATCAACGTAATCCATCCGTTGGTACATAAACCGCTTTTTAAGTTGTCCATGAGAAACGCATTGACATCCATTCGAGGATCATATTCATATGAGCCGCTAACGCTAGAAATATCCAACAGTTCTCAAGACGCAGCAACCGGAGCAAAAGATTCTTCAAAGTCAATACCCCTTTCCCCGACGATAACCCTTAGCCACCAGACGGACTTATTTCGATAACATTTCCTTCAAGATCCAATTTGTTTTTCCAAATCCATTTGAGACCAATGACGAGACCTCGCTGGTCTTCTTTCAACCAGCCTCATACTTCAAGACGCTTGAATTGGTTGAGTTCTTCTGCATGGATTCAATCCAGCTTGTCTTTGTCATTGCGCCTTTGATGTTTTTAGGTTCGCATTGGCAGACGTTGAGTGCATAAATGCAATGTTCACCGCTCTTGTATCGCTGTCTCGTGAACGACATCGGTTGACTCGAGTTGCCAATAATGTTTTCCAGGATGGTCTTTCGCCCATCTATGTGGGAGGGTTGATGGTATACATCAGTGCATTCCGAGGATTCAAATGGTTTGTTGAAGATTCCGCGACATCCGTGCGCAGCCTTCATTAGCAAACGGGTTGAAGAACGATTTGGATCAAACCGCGCAGTGGGGTACTTCATTCAAAATATCATCGCATTTTCATCATTGTTGGAAGCGGTTTGTTCAACCGGCAGTGGAGTCAACCGTGTAGGTGCATCCGCAGTCAGAGTTGTTGGCAGCAGTGTATCGTAAAAAATGGTTAATGCTGAGCAAATGGGCCGGATACACCGAGCACGTTCATCAATATCGCCAATCAACAATGGAGCAAATAACCTTCCATTTGTTGACGAGTAAGCGGGGCTTTGTTCACCGATGATGGGTTTGGGGAAGTTTGCCGGGTCGCGGACCGGTTCTGCCAGCCTTATCAGTTCATCCATAGCATGAATCGCTTCCATCACCGCTTTGTACGACGATTCCGATTCGAAACCTTTAGAATTACCAAGATCCGATAAAGACTCCAATGTCAGCTTTGGCTTTGAGCTTTCCAAAGTCATCTCGATCATTATTCGGATAGCAAAGAGATCCAAATACATGAAAGTGTTTTGATTCGGTTGCTATGGACGAAGCTCAGGATGTTTTGTTGGCGCTTTGTAATCATAGAACGGTTTTGAGTATAGCATGCGATACCGCCATAAGTAATCCGAAGTTTAGCATTGATTAACATTGTTCTTGCACCTTCCACTAACGCTTCGGTTTCTTCGACAACTCCGCTTTGTTCTCGTGTACGCGGCAATAGATGTCCCCGATGTCAATTCCCACTTTCATAGAATTCACGAAGAGTTTGATTAACAAATTCGCCTTTATCTGTCTGGATTAGTCAACGTTTTTTCAGAGTGAACTTGTATTTTCGGAGAAAGGTGATGATCATTTGTGAGCTTGATCTTTGCTTCAAGAAAGTAGACCCAAGTCCCAATAGTCATCAACAATTACTAAGATGTAGCTTTGCCATTGATCGCTTATGAGCGCCACACAAATCCATGTGAAGAAGATGAAGCACATGCTGCGAGTTGTGTTCCACCTTTGAAGGAAAATGAGCACGAGTGCTTTTGCCTTGTTCACAAGCCGAGCAAAGATGATCTTTAGAATACCGAAACCGTGGGAGTCCTTCAACTAGTTTGTGCCGAGCAAGGTTGGTGATGGTTTGAAAGTTTAGATGTGAGAGACGACGGTGCCATAGCCAGATTTTGTTGATGTTGCCTTTGAAAGTAAACATATGGGAGATAGCAACCATGTCTTCATATAGATAGTGTAGAGACTAGAATTACGCCATCCGCACATAAGGTCATTTTTGTAGATCACTTAATGAAACAAGTTTTCTCCCTAAAAGCAACCTCCAAATCTCCATCACAAAACTAATTCCACCGAAAACAGATTACACCAGGCCTTCCACATAGTAAACCCCGCTAATTTCGATGTTTCCCATTGACATAGTCTCCGTGAGTCTATGATAGCCGGTGATCATTCCCTAACTCTGGACGCTCAATGAACTTTGCAACAAAGTTTGATAACAGCTTAAGATTGCCTGTCATGTGTCGGGAACATCCGCTATCAACAATCCAGAGAATGATCTCAGACACCTCGCATTAATAATGCACGCATACGATGGAATAGAAGTAGATGTGGAACCCGAAATGTTAGAGGGTTCCAGAGCGCTTAAAGTAGATATACACACTTCAATAGCTTTAGGTATCCACTTAAATCCTAGTGTGTTATATATCCATTTCTGCCATCTATAACTACTCTTTGCTTTAGTCTTAGTGAATGCACTAGGTGGTACTACATTCTTAGGAGGTGAAATGGAGCTACAGTGGACAGCAATGCTGCTTAGAATCTAAAGATGGCGGTCTACCGCAATGCACTTAGAAAGATTAGTGGGCCTAGAGGTATTCCTGTTCTTAGGATTCCTTAAACGAGATATGATAGCTTTAGCAACACATTTATCATGACAATCGTAATCATACTACCACAAATATCACAAGGCATCGTGATCAATATCAAAAGTACTTAACGGTTTAGCATTCGCTACATCACTATTTCTATTACATTTCCGCGACGCAATATCTATAAAGTGGAGGCAACGCAGTCTTATTCATAGTCCTAAGGTGTTCTTCTACTTTAGCATTCTTGATTGATCTTTTCTTAGGTCGCAACTTCCTATTCTTCAATTGAGTGCTCCTAGGTCCGTGGCGCGGACGCTTTGAAAAAGGCTCAACTATTCCTGCTTTCAAGAGAAGGAAGCACGCTAGCTACTTGTGATTGGGGAGTAGGAAATTCTAGGTTCATGAGTACTAAGTTACGGGCTAATCTCTTAATGATGTTTGTTGGAAGTTGTTCATACTTTCCTAACATTTCTCTTAACTTGATGATAGTGTGAATCGCATCTTGATTTTCGACCTAACATTTCCAACAAAATGCATAACTTCTTTAATGTGTGCAAGATAATGATCAAGTTCATTTGATGCTTCATCACGAGTCTTTTGAGTAAATCAAATATGACACCATATTCCTTTTTAACTTTTAAAAGTTCTTGTTCATATTTTGAGATTTGACACTTAAAAGACACGCTTTGATCATCCATTGCTCAAATTTTAGGATCAAGATTTTGTACGAACGAATCGGCGCATTTTTGTGTTGAAAAGCAATTTGTTTGATCGTGAATATCTTTTGACACCACCAGATCGACATTGCATTTGAAAGTTCGCTTGACAATCGCTTGTTTTCAACTTTTAAGGACTCTGACCAAGCACATTATCGTTGTTCTCAACATTTAGCAACGTAATCAACAAAGACGCAGAGGTATGATCAAATGCATATGACAAAGAATTCAATAACACAACATTATGGACATCAAAGATTTACATCTTCCAAGAGTCGATCAACATCTTTTCAGTACAGTTTTACGCTTAGTATTAGAAATAGATGTTTCGCTTTTCTCAAAACGACCTTCATCACTCTAAGTTCCTTATGAAAATCCTTTTCCCATGCTAATGCACAATTTTTCAAGTTTTTAACATTAGGTAAAAGATTTTTCCAAAATGTCTCTTTGTTCTCAAGTAGAGGCATTGAAAATGATCAATTTTGATTTCAGTACGATATTCTATCTCATGTTGTAAAATTTTGAGGTCAGCCATGAAGATGTCAAAATATCTAAGAATTTTTCGATTTTCGGGTTTTGAATTTACTTCAATCGATGGAAGGTAAAGGACCATAAATTTGTGCATCCGTTGGGGATTAACATTAGAAGACCTGTGTTTTGATGATAACCCTTGGTGTGTTAGAAGAATCCGCTGGTGACAAAAGCCGCTTTGAATAGTTAAAAGGTTTGTTGTAAACAACTTTTTCTAATTTTGATCGACTCGCCTCTTCCAGATCTAATTCCTCTCGACGATGATATTCAACAACATTCATAATTATCAACTTTATATTCTCGTGACCGAAACTTCGTGATTTGGTTTGAATGCTTTTGTTGAAAGCTTAATTGCAAGAAGATTCGGGTCCATATCCATTTGGATTTGGTTTTAAAGTAAACTTTTCAATGGTCGTGACCGACTCGCCATGTTTGTAAACAACAGCTTTAAACTCTTTAAGTTTGTTTTGCAAGCCGATGATTTCTTCAAGATGATCATCTATTCGCTTGAATGCTTTTATGCAGAGAACTTTTGACAAGTTAACAACTCAAATTTTAGCTTTTGATTTTCCAAGGCAAGCATTTGCTTTTATGTTCATGTTTCAGCTTGTTCTATTTCGCATAACAAAGCATTCTTCAAGCTGCTAGATCACGACTGCCTTTCTAAATATTTTCATTTTGATAAGATTTGGCAAAGGTCGCTCAAAACCGCTTTTCACGCTTTTCTTGAGTTTTGAAAAAGTTAAGTTGCTTTTGTAAACATTCAAAATCCTTGGTTAACAAGCGGCATTTTTGCATTTCAAGTCCCGACATGGCATGACATTCTTCCACTATGGTTTGTTGGTCTTGTATTAAACGAAAGCAAAACGGATGAGGCAAAAGTTCGGCGGTTCAACGCGAGTCTCAACATGATCATTACGAGATCCTTAAATATAACCACGAGTCAATTTGATTATCAAGGAAACCGTTGGTCATCTTGATCGCCAAATATAACTACAATGGGTCTAGTTGAAAATCGCCATGAGATGGGATGACTCATTTTGAACATTCCGAGCCTGCCGGGGCTGATGTTAAGCAGATATGAGATCGTAGATAAATATGGTTTGTTCGGGTACCAAGCCATCGTCATACACCGGGCCAGGTGTCACTCATGTGCAACTCTGCATATTAGCCATCAACATAACAAATGCATTGGCCCGCAAGTCCTCCATATCATCATCCTGGTCAAGATTCGCCATAAAGCTCGTTTTTGTCTCAGAGAGTTCCACCAGCCTTCATCCCTGCCAAAGAAGAGCTTCTTTGAAATAAGCACTGCCCCTAGTCCTTGGCTTTGGGCATGCATTAGCCAGTGTCCCTTCTCATTGCGCTTGTAGCATCAAGACCATTCAACCCATTGCCGAAGCATTTCCTCGCTCCACCACTTGAGCTCATTGTTATTCCTACCCACAAAGATTAAACCTTGACCACCCCATTCGACTAATTATAACCACGATTCGAACTTCAACTCGTCCATTGTTTACAATGCCTGATTCCTTGTATTAGTTGAGGAACGAATACGGTTGTTGGATTTGTTGGTATAACGGCTAAAGGCATTAGCAATCATAGCAATTCCTTGTTGCAATGCTTCGAACGGATCGTATTCCTCATTATGAAGTGCTTGATCATTGTTGTTGTAAGGAACCAACCGATTTTGTTGAGGTTGATGTGATTGATCGTTTGGTGGGTTTGAAGCAGTTGGTTGAGTTGCCGGTTGAGGAGAATAATTTTGTTGAGCATATAAGGCAAGTTGTTGATTTTCCGAATGTGTGGGTGGAGCAATTTGAGCACGGAGAATCCTTTCCCTATCAACTTCCTTTCATGAGGCTTCCAATCGTCGTACAACAATCCGTAGGTAGACTGATGCATGTTTTAGCTTGACGGAGAAAAATGACATACTTCTCCCATTCAGGACCAAGACTACTTAGGAACTTAGTATTCACCGCAATTCTTGGCATGTGGATGTTGTGTTTATCCAAATCATTGATGATGTCCGAAAATCGGTGATGATAGGACTCGAGGTCTCTCCCGTTCAATCATGAAGTGTTCATAAGCCAAGTAAATTTTGGATTCCAAATCTTCCGATTGAGTACGATCCTTCCATAAGAAGATCTAATATGATCCCACATTTTCTTTGCAGCCTTTTGAGCATCAACACTACTTAAGAATTAGGTTGGTAATCCTAGGAGGATATATTCCATTGCAAGCTCATCTGCTTCATAGTGTAGAAGTTCTTGAGGATCAAGTCCAACAAGTAGCAATGTTCGTTTGTTCATCTCTTGGTGGAATGGCATTTGACGTACAATGACAAGAGGCATCTCAAAAAGACCTTCCAAGATAACCTTCTTTAAGAACTTTCCATGTGGCTTCTTTAGATCACAAAATCTAAAGAACCTTATTACCCATTGATCGTGAGTTTCCTCGAGTGAGCATTGAGGTCTATCAAGTGAACCAAATTTCATGAATTGATTGTTGGTCGCTTAAAGTTTCAAACATCTTTGCAAACCAAGTGGGTTCCCCATAGTGATCCTTGATGGATGTTGATTAAAGTCATTTGTGTATGGTTGAGCTTGAAGACTTTGTGGTGGTTGAACCATTTGAGGTTGTGGATTTGCAGCCAGTTGTGGAGTATGTTGTTGGTTAAATTGTTGTTGATAAATTGCTTGTTGTTGATTCCATTGTTGATGTTGTGGAGTTAGTTGTTGTTGACGCTGAGGATGAGGATAAGTGTAAGGGAAATAGTTAGAGTATGGTGGTTGTGACATGTTGAT
The DNA here is from genome assembly GCA_910596185.1 of Chrysanthemum makinoi. NCBI lineage: Eukaryota > Viridiplantae > Streptophyta > Magnoliopsida > Asterales > Asteraceae > Chrysanthemum > Chrysanthemum makinoi. The sequence goes on along the minus strand of OU343217.1, from coordinate 100,253,477 downwards.
AAACTTGTGTTGGTAAAATGGATCTTTGTAGTCGAATGAACCTTTGTTGATGAAGTATCCTTAGGCGAGAAATAACCAATAATCACTTTGCCGTAAAAACACTGGTACCACGCCAACAATAATGGGAGTTACGCCAGGTTTAGCTTACGCGCTGTGGTGAAAAGACGCTAAAGTTATGCGTGACAACAAAGTTAGGCTGAGAAACTTAGGCGTAGGATTTCTTATGCGCGAAGACAAGGCTTTAGCGAAGAAAATCTTAGGCGTAGGATTTACTACAGAAGTTGATATTTTACGCGTAATTTTAGGTTTTATCCAAATGATCTTTACACTATCACGTAAAGGCAAAAGATATCCAAAGTCGACGTATTTTCAGCCTTATCCAAGTAAGAAAACACGGAATAAACCAATTTAAAATGAAGATCAAACCAAGGATAATCTTACGCTGTAATTTTAGGTTTTATACGCCGCGTAGATTACTCGTAATTTTTATTTTGCCCAAAGATGTTTCTAAACCAGTTTTTGTGTGATGAAATAGCTTCAATAACACAAAAAATAACAAAAAGTGAGACTTGATGATCCAAAGCATTTAAAACATTTATGTAGAATGACAACCTACCTATAAAAACTAGTTAAAAACAATGATCCACGCGTAATGTTTGAAACTTTTTGCCAAAAACAATTATTTTAACACCTTAAACGCTTGAAAGTACAAGAATCTTGGATTAAAAGTGTAAAACAAGTTTTAAGAGAGCTAAAGAATGGTTATCTTTACAGATCCCAAAACCAAAAAACTTTTCAAAACAAACGAGTACACCAACTATTTAGCGATTGATACCACCGTTAGGTCACAAGGTTTACAATACAAGCTTATAAGAAAGATAGAGGCATTGAACAGTATCCAAACACACACACACGAGAGTATACTAAGCGGCATAGAGAGTGGAGTGAAAAGAAAACTTGAACAACCAACCTTCAAATGAAGGTTTACAAGAGGTATTTATAGGATAGCTGGGCAACACTCCTAGTCTCCTTTCCTTATTGGCTAGGCCTAGGCTTATGGGCTCTCTACATGCTTCCAAGGCTAATAAACAAACATAAAGGCGCCATAATAAGCTAACTATTACATATGAGTAACTAACACTTGAATAAGGGTTAGGAGTGATTCCAACATAAGTCTATCCTGCTATCCAGATACGCTGGATCATCAGGGACTCATTGGAAAGGTTAAAGTTTATGAAATGACGGAAGGAAACGTTAAATTCAAATTCCTTTGTTTGCTTAATAATGTACTCCCAAGTGTTTTGATCTTTCAATTCGGCCAAATTGCTGGGAGTCATAAAACTCAAGTGTAGGGATCGCCTATAACCCTATCATTTTGATGTTACTCATTGAGGATGGTAGAGCAGCCATGCAACCTGATAAAAACAGAAAAGAGAAAGAAAAAAGTGTTGGAAAACATGCGGCTGCCACCATCCTACATCTATCCTTTTAATCTTCATGTTCGGTGTGTTTCCGCCATATCTAGAGTTTAGAGTGCTCCGTCCGGTTTAGCAACGCCATCTTCGTATGCTTGTAACATAAAGATTTTTGACTTGCCACCACTAAATAGCCTATCCCACCAAACCTTTGTTTCCTACCGTAGCCCTAACATTACAACCCTTTAAAAGACTTCTTTGATAGTCTTTCCTAGGTGCTTACGCTAAAGCGATGGAGGTTTAATCTAGTCTCAAGCTTATGGTAATCTCATGTACTAGGACCGTTAATGAGTGCTTATCTTCCATTTCAAACTTGAAAGTATATATTTCATATACACCGAGGATGGAGTACCCAAACACCCCATGCGAGAGCTTAATGTAATTTCCATGCTTGTTATGACTTTCATGGCTTATATGTGTTGTGGATTGTCTTAAACCAAATGCTTAATGACCCCTAACTTATAAATTAATTGCCAATTATTATTTGCTTAAGGACAAGCAAATACCGTTGTTGGGATATTTGATAAGGTTTTAAACTTACCATTTTGAGGGGTCAAGCATTCTTATCCTATCATCTTTGTATCCTACTTACTCTAATATCGCCTTTCACCTTTTAGGTCTCTCTTTGAAGGCAAATTGTCGGAATGACACTTTATTTGACTTAAAGGCGCCGATATAATGCAAGCAAAATGGCCAAAAGTCAAGAATCGACACTCAAGCTGTTGAAATACAAGGAATGCCGTGTTAACTAGATGTCGTCAAAGATCACTTTTGTGACTACCAAGAGCCAAATTGCTTATTTACAAGCTTAATGGGTGTCGCTTAAAAGAGAAAATAGCCGCAACTCGGACTCCACTCCAGATTTGATCCGGACGCCCGTCAAGAGGAAGGCTACGTTATCAGTGGACGCCGCAAGACCAATCGCCGCTACATTTAAACCCTAATGATTTCGGCCGAATTGACCTGGTTGCCACAAATCATAAGGTGACGCTATCGCGGGTGTAATCTTTATATATAGAATCCGGACTTTTGTTGGATCGATATACTTTAATCAAACTATCTTAACTAGTTTGTTAAGGTTTAATAACCTCGGATAAATCCTAAGTTATTAACAAAGAAACACCGAAAATCTTATTAAGCATGCTGAATTTACTTAACAAAGCTAAGAAGAATAACTTTTATTATAAACTCTAAATCTCTTATTATGATACTCTAATACAACTCTAAGATAAACGAACTTTTCTCTAAAACTCTAATTCTAAAATCGTAAGTCATATCTCTAATGCCAATCTAGGAGTCCTTTTATAGGCTCAAGGATATCCTAGTCGGGTTTACAATTGATAACCTTGTATGACAAGTAATCTAAACATAGAATACAATTCTTTCCATAAACTAATATAACAGCTATTTTGTTCTTTGCAAGACTTTGACTTCATATTGCAAGCATTTTTGACTTTATCTTTAACAAGCATTTTGAGTCTTTAACTCTTCCAAGATTTTGTAACTTACAAGACTTTGATATCTTCAAGATACTTTGATATCTTCAAGACTTTCATATCCCAACAATCCTCCCTAACTTGAATTCTACTTGACTTCAAGTTCCTTTATAATATATCTTTAATAAATTTCATCTTTTAAAGACGGATTGTTTCTAGTCTTTAAGCTTTTATCTCTCTGTAACATTCGTTCTTGTCAAAGTATCTCTAGAATTGTTCTTTACAAAAAGATCCAGAAGCTCCATCTTTTCAAAGAACACAAAGAACATATGACAATTTGTACATTCGCTTTAAGTTGCATACTATTCTCATCACTTTCAAGTGAATCATTGAAAATTAATGGATTTAGAACTCTTTACCAAAGCCATTATCTCTCGAGTAGCCAAATGTTTTGGTGTGTAAGACCATGGTACATTGATAACCATATGATTTTTAGCAAACCACCGACTATCAACGATTTGTTTTGTCTTTACCAAAAGTCGTACTTTCCGACTAGTTAGTTCTTCTATCTAATGGTGAACTAATTACCAATAATGGTTTTTCCACGGCCTTTACCACAAGCCATTTCTTGTGGGCTAGCCAACTCTTCACATACATATGGTGAGTTGAATCCAACTTATTAGCAAGTTGTCAACTAAAACGGATTTGATATATCTTTACCAGAGCCGTTTGCTCATGGATTAGTCAATCCTTTTGTAACCATGGTGGATTGATAACCTATTGATGTTATCATCACAAAACCCATTTATTCAACCTTTAGTTCAAAATATTTATTACTTAGCAAAAAGGTTTCTTCTAAAATTTATTTAACTGTTTAGTTCAAAGAACAAGACTTTGATGAAAGTATCGTCTGACAAGAAGATTTTGAATAAAAGTATCGATATATCAAAAAGTATTTATTCAAATAAAATTCATACCGCTTATTGATCATCCTGCAATGGTAGTCCAGATTATAAACAAGTTGATAACCATGCAAGCAGTTTCATTATCCTCTTCTACTTCCAATCCATGCTCTAGCATTCTTCTCATGAGCTCAATTGTGAGAGGGTATCTTCTTTCTGCAAACATGTGTATCATTGTTCCATTTTCTAGTTCCAAAACATGAACTCCAGATTCTTCAAAGAATCTCCAAGAACTATTTCCTTTCTTGATTCTTCCGGATATCATCAAGGTTCTTCATCAGCTTTCCATAAAGTTATAAGATCACCATGTAAAATCAAACCAATCCCTTCCAATGGATTATTTTCAAAATAAGCCTTCACAACATGATATAAGTAGAATAGGTCTACTCTATCTATAATATGCAGTAAATCCCATAGCCTTTTGAAAACTTTAAAGCTTTCATCTTCTTTATGAAAAATCATGTAATCTTCATTCTTGGATTTCACAACTTTAAAAACACCGATCTTTGATGCTCATCTTCATGTTATCATCTTCCTTTGTATAATCAAAATCTACCACTTTGAGATAATTCTTCAATTCATCACTAGTCTCGATCTTAATTACTTTTTTTCTTTTGAAAACTCAACATTCAGAATCTTTCTTTTTTCTCTTTAAACTTTTCTTCCTTTCAGATTTACCAATAGCTTTCTCTAAAATCTTTGATGCCTGCAACATTCTCTTCTTATAATCCTCCCTAGCAAAGATCATATAATCTTTTCATCTCAAGATATTTAACTTCTCAGAATCCTTTATACCCTTGACTTTTCGGATAAGCCATCATAGCATTCTCGTCCTTAGCTAAATTAGGTCTTCTTGGCATAAATCTAACAGTGTAGGGACTCAGAAGGTTCAAGGTTTCAAGATCTAATTCATCTTTGCACCTTTTGAGCTTTCTATTCAGAGCTTCAGCTTCCTCGCTCTTTCTATCTTTAGCATCTAACTCTTTCTTTAGAACTTTTCTAGTTGTGCTCTATCATTCCTAGCAACTTCAATTGCTCTAAGTTCCGGCCAAAGTGAGTTTCTTTTTTTCTTTGTTTCCAACTTGTATTCCTTCCTTTGTCTTTATAGGGATCAATGGTCAGTTTGAGAAGCTCTTGGTTGTTCTTCTCTTCTTGACATCTCTAATAGTAACCTCCTCTGGTTGTGATAAATCAATATTGTAGCAATTACTTCATCACTAAAGTAATGAAGTAGGTTTGAATGTGGATTCCTCCTCTTCTTCTATAACAAATGTAGAAGGACCGCTTCTTTCAAAAATTCAATACCCTTTGAGTTATTTTGCCTAGATGTTTCATGAAAATCAACTTGATGTTCAACATCTTTGAACATCAAGACTTTGATGTTAGCATTTCTTTGATGTTCAAGATTTTGAATATCAAGTATTCCTTGAACTTGCACTTCCTCGAATCAAATAATCTTTTCTCAGATTACTTCTTTTGTAACATCTTCTTTCAAATTTTCCTTTTCTAAATTCTCCCAAGTTGTAAGATGATTTAGGAACCTTCTTCGTTTAATTCCTTTCGAAGTTGTTTACGACGTTGGTTTTCCTCTTTAACCCATAAATTGAAACCTTGAATATAGGGTTTAATAAAATTCCTCAACCAAATATACCTACGTCTTCAACTTCCTAAGCTTTAGCTTGAGACTCAACACTTGTTCAACCTAACGAGTCCTTGTCAAAGCCATAATTATCTAAAGTCAAACCTTCACGAGTATAGTATGATCATCACTTGAAGATGTGAATGTTCTTCCTAAACAGAATGTAATGTTGTGGAGATGGAGTAGGTGTTCTTTCAATCATTTGAACCTCGGGGCTTGGAGAAATGACTCAGAAAGATGCAGACCTTCAATAGAAGCAAGACTTTCTCAGATGCAAAGACTTTGTGAAGCAAGACTGCATCTGGAGAAAATGTAATCGACCTTCACTTCTTCATCCTCCACCATTATTACACTTTGAACAACTTCCATTATTGTAGAAGTTAATGGAATATCTCCACCTCTGAACAAAGCACTTCGCCTAGCCATAAATGTAAAGATTTTGGCTTGTTGCACACAGTAACAAAGCAGCAGGTTTTGGAACATCGACCAATTGCTTGTTTAAGAAACTCCTGTACAAACCTTGGGTACATTAGCCATTTTGACCCAGAAGATATATGTGATAGCATCCCATCCAAAATAAGCTTTGAAAATTAAACACTGTCAAGAAGCTAATCCAACCACCAGATGCTATATTAGACCCAAACCGCCTCCAAGAAGTACTTTTAGAACTTATGCAATGAAGCATGAATCAAAACTTCCATTGAGGACGAATAATGCTTTCTTGAATGTTTGTTTGCGAAAGATCCTTCATAACCAAGATTCCTAAAAGTATCCCAAATCAGTTGTTTGTCAAATCGAATAGCCCCATCTTCATCTCCAAATAATAAATCTTCGAATAGTAGGCTTCGTAATCTTGATAGTCCGTCCAAAGAATCAGATCTAATATAATAATCATCCTCCTCCATGTTATCTCTAGCATTAGCCCAAAATTCTTGAATCCATGTTTCAATATCCGGTTCAACTAAAAGAGCATAACTAATAGGCGACCCAGTAAGATAATCAACAATATCATAAAAGCTATATTCACCAGCCTTGTCCAAATTAGCCACCATATTGTGCTTTTGAAAGCTTAAACGATTCGGCCATTGTTGAATAAGTGAGCATAATAAAGATTTTATCGAAGAATAAAGAGATGGTGATTGGGAGATAAGTATGGAAAAGATGTAAAGTAATAATATGAGAGGAAAATTCGGAAAGTAGTTATTTATAGGTAGGATTTGAAAATCACGCCTATAATAACAAAAGTTACCGTTATTATCAATTACCATCAATATTACCGTTGGAAGCATTTCTTTAATACGACAAACAAGATTTCCACATAAGCAAGACTTTCAAGCAAGAGCTCCAAGCAAGTACTTTCAGAAAAAAAGATTTGCCAAAATTTCTTCATATAAACTAAGTATCAACAAGCATCCTCCCCTGCTAGCAATACATGACTATACTAACACCTGATAATTGTCCTCCCCTTAAACAAAGCTTAGTAGTTAATCATTCCAATGCTCACGACCAAGTGATTCAAGAACACATCAAAACCTTTTGTGAGTAAATCACATTGTCATCCGTGAACCTTAATCCATTGATGATTTTATGCTCATAACAATCTCTCATAAAGTGATGCCTAATCTGAATATGCTTTGTCTTGGAATGATACACAGATTCTTAACAATACAAATCGTACTCTCATTATCAATATTGATAGGAGTATTTTTGAAATTGAACCCATAGTCCAAGAGTTGATTCTCAGATCCACAAAACTTGACTACACAACAACTTGCAGCAGCCTACATATTCAGCCTTCAGTAGATGATGTTGCTCGAATTGTCCTTTTTGCATTGCCGTGGAGACTAGCCTTCTTCCAAGATATTGGCATCCACCAATTGTGGATCTTCTATCATAATTATCACCAGCATAGTCACTATCTGAAAAAGCTTCCAAGTGAAAAGGTGACTCTTTAGGATACCACAACCCCAACTTAGGTTGTTGTTTCAAATAATGAAAACTCTTTTTAACGCATTCATGTGAGATATCTTCGGTGAGACTTGATATCTTGCACATAGACAAACTGCAAACATGATATCGTGCCTAGATGCAAGATACATAAGAGAGCCAATCATTGATCTATAAAGCTTGACTTCAACAGTGTGTCCATCTTCATCTTTACCCAATGAATTGGATAGATTTAATAGGTGTAGTAATGTACCTTCATATCATCAAAATTGAATTTCTTAAGTATGTCAGGAACATACTTGTCTTGACTGATAAAAATACCTTCCCAATTGCTTAACCTCAAGTCCTAAAAGAAAGTCAACTCTCCCATTGAACTCATTTGAAATTCTTCTCAGATCACCGCCTCAAACTCCTAACCATGGACTTGTAGCCCCAAAGATGACATCATCAACATAAACTTGAACTAACATGATATCTTTCTTGTCTCTCTTGATAAACAAAGTCTTGTCAATAGCCCCCCTTCTATATCCATGTTGCAATAAGAATGTGGAGAGTCTCTCATACCAAGCTCTAGCTCAATTGGCCATAAAGAGCCTTAACAACCTTGTAGACTTTGTTGGATGTTTAGGATCTTCAAAACCGAGGAGGTGTTTGACATAAACTTCCTCTGTAATCTTGCCATATAAAAAGGCACTTTTAACATCCATCCGTAAACTTGAAAGCCCATATAAGAAGCAAAGGCAAGAAATATTCTAATAGCTATTCCTACAGGAGCAAATACCTCATCATAATCTACCCTTCCTCCGCTTCTATAACCCGAGCAACTAACCTTGCCTTGTTTTTGATAACATTGCCTCTTTCATCTCTTTAACTCTAAAACCCACTCCAATAACTCTCTTCCCATCCTAAGATCACATAAAACCCAAACTTCTTTGAAGTTTAAATTGAAGAAGTTCTTCCGATAGCTTCAAACCTTTCTTTAGTCAATGCTTGAGCAATATTCTTGGGTTCCTCTTGAGAGATGAAACAAGTAAATAAACAGTTTTGATGGTCCTTATGATTCACTGCTTTTGTTTATACACAAAGCTAAGTAAAGCATTGCAGGTTTTTGTAAACCCTTAGCTTTGTGTCTAGTCAAGACTCCTAGTGTAAGGACCAATGATTTGATCAGAAGGATGATCCTTATGAGTTCTTAAGTTTGGAGACCGTGGAACTTCATAATTATCATCTAAATTAGTAACATCAGCACCTTCATTGGAATTTGGGAAAATACCTTCATCTTCAAATTCATCATCAGATATCTTCTAATCCGTGCATGGTATGATCATCTAGATCATCTAAAGTATCATTAACTGTGAAGCATTTTGTTCAAAAGTATCTCTGTCAAAGTCAGAAGAGTACTCTCAGCCTTGTTCTTCTTCTTTGCCTCTTCATAAGCTCTCCTTTGTTTATCAGTGTAAGAATGTGCTAAAACATCTTGAAGAAGCATCCGATTAAGTTCTCTAGATTGATCCCTACAGATAATGAGGATTGTGGTGCAACAAGACTTTGTTTTGAAGAAAGCATTACTTTGCTTAGGAACAAAAGATTACTTTGGTTTGAACTTACCAATCTTTAGCGAACAAGATCGGTCTAATATGAACATCATGAACATATTGATATCTTCATTGTTGCGTATAGGTTGATTTTCTTCTCTCAGAACATAATTCATGAAGGAGATAAAATCTCAAGATCAAAACATCCAATCGACCTTTACCTTTCTAATTAACTTGATCTTCTAAAAACTCAACATGAAGACAATCTTGAACCTTCTTAGTAACTTTGTTGTATACTCTAAAGCCCCATCAAGTAGTGCAATAACTCCAATAAATATCCTTCTTCGACTTGCCATCAAACTTCTCAGCCTTGAACTCCATTAGTAGTGTGAGAATCGCTAACATTATCTTTGGCCGCTTTCAATCAAAGTCCTATTCTTCCTTTCTCTGCAACACCTGTTGTGGTGTTCTTGCAATACTAAACTCCCTTTTATGCCTTTGTTTGCACAAAATTCATCCATAAGTTTGTTCTGAATTCATCCCATTGTCACATCTAATACTTCTAACCTTGATTCCATTGGTTTCAAGAGCAATAATTGTCGGATAGCATCAAAAGTATCATCTTTAAAACCCAAAAAGAAAACCCAACTCAATCTACTACAATCATCAAGAACAACCAAACAAGACTTTTTCTTATTTAAACTTCACAGAGGCAGTCCAAATAAATCCATATGTATGTGAGCTCAATGGTTCTCTAATAGTTCTTTCCTCAAGCTTCTTGCAGTGAAGCTTTTGTGTTGTTTACCCTTCTTGCATGTATCACCTGAACTAAATTGCCTTTGACCAGCTTGTTGTTGATATTCTTGAAATTAACATGACCCAATCTTTCTATGCCATGATGTGCCTCTTCAGATGTTGCTTTAGCCACCAAACATGGCTCGCTACCATATGAATGTAGACTCTTCATGTCTAAACTATACACATCATTTGTCCTTGGTACTCTAAGCACTACCAAGTCATCATCAACAGGTTTAAAGTCAGAGGAAAGAATGAGACATTCGTGTCGAATGAATACACAGGATGCTTTTATCACAAATTTGAGAGAGACCTGACAAAAGTTGAACTTAAGCTCCTTCACATATCTGACATTTTCAAAATCCATTCTTCCAAATTTTAATTGTTCCTTTCCCAGTAATCCTTCCTCCATCGGGATCATTCCCAAATGCAACTTTTCCTCCACTAATCTTCCTAAAATCGCAGGGTGATCTTTGTCTCCTGTCATACTTCCGAGCAACCACTATCCACAATAAGATGATCTTTAAGCTCTCTTCCGGGTTGCCCCGCACATAAAGAAAGAGTTAGAACTTTTAGGAACCCAAGCCATCGACTTGTGTTCCCTCGTGGAGTTACAAACTCAAATTCTTTGAGTATGTAATTCCACTATCTTTCAAATGATGATCCAAAATTATCTTTTGATTTTAGCATGGATTTTCAAAACTTTTCGTTTTTCAACATAAATCTCTTTCACCGATTTTAGCATTTTCTTGTGTGCACAAACATCTGATTCACTTTTGTTGAACGCATCTTGTCTCTCTCTCTGCCAGCAGATTCTTTTAACCCATTCTTTAACACTTGGTTCCTCGATCTAAATCTCCCTGTGAATTGGAATACCTTCTAGGTTGATAGTGAGATTGCTAGAATTTCTATACCAAGTATTTTCATGATCAAGACTTACTTTGTCGAAAGATTGTGAAAGTATCGGGTTAGAGTTATCGGCATCTTTGAAAGCACCGTGAGATCAAGGTCTTCATGTGGGTATCTATGATCTGATGTGAAGTTTCGTGATTAACCCTATTTGAATTAGTCCAAACTGGTTTGTACTCTCTAGGTTTCTGGTTGGCAGGCCTGTTCTTTGGAAATTTTCTAAGGTATTTTGAGTGATGTTCACAATCCTTAATTAGAGTAGGGACCGAAACACACAAAACACGCCGACCCATATGACAAAGTGACATTTTCTATGTCTATGCCCAAAATTATTTTGCCTTCTTGGAGAGTGATTAAACTTGTTTTGACCAAAATTATCCCAAAAAGGTTTAGCAGATCGCTTTGAAAAGTTTTTGAAGAAGGTATCACTGAAGCAAAGATTTTGATTTAAAGGTAACGCTTGGTTTTGAACATCGCTTGATAGCTTTGGTGTTTCGTAGACCTAGATTTAGCAACTAGCTTTTTCCTAAACTCTAGACCGCTCTATTCCAAAACGAGAAACATCGTAGCCTAAGGGGTTGATGAATGCCAAGAGGGATGTGGAACAAGATGATAATCATTAGCTTTTCTTTTATGTGAGATGAGTCACTTAATGAACCATCCTTACTAGATGTATCTACATAATTAATGAGTTCTTCATCACTAGTGGTTATATCCTCATACTCACCTTCATCCGGATTACTAGATTGGTTTTCTTCTATCTTACTAAAATCCATACCAAAACCTAATCCATGGTGATAAGCTCTTTGTCGCTTTTGAACATAAGAAACATGTGATGCACTTTCACCCCAAGCAAAGAAACTTAGCTAACAAATCATCTCTTTCCTTAGTTAATTTCTCAATTTCAAAGAATTTTACAGTTTAATTTCCATTCACTAAGCTTTAACTGTAACTCATAGTATATTTTTCAAACTTCAAGCTACTTATTAGTTTCATGTGCTAAAATTTTGGCTTCCATAGATTCTAAGGTGATTTGATAACCCCGCTACCTCACCTCCCCTAGCCTTAACACAGTTATCTCTCTCAATCACATAACTGCTAAGCAATTTATGATAAAAATCATAGCAATTTGAGCATACCGAGATATAGAGATTGATTGGTGAAGTAGCCACCAATGCGAGGTGAACAGGATCATCTTCACTTTCCTTGCTCTAGTCAAATCCTCCAAAGCCATCATCGATTCCAAAGCAAGATGTTTAGAGTATTTCATCAAGACTCCAAAATTCAATGCTTCCATCGTTTCACTCACTGCATCTTCCATCGCTACCATAGAGTAAGTCACGGGTTCATCATCAAACTCTTCACTCCAAATAACCTCGATAACTTTCTGAGCAACCAAAGCCTTTGTTTCAAGAATGGAATTTCCTAAGCTCAAGTTTTGGCTTCTCAGATGTCCTGCTTGCTTGATACTTAGCAAACCGCACTCTTGCAAAGTGACCAGTCTTTTGAAAATTGAAGCACTCAATTTTAGATTTGTCAAAAGTTATGCCCTCGCTTTTGGTTTGAAATCAATGCTTTTGCTGTTTCTTCATGTACTTTTTGATTCGCAGGATCATAGCAACTTGCCACCGATATCAATTTCTTCAAGTGCATCTTCTTCAATCTGTGTTAGATCTTCTTCATAAGTGACAGGTAAACTAGCTTGTTGTGCAAAGAAGGAGCACATAACTTCATCCGAGGCCATAGTGGTAGTTCAGTGGGACCTGAACATATGAGGGGGGGTGTAAAGAAGCAGACTTTGAGAAATGCATTTTGAGGAGAAGCAAGATTTTGGAAGTACTGGCCTTCTTCTCGCATGATAGAAAAGCAATACTATGAGACTTAGAACTTGTTTGACCACTCATCTCATGCTCATACACCTTAAGTTGATGATATAGATCATCAAAGTCCATGACATCCAAACCTTGTTGTCCTCCTCATCATTGTAGCAATCACATGCCATGAAGATGGCAAACTCCTTAGAAACTTCAAATTAGTCTTCAACCTGATACTTCGCCTTGTATAGCTCCAAACATGTTCAGGATTCAAACCTATCATATGCAAAGATCAAGACTCTCTTTCACCAACGTGAAAGTTTCAAATGTTGCTTTAGCAAATTTGCATCTTTTTAGAGGCTTCATTCCTCCAAATTGGTCTTGAGAGAGCGTTCTCAGAAGTGCTTAGCATCTTTAGCATCATGAAACTTGAGAAGATGACCATCCGAATGGCGATAAGAGAATATTGAGGTCTCTTGATTCCTTAAGGTTGCCATTAATACTGGTTTAGGTGGCTTGGTTGTCCAGAATATCAATGGGTCATAACTTCATTCCCATTCACAATAACATTCCAAAGAGCATGGTCTATGATGGCAATGTAATCGCCTCATCTTCATGCACCAGATCATATTCTCCTTCTTATTGGAATTCCGAGTGAGGTGATTGAGGTGGTGGAACACCACGACATCTTGAATATAGTTGAAGTAGGGTTTCTTCCTAGTCAGAGTTTCCACACAAGCTCAGATACCACTTGTTGGATCGATATACTTTAATCAAACTATCTTAACTAGCTTGTTAAGGTTTAATAACCTCAGATAAATCCTAAGTTATTAACAAAGAAACACTGAGTAATCTTTATTAAGTAAGCGGAATTTACTTAACAAAGCTAAGAAGAATAACCTTTTATTATAAACTCTAAATCTTTATTATGCAGATACTCTAATACAACTCTAAGATAATCGAACCTTTCTCTAAAACTCTAATTCTAAAATCGTAAGTCATATCTCTAATGCCAATCTAGAAGTCCTTTTATAGGCTCAAGGATATCCTAGTCGGTTTACAATTGATAACCTTGTATGACAAGTAATTCAACATAGAATACAATTCTTTCCATAAACGAATATACCAGCTTTGTTCTTGCACTTTGACTTCATATTGCAAGACTTTGACTTTGTCTTTAAAATTATTTGAGTCTTTAACTTCTTTCAGTACTTTGCAACTTACAGTACTTTGATATCTTCAGTACTTTGATATCTTCAGCACTTTCATATCCCAACAAAGGTCATATTAAAATGGGTCAAGATAAGGTGTGCGTGATTTGGTAAAATATAGTTGTCGGGTCGGGTTTTACCCAAATGACTTATTTAGGGCCCGTTTGGTTGGTAAGTGGGTTTAGAATTGGATTTGGATTTGAGATTTGTTTGAAAGAAAGTATGAGAGAGAAAATGAATGATAGTAAATAATATTGTTTGTTTTATATATTGGAATAAGAATTAGATTAAATTTATAATATTTTTTTATAATTTTAAAAATAAAATTAAAAAAGAGTGGCCTACCAAACAATTGATATTATAATATATAATCACTTCAAAAGGGACATGTACTTTTAATTTCTTGTTTGTTTGCGTATGAGTTCTGACAAAAGTCAAGAAAGGTAGATGAAATGTCAGAAATGTAAAGTGTTCGGGTAGGTATCATGAAACACCACATGTATGGGAATTAAATATTGTATCACATCCGAAAACTCGAACCAAACGATTTGTTATCACTTTAAATCCTTTCCTTCATACCAAAATACCCATAACAAACAGCACCTTAGTAATTGTTTAGTATAGATGTATAAGTGATTGTATAGTTTGAGTAAAATTTGTTATGTGTTTAATATATTTAGACTCAATAATAATTATAAGTTGTAAAAAGTAATAACGATGAATATTGAAACAACTAAAGTGGTAAACTGTATAGGCAACGATTAAAATGAGAATATGCTAATTTAGATAATTATATAAATTATCGATTATTAAGGAATGATAAACGGTAGAAGTAAACTGTAAACTTGTACTACTACCATGAGCTTCCACTATATACTACAACGAATATTTTGACGAATCAACGTCATCGACGATACCGGAATAAATACTATCGGATTAAACAATATTGGACTTGAGCTAATAGTGAATAAGTTATTATAAAACGGGATGATAAATATTTAGAACTAGCTATGTGATTGATAACTAAAATCGGATATTATCTATATATATTATAACTTATAAGGTTCAACTATCGTTTATAAAATAGAGTAACGTTTGATATGCAAGTAATAAAGGTTATGAAGTGACTTACTAAATGTTTGAAGTAACCTAATACCATATAATGGACTTGGAAATGAGTTTATTATATTTGTTTCGCGATATGCTAAATGTTCTCATTTTCTCATATTAACTAATAACGAGATGTTTAGATATATATTGTCGGCGAATAGGGTTTTATTTATTAAAACCCTTAGCAACTACGTATAATAATTGTGTTTTACTACAATAATAACTTGTATTTTATAAATACATGATTAGCCTTATAAACTGGATGGCGGTTATTTAGATAAGATAACTTATTAAAGACATAATGGGTTAGAACGTTGGTAAACTTAACGTGTCATTATAGTATTACTACCCATATACCTTATATGAAGTATTTTATTATAAACTTGTATAAATTACGAGTAACAAATGTGACATCTTTATTAATTAAGTAATAAACGGAAACTTATCTTTTATTGTTAACGTCTGTACGCTCGATTAGGGGAAACAGTTAACCTGTTGGTATTCAAATAAATAGTCGCTTGTTCATTCTAGTCTTGGACTAGCTTGAGTATAGCCGGTATATTATAACTTGGTCAATGTCTTTTCCGTTTTGGCGCAGCGCCGAGTTAGTATGTCTCGACTATGTCGACGCCTTTCTTTTGCTGAGTTGCGTCGCGCCTATGTTCTCACCACCACTAAATGTTAAAAAAAAACTTTGAAATATTAATTATGAACTCTGGGAACGATAATGTACTTTTGAAGTAACGACATGAATGATCCATGCAAAACTACAACCATTACTTTCTATTGATTTCTTTATCGTATGAGTTGTATTTTAAGAATATCGTATATGCATTAGGTTATGTCACTTCTATTCTATTGTACTCGTCATACACCCATCTTGATGCCATGGAGATTAGCTTTAGATGCCAGTCGTGTCAATATTAAATAGCGATCTCAAGTATTAAGAGTGAGTTCATAGCCTCTTTTCTAAAGTTTACATAACTATTTGGGGGAGAATAATATGCTTGTAACCAAATTTAAACTGATATGTGAATATTATTTTGGAATGACTTGTTTGTGGTATATTTGTTTGTGATTGAACGGTTTACGTGTTTATGTAAATGCAAACTATTTCTTGGACCTACTACTACTCTTTTGAATTGCTATTGTGTTGGCTAGAAAGGTTAGACATAAACATTTGTCGACTTAGACTAGGGTAGCATCTCTATGCTATAACGCTGGCCTAGCCTAAGAATTGACCGACCTAGTCCAGTAGTAGTTGGGTTCTAGGCCTGCTACGGACCGCTAGTTGCTGTGGCCCGTGATTGAGATCTCACGTATTGTATTGATTATTGATTGGATAGATTATTGATTAGATTAATTATGGATTGTTTGATTGTTGGTTGACATGTTTATTATCTATCTACCTTAGTCGTTTGTAGCAATTAAACTCTATTAGGTCCACTACTACATTTTGTAACTAAACTCTATGAACCTCACCAGTAAGTCGACCTTTTTAGCATATGTTTCTCGTGTTTGCTTATAGTCATCACTGGAAGACGCTATAAAGGCATGGGCATAGGTTGACTCAATAATGAACGGACCGCTTACCATTCTGTTGGGCCTATTTCCTCGCACAACTTTCAATAATGTAAACTTAATTTTAATTAATGAATCTTATTCAAAAATAAAGAATAAAACCATTTTTTACCCATGTTGTGATACCAAGATTAGCAAGCAATCAGCTCGATGCTTCCGCTAGACCATATTTTCGGTGTTTATATTGGTATCGAGCCAAGGTTATAGAGAACTGTATTTTAAAACCTAGACTATAACCACTTTTTGAAAATTTAGCCCTTTGACCACGTGCTCGCCGCCAAGCCGAAGCCTGGATGACTTGTTTATGGATGTAGATGATTGAGAACACACTAGACGAATTGATTAATGAGATAATTCATGAGATGTTTATGGCTTATTTGATGAGTTGTTTGATTTGACACTTGTTGATTGTATGCCCTGCTAGTAGACGATTTAAGTCTGCCTATCTTAGTAGTTCACTATAAGCATTCCACATGCTTATACACACAGTAAGCATGTCCTCATGCTTACGCATACCCCATAAGCATTTCCATATGCTTATGCACGCTCTATAAGCATGTCCTCATGCTTGACAACACACGTAAAAGCATGTCCTCCGCGTTTCGACGCACTATACCTTTCACAGAGTGTGGAGTCCCAAACTTATCTACAACACTTAGTGTATTAAGTAGTTGCCTGGATAGTTCTAAAACAAAAGGAAAATTTGTAGGTACACACAACATTACTAATCAATACGATACTCAGAATCATGATTACGCACATTCTCATAATCAGCTAACAAATTACACCTGATTTAGAACCTTATTAGTAGCCGTCGGGAATGATTTAAGAATGTAGAGGAAATGCTGCTATTATAACTAAGTTAGGAAGTCACGAACGAGACCTTTTGTCTCATGAACGTGAGTTCCGTAGTTAAGTTTTTACGAACACGAGTCTAAAACGTTAAAACTAATAAACATAAACCGTGCGTTGGTATCGCGGTGTTGTGTCATGTTCACGCAGCTTGCATTTTATCATCTTTATGTGTTCTTGGCATCAACTAGATGATGGTTATAATGGTTTTGATGTTGTCGAAGGGTGTATAGTCTTATGTCGCAAATTTTGGGTTGAGACCTTCGTAAACCGTTGTTCTGTTTCTAAGTATTGTCAAACGAGTGGTAATCGGTTTTGATTATATTAACAATAAATTCATGCCCGCTACGTTATAATAACATAAACCGTAAGTGTTTTCGATAATAAATTGGACTAACGTGGTAATTATTTCACAAGTGAATCATTGGTATGTATCGCTATATGAAATCTGATGATATTTTAATCAAGTTCTTGATTGGGTAACAAATTAACGGATGATTGGGTAATTTGTGTTATTAGTAAATATTAGATTTGATACTGTTAATCGTTGATTTAGGGAAAGAATCAATTGGAAGTGTTCTGGGGTTGGGTATGTTTGATTTTCATAGATGGCGAGATTAGTATGAGTTTGTTTGGAGGATTAATTGGAGCAGGAAATGTTTATTTTGGACTTAACGATATATATATGTCAACTTTCCGCTACGTCGGTGTTATTGTGACTTTTAGTCTCGACCGACCGGCTAAACGCCAGAACGTGGTTTTAGTATTCATTGAACAATATGATGTGTAAAAGCCGAGAGTCATGACTCGGATTTGTGAACTCAAACGAATAATGACTGAAACTTATATTGAAGTTGACGTTATATATATATATATATATATATATATATATATATATATATATATATATATATATAGTATAGTAGATATATATATATATATATATATATATATATATATATATATATATATATATGTATATATAGAAACTTGTAAATAATAATAGAAAATATAGATGATAAATGGTTTTGTATAAACATTCGATAACAAGGCTAGCCTTTGTTATTCTATTATTTTAAAAAGGCGAATTAACGCCTAAAAATAGAAAATGTTTTGGTAATAAAAGAGTCATTAAAAGTTTCGAGGGCACGTTTATCGAAAGGTGTTATTTATGAGTATTTAATATCATTTATGTGATGTGCTGGTTAACGGATGACCTAACATTAATAGCGTCGATCCACGTGGGTAACGGACTTATTAGGTTTACGGATCTAATAAGCTCATGTACGTGGAATAACGTTACTAATGGGTGAATTATCCTTATGACTTAGGATGTGGACTGTTTTGGAATAATGCGACATGAATAAATGGTTGAGTTTATCGAATTGACGAATTCTATAAGATCTAACTATTTATTCCAAAACTTATTAAACTATAAAGTTTATCGTTTAGATGTCTCATTGTGTCTTATGAGTCTCCATTGTGGTTATTTGGGTGCATTAATGGTGTCTTGTCGAGTCGATACCACACACACACGCGATGATACCTAACGCTAATAACTAAATGGTGAAACGAGATATTATGAGATATGAACCGAATACGCTTGGGGAAGATAACATTGAAGTTGAGATATATATTAGAATTGGTTATATTAATTGGTTGTACCTTGCCTTATCAAAATTCATTGAACCTCGAATGAATATAGACCGATCACCTATATCTTGGCAGACAGCAGACATGGATGCATCACCACCCATCTCGAGGTGAATTTCGCAAATATTAGGAGTTGTTATAACAGAATTATGTCCAGGTTTGAGATTGGTTTTAAGAACGATGAACTTTAGGTGGACTCACACTCACCAAACATCACGAAAACCTGCACTCACACATGACACACTGACATCGCAACATCTATCGAACCGAAGTATTTCTGAAACGCTACGAAGTCTCCATTTATATGGAATTCGTCTTGTCACTGGAGTTAATTACTGTGAAGTCGGGTTAGACCGGACAGGCCATTTATATCCGAAGTTGCTTATTGTCATAAGCCTCGTTGATCTTATTGAGCGTTTAAGAATTGTTTTGGGATATTTTGGATTTGGTCTTGGCTATTTTGGATTTGGTTTTGATCTTGGTTTTTGGGTTTTCGATTTTGTGATTTTGATCTCTTTCCGAGTTTTAACTCATCTTTTGACTTCGAATCATCATTTGACCTCGAATTATTATTCGACTCCGGTTCGTTGATAAATTTTTTAAAATCATCATTCGACCTTGAATCGGTATTCGATTTTGAAACGTCATTCGGTTGCATTGCAATAGTAACGGTGTAGGAATTATCATTCCGCATCGTTTCACTAGTAATCCCGTTGGATTTGTCTAGCCTCGCTTGGTAACCCCTGCACGACACTTATATTCTTCGTCCTAGTCTTGAACCGATTGTTGTTAAAACTTCCGAAACCTTGCCATTCACTCGATGTTGATTTAAACGACGTCATCTAGTTGACGTTGTTCATTTCCTAAACCGATCATGTTTTGGTTGACGTTGCTTCGCTAACAGCTTTCAGTTAAGGTAGTACCTTACGTGCTGTTGATGTCGTACCTTATCCTCTATTTAGGTACCCCTATCGAAAACGATCTAACGACTTTTTTTAGTGAAGGTGTTCACCGAGGTTAACCTATAGATATTATTCTATCGATGATACTATGCTACGTCATACCGCCGATTGCGGTACTACCTATGCTAACCTAACGATGTTGTACCTTATACTCCATCAATGAGAAATTCTCTAGTATACCTACTTAGAGCCGTTGACGTCACTCATTTATGAATTGATTTGGATATCATTGATAGCCGAACTTTGGGAATTGGACTTTGAGTTGAATATTAAACCCTTCTACTGCTATATTTAGTGCACCAATGAGTCAATTGGGTGATTAAGCGTTAGTAATAATACTCTTTAGGAGTCGATTCTTCCACTTCTCTAACCTAAGTATCGCTAGGTCACCGACCGCATTGATTAGTGGCAATAAAACCATTTCCAATGTAGACATACTAACGCCCTAGACTATCCATTCGTGCTCAGAAATCTTGAAATCCTATGAATAACCCGAACCGCATTCCTGGGACAACCACCTAATCATTCCTCATCCTTCGAGAACCACTGCTATCCTTCGTCCTTTAACCGAATGATAAGTTATTAATCAAAGACTAAACCTTGGAAGTAGAATTAGACCTTACCTAAGTAGTTATCGAAGTCCTACCTAACCTGCTCACCTCTCAATCAAGTGAAAGTAAGGCATTGTTTGCTCTCTCTCCCATAGTGGCAATATAAATCCCTCTTATCTCTTTTTGGTGAATTTCACTCCTCTTTCTCAAAGTGACTTGATCCAATGACTAGTCCTCACTTTTAAACTTTAGCTCCTTACCTTCTTTCCAAATGGATACTCAAACCACTATCTGAGATTCATTTGGTTAGTACACATCTGATTCTACTTTCTCAACCTTCAACTCCCTCCGATACTCTTTAAGGAGGAAGTGCGACGTAAAACCCGAAGTTACACAAATAGATCTCTCCATAATGTGAAGGAAACCAAAGTGGTGCTTTAGGAAATGCCGATTTCCATCCTTTTCCTGATAGTGGCAATCGCCATACACCCATTTTCACTACCACTTTTAGAGCCAGAGAAACATCCGAAATGCTTACGCTGTATCATCTCCATATAGATGGTCAAGTAAAGAAACCATTCAAACTTAGTAGAACACATCGCGTCTATCAAATTTAGTAAAGTTTAGGACATTCCTCCATTGGCCAATCTCCTATAATTATACCTATCGCTTTAGTACTTCAAAGGAACCATAAGAGATCCTCTATGGTCGTAGTTTGATCCCGATTGCTGGCAGAAATGGATTTGAGACCAAAAGTAAATTAACTCATCGTTTTTTGACTCACCATACCATACCTAAAATAAATCAAACCCAATCGCTATCCCGCTTTCCACTCGAGTCCACCACGTAAACATTTTCAAGACACGGATTTAAAAGAAAACGTTTTATACATTTGTTTTAACACTTCTAAATCCAAAATAACATATATATACGCCGGAAAATTAAAATAAAACATAAGTGAGATGGGTAAGATTACGAGAGAGAAAAAGGAGACGAGGTCGCTGGTGGTATCATTCATCAGACCGACAGTGCGGTATGAACCGGTTGGTTGGCCTTTGTGTAGAATAACTCATGCGCTGATGATATTGCATATTCTGGTTCTCATATCGCGGGTTTACGCCGGTTTTGATTGTTTTATTGGTTAGGTTAAAGTGGGTAAATTGGTGTCATGTGAGTTAAGTTATGTTTGGAATGTCGGGTCGGGTCTATGACCCATGGCTAGGTCGATTGGAACAATTGGTATAATAACTGCAAGACAAATTAAAAATTGGAACAATTGAGACATTAACAAGATCATATTAAAATGGGTCAAGATAAGATGTATGTGATTTGGTAAATATAGTTGTCGGGTAGGGTTTAACCGAATGACTTATTTAGTAATTGTTTAGTATAGATGTATAAGTGATTGTATAGTTTGAGAAAAATTTGTTATGGGTTTAATATATTTAGACTCAATAATAATTATAAGTTGTAAAAAGTAATAACGAGGAATATTGAAACAACTAAAGTGGTAACCGGTATAGGCAACGGATTAAAATGAGAAATATGCGGTTTTAAGATAATATAAACTATTCATTAAGGGAATGATAAACGTAGAAGTAAACGGTAAACTTGTACTACAACTATGAGTCACCACTATAATTACAACGTAACATTTTGACGAATCATTCATACTTATGATACCGAATAAATACTATCGGATTAAACAATATTGGACTTGAGCTAATAGTGAATAAGTTATTATAAAACGGGATGATAAATATTTAGAACTAGCTACGTGATTGATAACTAAAATCAGATATTATCTATATATATTATATCTTATAAGGTTTAACTATCGTTTATAAAATAGAGTAACGTTTGATATGCAAGGAATAAAGGTTATGAAGTTGACTTTACTAAATGTTTTGAAAGTAACCAAGGCGATATAATGGACTCGAAAATGAGTTTATTATATTTGTTTCGCGATATGCTTAAATGTTCTATTTTCTCGTATTAACTAATGACGAGATGTTTAGATATATATTGTCGGCGAATAGGGTTTTATTTATTAAAAACCCTTATCAACTACTATAATAATTCGTGTTTTACTACAATAATAACTTGTATTTTATAAATACATGATTAGCCTTTATAAACTGGATGGAAAACGGTTATTTAGATAAGATAACTTATTAAAGACATAATGGGTTGAGGAACGTTGGGTAAACGAACGTGTCATTATAGTACACTACTTCATATACCTTATATGAAGTATTTTAATTATAAACTTGTATAAATTACGAGTAACAAATGTGACATCTTTATTAATTAAGTAATAAATGGAAACTTATCTTTTATTGTTAACGTGTACGTTCGGGATTATGGGGAAACAAGTTAACCTATTGGTATTTAAATAAATAGTTGTTGTCATTTCCTAGTCTTGGACTAGCTTGAGTATTGTCGGTATATTATAACTTGGTCAATCAATGTCTTTTCCGCTTTGGCGTAGCTTCTAGTTAGTATGTCGACTATGTCGCGTCTTCTTTCTTTTCGTGAGTTGTGCATCTGCGTCTATGTTTCTCACCACCACACGAAATGTTAAAACTAAACTTTTGAAATATTAATTATGAACTTTCGAATGATAATGTACTTTTGAAAGTAACGACATGAATGATCCACCTAAAACTACAACGCATTACTTTCTATTGATTTCTTTATCGTATGAGCTGTATTTTTAGAATATCGTATATGCATTAGGTTGTGTCACTTCTATTCTATTGTACTCGTCATACACCAATCTTGATGCCGTGGACATTAGCTTTAGATGCCAGTCGTGTCAATAGTGAATAGTGCATTCTTTGTGGCTAAGGTGAATTTCATAGCCCCTCTTTTCTAAAATTTTCATAACTATTTTGGGGAGAATACATCTTTGCTTGTAACAAGCTAAAACTGGATATGTGAATATTATTTTGGAATTACTGTTGTTTGGTATATTTGTCTTGGTGAGTGAACGTTTTACGTGTTTATGTGAATGCAAACTATTTCTTGGACCTGCTACTACTATTTTGAATTGCTATTGTGTTGGCTAGGAAAGGTTAGACATGCCACATTTTTTGACTTAGACTAGGGTAGCATCTCTATGCTATAACGCGATGCCTAGCTAAGAATTGACCGACTTAGTCCGAGGGTAGCAGTGTTCTAGGCCTTGCTATATCGACTGTCTGGCTAGAGTAAGCTAGGGCCCTATTGAGATCTCACGTATTGTATTGATTATTGATTGGATAGATTATTGATTGGATTGATTATGGATTGTTTGATTGTTGGTTGACATGTTTATTATCTATATGCGCTTTAGCTTGCCAGCAATTAAACTCTATCAGGTCCACTACTACATTTTGTAACTAAACTCTATAAACTCACCAACGTAAGCTGACCTTTTTAGCATGTGTTCTCAGGTTTAAGGCGATAGCTCACTATTGGAAGACGCTTGGCAAAGGGCATGGTCATAGGCGACTCTTATGAATAATCGGGACCGCTTTAATTATCTGTTGGGCCTATTTCCGCACTAATTTCATTAATGTAAACTTAATGTTTTCAATTAATGAATCTTATCCAAAATAAATGGAATAAAAACCATTCTTTGTACCTTATGTTGTGATACCAAGATTGTAGCACCCAAAGCTCGTATGCTTCCGCTAGACCATATTTTCGGGGTGTTACATGTACCCAACTACATTCAATGTTTTTGGTCAATGGGTCAAATACTTAAGTTTCTACCCATTTATATTACCCATTATAATACATACTAGTTATGTATATATTGACCCAATATGTAAACACTAGTTGTTGTACAAAATCATAAAATCACTTATACTTGTTTTTGTGTTTTATGTGAAAACGTAAGTGTGTTAGTAAACTATTGGCTTAAACCATTTACGTATTTTATTTGTTTCGTTAAAATGATTTTACGTTTGTTATCGACAAAACATTAGAAGATCATAAAATATAAATAAACGTTTTTTACGGCTTATTTGTATTAACAATCTCCCTTTTTGTTGATGACAAAACATAAAATTATTTTAAGGAAAAACTAAAATTAAAAGTTTGAATTAGAGTTTTACTCTCTTCTCCCTTTTGTCGAAACAAAAGAGTCGAAGAGAACTAACACATTGTTTTTAAGAAAAAACATGTGAAAAGAAAATATAGAGAGCAAGTGACGGGAAGAGTTCTATTAACTCCCCTTGACGAGTCCATCCCTTTTTTAGGGCTTCAAGTAAGAAAAAACTACTAAGCTAATGCATTGCAACTATGTTTGCAAATGGTTTCGTCTTAGTGACGATAATGCTCCCCTTTGATGACTGCAACTTTGCAAAGGGACGTCATGAAATGTAATCCAAATGAGGATTATATTGCAAATGGTTTTGCAATGTATTGTTTGACACAAAGCTCCCCCTAGCTTAGGGTGTCAAAGTCTTCATGTGTATTTTGAAAATCTACAAAACAAAGGTTAGAAAACAAGTATATAATGCATAATTTCCTGCAAATAAGACTCAAGTTAGTAGAAAACAGGTCTTCTGTTGCACGGATCCCACGGTTCCCTTCTTGGAGGGATCCGTCTAGGCATAATGAAGGGATCCGTCTGTCTGAAAACAAAATTCAGCAAAGGTGATGTAACAAATGATGTTAACATCAAAGTGAGATATGTATTCGATCAACGAACATATACTCAAAGCAATATGGCATAAAACATGTAACTTCATTCAATAAAACTACGAGAGATGATCTACAAATCTCTAAAACTAAGAGAATGATTAAACATGTAATACATTTTCTACTAATACTAATAAATGAC
The DNA here is from genome assembly GCA_910596185.1 of Chrysanthemum makinoi. NCBI lineage: Eukaryota > Viridiplantae > Streptophyta > Magnoliopsida > Asterales > Asteraceae > Chrysanthemum > Chrysanthemum makinoi. The sequence goes on along the minus strand of OU343217.1, from coordinate 100,228,211 downwards.
CAAAAACTTAAAAAGCATCAATGTGCTTGAGTCTAAGGATGAGTAGACTTGTTGATTTGGTCCAATCTTTCAAGAAGATGATTAAACATGAAATGGGATTCCTAAATGATCTAAATTAAGTTTAAGACTAAGACAGCATTTTAATCCTTAAGCTCATGTTAGTTTGGGTTTGTTGACCTCATCAAAACGTTCGAGGAGGTGATAAAACATGAAACATTGTTCTTCACGTAGTTCATGTATTAACCCTTCAACGTGTTGACAATAATAGCAATCCTTGTCATCTTTTGGGAAAGGTGGTGGTAAAAATGGAGTGGCTTGATGTGGAGGTTCAAGTGAAGAAGGTTGGAGATCCTCAAATGAAGGAGAGATTGGTGGAGGCACATTAAATGGTGGCTCAACAAGGGTTGATGGTGGAGGTAGAGAAGTATCAACTTCCATGTGGTCGGATGGTTGATTTTGATGTCTCCTCATAATCCAAAATGGACCATTAGAGGGAAATAGAGAAATGGACATCGTTGCAAGTGTTGATTCAACACCTTGGTTTTGTTGCACAATCTTCTCTATTGAAGAGTGTGTCGGTAATGGTGGAGGATGAGATGGTCTAAGGGGTAAGTCCTCTAAGTTGTAGGAATGTGGAGATGATTGTGAAGTGGTAAATGATATAGCTCTAGGCACCAATGATGTTGGTTGGGTTGAAAAGGGTGTGTTTGGTTTAGTAGGAATTGTGGAGTTTGGTGATGATATTTTTGTTGGAACTATCCTCTTGGGTATTGGTTTGATTGGCTGAGTTGGTGGAGGAGAAATCCTAGCATTTGTGGATTTAACGGGAGATGATTCGGTTGAGGAAATTTCGTGTATAACACGAGCAAGCTTTTTGGGTGGATGAGTTAGCACTAGGAGCTTTCCTCATGATGAAATGACTAAGAAAAAGGTTTTTAAATGCTGAGAATTATGTTGCGGTTGATGACTAAGAGATTCTAACAAGATGACTTATAAAGGGAAGGATTTGGCAAGTGCATTCAATACTTAAGCCATTAAGATCATTTGGAATGTGATGACTAGCATGCACAAGAGTCAACTTCAGAGTTGTACTGATCTAGGGACTTAATTAAGATGAGGTGGAGTGTTCAAGTTAGCAAGATGAACTTGAAATGATTGTTTTAGCTAGGGTTGACATGAATATGTCACCCGAATCTCACGGTTCCCTCTAATGAGGGATCCGTCTAGGCTAATCCTAGGGATCCGGCTCTCAGCAGCTAGGAAAAGAAAAAATGATGTATGTAAGGTCTAAAGCCTATACCTCCTTGAGAGTTTCAGTCTTCCTAAGTATCTTAAATGAAAGAGTACTTAAATGATCAAGAGCAATGAGTGATGTAGCTAATAATTGCCTTTTATGGAAGGAAAATAGGACTTTATGATCACCAATGGGTGTTCAAGGATGACACTAGGAATTTTAATGGTGTCAAGTCATATTAAATGATCCTAGAGATTAGATGTAATCTTGAGATAAAATTTGAAAAAATCCTTAAAAATAACAAAAGTTGAAAAACTAGTTTTTGACCCATTTTGAGGTAAGGATGACTAAAATCAATTTGCTAAAATTGATAAGAATATCGAACTAAGTGTTTTGAGATGTGAGGAACAATGTGTCAGTATTGGAGCGGAAATATGGTGAGTTTTGATGAGTTGATAAATCAAAAACACTTTGAATTTGATCCTAAGTTAGCTATGGGTGAGTGTGAATCTTTCTAAGTTTGAAGAGGACTTAAGTAGTTCTAAGGCCTTATGTTTAGCTAGTGTGAAGTGATCTAGTGAGCTGTTTTGATGTGAGGGATTCTGCATTGTTCATCTGTCATCACGGATCCCACGGTTCCCTCAAAGGAGGGATCCGTCTAGTATATTTTTAGGGATCCGGCAACTGTAGATCAGAAACATCACAGAAAGAGATGCAGATTTTGCACCATACTATGTATACTAATTTCTATTAAACTCTACTCCAAGGAACAACAAAACAAGCATGAAATCACATATATCATAGATAAGAGTAGTAATGACAATATCCAAAACAAAACAAACAAGTGTGCTTCAAGATCATAAGCATTCATACATAAACCAAATGTCTAAAAACAAACATAATCCTAATGTCTCTTTCGTCAATCATTTCTTTTCCTCTTTCCCGACTTCATGACATAGTTATCTAGGCATTGGAACATGACCCTTTATTTGTTTAAATTCCGCGGTCTCGTTTGGAAGAGTTGGAAGTTGTTGATAGTAGGCAATGGGGTCCAAGTTGACGTAGGCTTCGGGGTTGACATTTACTTCTTCTTCTTCGTCCGAGGAGTCCGGGAGAGCCTTAGGTTTTCTTCCATTGACCATGAACCGTTTAGAGGGTTGTTTGGTAAGAGGTACCATGACGTGATCGGGGAGGAAATGATCATCGTTGATTGGAGATGGTTGCATTGCACTAACATACTCACGGAGTCGTGTTAGGAGCATACCATATGGAAATACCATGTTGGCAACTTTGAATACCCTGGCCATTCTCTTCACCATGTAATAGGCGAGATTAAATGGCTTTTGGTGAATAAGGCAATAAATCATTTGCACAAGACATGCATTTGGATGGTCTTTGTTTCCGACCAAGCTAATGACATTTTCCCTAAGAATTTCTTCCCATTCTCTAAAAATGTGGTGCATTTCGAAGAGTTCCATTTGAAAGGGATCACGGTGAATGAGCTATTTGTTTCGGTTAAAATGAGATTGGTCGGTTCTAACTTTGAAAATAGTGTCTCGAATCGGTTGCGAGGTTCATCAAGAGGAGTATGGTAGATTAGTTTGGAATCAAGAGCAAAAGATTGAGCAGATATTTCCCAATCTTGAGAGTACATACAAATTCCTTCACAAGGAATGCGAAGGATTTGAGCGAATGTGTTGAGGGTTAGAGTGAAGTTTTGTTTATTGATGATAAAGGCGATTGAAATGTTATCATCGGTATTTCGAATGATCCTAACGCTTTTGTAGAATTCAAAGATGAAAACCGAACAAATTTGTTCATCAATATCAAGAAGAAAATCAAAGTTGATTGCAGAAGACTTTCTGAATGTCGGTATTTTCAAGGAAACATTCCTTGACCATACGACCTTCGTGGATAAGTCGTTTTCCAAGTATTTTGAAGACTTTGCGGTCGGTTTTTGACAAACCCTCTTTTCGATAGTATTGGGTGAGGTAATGGACGGTATCATGGTGGTCTTGTTGAGTGGCTTTAGGCATGGTTGGTCCTAGAAAAACAAATATTCCAATTAGGAAAAATTTGTTGAGATGGGTTTATGGTTTTGATTTGTATTAACAATGTTGTAAGTACAATGTAATCTTAGTTATGTGAAAACCTTTTCTAGTGATCAATTTTGGAAAACCTAATTTTATCAATTGATTAAGAAAAATTGAAAAACCATAAACCCTAGGATGAAGATGATGAAGATTAGACTATGTTAGTGTAATTACTTACAATGATGTTCTAGAGATGGATGCTTGAGGATATGGAGTCCTATGGACATGAAAACAGCTCTTGGGTCGTTTTTGTGTTTTGTGAGGAGAGGGAAAATGAGCAGAATTGATTTTGAAAGGCGTATAGCTGGTTTACGTCTACGGTTCCCCCAGATCCCTTGTATTAGGGATCCGGCTAGTACAACTAGAGGGATCCGGCTTTGGCATTATTTTTGTAATAAGTTATAAACTAGCTTATGGAACAAAAATAGTTTTGAGGTTTCTAATTGAAGAGATGTTTGGTCAACGGAATTTGATAGTTTAATTATCAAGGATCCATTTGTGATGACGGCGTTAGTTTTGTAACAATCCATATTTTTCGGGTTACTTTTCATATTTTTGAAAAGTTACTATTCACTTTTACTATTCACTTTCACTATTCATCCTATAAAATTTTTATTTCACATTCTCGTAAGATAAATTATTTTAGTAATATCCTGAGAGTTTGACCATCGTTAGAACATTTTCGCAAAAGTTATTCAGAAAACATTGTTTTAAAGTTTCATTTTGGTCGGAACACCATTTCAACATCTCAGCATAACGAAAACCAACTCTAACAATTTTCCCCACATCAGATTAATTTTTAGATCACTCATAATTAATTAGAGAACTTTTAAGATTTCTTTTAAATGTTACCAAATAAACCCTGAGCCATACGAGACTAAACTTACGTTTTAAACAATTCTACGTAGACCAGAGACTTAACCATTCACACTTGTATTTTCTAAGATGTTTAGAAACTTTTACATTTTTTGGAAAAGTCAAACATATTTCCCTCCTCCTTTGACCATAAAGAAATTAACCTTGTACGTTCTACATTTTTGCTTAAATCGCGTAACGTTTAGACTTCACGTATAGCTGTTAAGTTATCCCACGTATGACGAAAACCAAAGTTTGACATCTCATATCACTTTTAGACTAATTTTAGTCTACTTTAAATAAATTCACGGTCATTTCCCTGAAATCTCGTTCTTTTCTGATAAATTGCGAATTACGCGTTTTAGACCGTGTTTCCGGCTTTTAAGCGGCGTTTTGCACCCAATGAGACTTATCACCCGTTTTATATTTTTAGATGGATTATAATGATGAGTTTCATCATTCCTACAAGTTTCGTATTTTACGATACAGGTTCGCTTTATGGCTTAACAACTAACGGTTGGCATTTAACGGAACCAAATCATGCTCTAAACTCAAGATAATATCAAAACTATCCACCTAAGTCATCTTATCTCTATTTGGCCGACTTTGGGGGGGGGAGTCATCATCTTGGTGGCTTAATCCTAACCATGGTTCATTTAGATCATTACATGTGTCCTAACTTAACCATGGTTAACATTTAACCCAATATATGGTTAACCAAACTTACCCTCCTATAAATAGCAAGTGAAATACATCCTAAACACCCTCAAACACTGATTTGGGTCATTCATAGCATAAATCATTCATATCTTCCATCATTTGATCTATAAACTCCAAGTTTATGCAAAGAAGTTTCAAGTAGTAAGTTACTATATCAAATCTCTAGCAAGTTTAAGTGATCTTCTTGAGTTTAGATCCACTCAAGTCACTTAGTACTTCATCACCAACTCTTCAAGATTTCAAGGGTGCCAAGGTATAGAAAGCTAGCTCAATCCGAAGTCTTAAGTGATCAATCAAAGTCCGATCCTTGCTAGTTACTCATTTCTTAATTGAAAGCCAAAAGTTGTAAGCAACTAATCACCACCATCATATCATCTTTATTATTCATAATCTTAACAATTTCATGCTATATATATAGTTACTATGTTGATTCATGATGTACATATACTCAATCACATGTTTTAATTCATATATTGTCGTAAAAGTAACAAACTAGTAAACTAGTCATATTCTACACGTTTGAAACCATTAAAACCTGTCACATATGGACTTTTTAACTTATATATTATGGTAGAAAAGATAAAAAGGTAAACATAGCAATTTGAATCACCCGAAACGGACAAACGAGTCAAAAGTTATGGCCAAAAGAAGTTAGCGAAACCAAAACGCCGAAACTGCCTAACACAAGTTGTTAAGCAGCTGTTCATTTTAAAAGTGGTACTTCTGATCCGAATCATCAAAAAGTTAAAACATGAAAGTTGTCCGGAATGAAGTTTTCCTTTAATAATGAAGAAGCTCGGACCTTGAAAACACTTAAATAGGCCATTATCTTTCAAAAACTGAAACTGTCCTATATATATAGTTTCACAACTATACTTTTGTCACAACTAAAAGGCAAACCAAGAGGCCTAATGGCCTTAAGCCGAGACCACAACCACGGCTAAGGCCAAGGCTGAGTCTCAAGACCATGGTAGCCTATAACAAAGCCACGGCAAGGCCATGGCTAAAGCCTCGACGTTTCCTAAGCCGCCCGTAAACCAAAGGCCTTAGCCTTGACAAACCTAAATGTATACAATAAAATTTGGATCTACTTCCTTGATAAACTATGAAACTATACTTGTAATAACCAACTTTACCATTTAGAAACTTGTAAACTTTTCTTTAAACACTTGTGACATAAATTATGACGATACTTGTAATAACCATTATGATTCCTAATCATAACCAAACAACCTTGTAACTTGCGTTTACAAACCATATGACACTTATGATATATAAACAAAATATATGTCTTATCTATTAAAGTGCTACAAAACTAGGGAGCTTCATGTGAGGGGTTTCATTTGAGTAAAACGTATCGACGAGTTGTTGGATTTACGATTTAAAGTGTCCTAGCTCCTCGAACGTTTACTACATGACCTCTGAATTGTGATGGCCCGAACGGTAGTACGATATATATAAACTAAACACGTTTTCACAACTAGACCATTTCTATAAACGACATACACAAAAACCATGTACTACATCATGATCAACATAGAGACGTATATAGATTTGTTATTTCTTTCGCATTATTATTTCAAACCTAAGTCTCATCATCCTATTCTAGGTTGCTCATAGAAGTTCTCACGGCATATCCATCATTCTCATTATACATGTGATATCATTTATTAAGGTGAGTTCATAGCCCCACTTTTATTACTTAATTGTTTTACAAACCCTTGGGGGAGATACATGCTTTATTTTTAAACCGAACACATTGCTTTGAAACTATATGTTTATCTGAATCCGAATGTTTATTTATGCTAAGTAACAGATTGCTATAATGAGTCGCATTTATATAATTATGTGCATATATAATTGCATCAAACAAAAGCGGGCTCAAGTATCATATACTTGAGGCAGCCGTATCAAACAAAAGCGGACTCAAGAATCATCAAGATGTATAAACAAAAAACGGGCTCAAGAATCATCGGCCGTATCAAACAAGCGGCTCAAGAATCATCATCACCGTATTAAACAAAAATGGGCTCAAGAATCATCGTCAGTATCAAATAAAACGGGCTCAAGAATCATCACCAGTATTAAACAAAACGGGCTCAAGAATCATCAGCCAGTATCAAATAAAACGGGCTCAAGAATCATCAACCGTATTAAACAAAAACGGGCTCAAGAATCATCAGCCGTATCAAATAAAAGCGGGCTCAAGTATCATATACTTGAGGCAGCCGTACCAAACAATAACATCTGTTTTGTTTTCAACATTATGAGTGTATAATAACGTAACCCACACAAACACTATGTGTTCAACTTATTTCCTAAACTCTATGAATTTCACTCAACCTTTGTGTTGACAGTTTTAAGCATGTATTTCAGGTCCATATTGTATGCGAGGTCAACGGCACGGATACTCAAGAATGCTATAAATTTTATTATCATTCGAAAACCAATTTAATGTATTTCGTAAACTTGGAACCATTTGGGACCTCATTTTTGTAAACTCTGATATTTATATAAATCGAATGATAAATATTTTAAAACGACTCCATTAGAGTTCGCTTTCTATTGTTATGACTGTTGTGCCATGAAGTAACACCTAGTTTGAATTCCGATGCGTATCACGAAATTGGGGGTGTTACAAGTTTGACGAGATCAAGAGGAATACTATTCCCGATGACGAGTAAGTTGGGAAAGTGGAGAAAAGAGACTTTTAAGAGACTAGCAATTATTAACGTCTAAAGTAAAAGATGGTATCAACATATTCATGTAGATGTAAGCTAGCTAATAAAAAGTGAACATACCTTTATGCTCTTGGTATGGTTTAAGGAGACAATAAGCCCGAAAATACTTCATGAGCTTTAAAGTAATCAGTTGTACTTAGAATAAGTAGATTGCGATTACTTTTAGGTTCTTCCTTGAAATTTGACAGCATTATTCTTTGAATAGAAATGAAGACTTTGGAGAGATCCTAGCATGAAGATTTCTTGAAAAGAGAATGTTAGACTAATCTACCAATATCCAACATAGAAGAAAATTTTGTATTAAAAGATTTCCTTCTTTGTAGTTTTCAAACATACATGGATCATATCAAGTTTTTAAAGTACAACATACTCTAAAAAACTTGGTAACGAAGCTCTGATGCCAATTGTGGAAAACTAGAAGGGGGGGTTGAATAGTTTTACCGATTAAAACTTAGTTTTAAAATATTTAGATCGACTTATGTTAATCTATTTGGATGTGTATGTTGGACATTGATAGATAGATATATAAATGTGCAATGAAAGATAAAGAGTAAGAAGCACACAACCACGACACGAGTATTTATAGTGGTTCGGCTCTTGCCCTACTCCACTCCCTGAGTCACCTACTCGAGAGTTCGTAATCACTACACAACACCAACTCCTTATGACAGAGAAGCCTTCACAATGTCGCCTACTCTTTTTCCGGTACTAGGCTAACCACCGGGTTCTTCCACAAGGTGGAAACACACCTTTCCACAATGGAGGAACTATTACCCAACACTACATAACACCTAACCCCAAAGGAGACCAAATCCTTATTAAAACACCATCAAGGATATCAATATCCTTGGATACACCCTATCTCTATTTGTATATCGATGCACCTTGTTAATACAAATAAGCCGTAAAAACGTTTATTTATATTTTACGATCTTCTAATGTTTTGTCGATAACAAACGTAAAATCATATTAACGAAACAAATAAAATACGTAAATGGTTTGAACTAATAGTTTCTAACATATTCACATTTTCACATAAAACACTAAAACAAGTATAAGTGATTTTATGATTTAGTAATACATATGTACAACAACTAGTGTTTACATATTTGGATAAAATATACACATAACTAGTATGTAGTATATTGGGTAATATAAATGGGTAGAAACTTAAGTATCACAACCCATTGAGAAAATACATTGAATGTAGTTGGGTACAACCCAAAGGCCATAACCCATGGATCTTGACCCATAACCCATTGCATGATATCATGCTTATATCACATATGGATAATACCCATAACCCATGGATCAACCCATACCCAAGTGACTAAGTGCATTGCACTCAAAGATACATTGTATCTAGCCAAAGATCCATGGTTCAACCCATGACCCATGACCCATAAACAAAATACCCATGGGTAAAGAGGAGCGTTCCATGGATCCCTAGCTTTGTGCTAGCCGGATCCTAAGTGGAAGGGATCCGTGGGATCCGGGGAATAGTAGGATTTTTCCTCTATAAATAGTGAGCCATTTCTTCATTATTGATCATCTCTTTCAACACACTTTCCCCGCTGAGTTAAATCTCACTAACCTTAGATCCAAGAGATCTATGTTTGTAGTTTTGTTTTTGTGTGATCTTCTAGGTTCCTCTTAAAGGCAAGATCACCACCTTTGAAGTCGAGCAAGTTCAAGTCCATGAGTTGCATTGCTTCCTCATCATCATGGCTACTGAAGTCTTCTTGTTGATGATTCCTTTCTTTATTCAAAGAAGTGTAGTGTTGAAGACATTGGTGAAAGATGTCTTAAGTGTCAAGACGAAGATATTAGTGAAGGGTATCTATCGTCTATAGCATAAGCACTTGTGGTAGGTGCTTAGAAGTCAAGACAAGAAGCATTAGTGAAAGGTGCTTAGAAGTCAAGACAAAGAAGCATTAGTGAAAGGTGCTTAGAAGTGAAGTCACAAGACATTAGTGAAAGGTGTCTTGTAGATCTAGTCAAAGACATTAGTAAAAGGTGTCTTGTAGATCTAGTCAAAGGCATTAGTGAAAGGTGCCTTAGATGTACATTCGATATGGTGTGTTTCGATGTACAAGATAGACTAGTATTAGATCCAAGGATATTGATATCCTTGATGATGTTGTAAAGGAGTAGATCTCCTTTGGGATTAG
>OU343217.1:100199683-100218297 GCA_910596185.1 Chrysanthemum makinoi | reverse complement strand
CCTATCGCTTTAGTACCTCAAAGGAACCGTATGAGATCCTCTATGGTCGTAAGTGCCGATCCCGATTGCTGGGTGGAAATGGATTTGAGACCAAAAGTAAACTAACCTACTGTTTTTGACTCACATACACACGACCCATACCCAAAATAAATCAAAACCCAATCGTTTATCCCGTTTTCCACTTGAGTCCACCACAGAAACATTTTCAGTACACGGTTTTTAAATAAAACGATTATACATTTGTTTTTAACACTTCTAAATCCACGAAAATAACATATATATATGCTCGGAAAATTATAAAATAAAACATAAGGGAGATGGGTAAGATTACCGAGAGAAAAAGAGAGACGAGGTTGTTGGTGGTATCATTCACGAGACTGATGTGGGTATGAATCCGGGTCGGGTTGGCCTTTGTGTAGAATAACGCATGCGCGTGCTGAGATTGCATATTCTTGGTTCTCATATCGTGGGTTTGCAGCCGGGTTTTTGATTGTTTTATTGGTTAGGTTAAAGTGGGTAAATTTGTGTCATGTGAGTTAAGTTATGTTTGGAATGTCGGGTCGGGTCTATGACCCATGGCTAAGTCGATTGGAATAATTGGTATAATTAACGTAAACAATACAAATTAAAATTTTGAACAATTGAGACATTAACAAGATCATATTAAAATGGGTCAAGATAAGGTGTGCGTGATTTGGTAAAATATAGTTGTCGGGTCGGGTTTTACCCAAATGACTTATTTAGTAATTGTTTAGTATAGATGTATAAGTGATTGTATAGTTTGAGTAAAATTTGTTATGTGTTTAATATATTTAGACTCAATAATAATTATAAGTTGTAAAAAGTAATAACTATGAATATTGAAACAACTAAAGTGGTAACCGGTATAGGCAACGGATTAAAATGAGAAATATGCGACGAGATAATTATATAAATTATCGATTATTAAGGGAATGATAAACGGTAGAAGTAAACGGGTAAACTTGTACTACTACTATGAGTCGACTATATACTTACAACGTAACATTTTGACGAATCAATCGTACGACGATACCGGAATAAATACTATCGGATTAAACAATATTGGACTTGAGCTAATAGTGAATAAGTTATTATCAAACGGGATGATAAATATTTAGAACTAGCTATGTGATTGATAACTAAAATCGGATATTATCTATATATATTATAACTTATAAGGTTCAACTATCGTTTATAAAATAGAGTAACGTTTGATATGCAAGTAATAAAGGTTATGAAGTTGACTTTACTAAATGTTTTGAAGTAACCGAATACGATATAATGGACTTGGAAATGAGTTTATTATATTTGTTTCACGATATGCTTAGATGTTCTATCTTTTCGTATTAACTAATGACGAGATGTTTAGATATATATTGTCGGCGAATAGGGTTTTATTTATTAAAAACCCTTATCAACTACGATAATAATTCATGTTTTACTACAATAATAACTTGTATTTTATAAATACATGAATAGCCTCTATAAACTAGTTGGAAAACGGTTATTTGTATGAGATAACTTATTAAAGACATAATGGGTTGAGGAACGTTGGATAAACAAACGTGTCATTATAGTACACTACTTCATATACCTTATATGAAGTATTTTAATTATAAACTTGTATAAATTACGAGTAACAAATGTGACATCTTTATTAATTAAGTAATAAACGGAAACTTATCTTTTACTGTTAACGTGTACGTTCGGGATTATGGGGAAACAAGTTAACCTATTGGTATTTAAATAAATAGTCGTTTTCATTTCCTAGTCTTGGACTAGCTTGAGTATTGTCGGTATATTATAACTTGGTCAATGTCTTTTCCGTTTTGGCGTGCGTTCTAGTTAGTATGTCTCGACTATGTCGACGTCTTTTCTTCTTTTGCGTGAGTTGTGCATCGCGTCTATGTTTCTCACCACCACACGAAATGTTAAAACTAAACTTTTGAAATATTAATTATGAACTTCTGGGAATGATAATGTACTTTTGAAAGTAACGACATGAATGATCCACGAAAACTACAACGCATTACTTTCTATTGATTTCTTTATCGTATGAGCTGTATTTTTAGAATATCGTATATGCATTAGGTTGTGTCACTTCTATTCTATTGTACTCGTCATACACCAATCTTGATGCCGTGGACATTAGCTTTAGATGCCAGTCGTGTCAATAGTGAATAGTGCATTGCTGTGGCTAAGGTGAATTTCATAGCCCCTCTTTTCTAAAATTTTCATAACTATTTTGGGGGAGAATACATGCTGCTTGTAACCAGCTAAAACTGGATATGTGAATATTATTTTGGAATTACTGTTGTTTGGTATATTTGTCTTGGTGAGTGAACGGTTTACGTGTTTATGTAAATGCAAACTATTTCTTGGACCTACTACTACTCTTTTGAATTGCTATTGTGTTGGCTAGGAAAGGTTAGACATGCCACATTTTTTGACTTAGACTAGGGTAGCATCTCTATGCTATAACGCGATGCCTAGCTAAGAATTGACCGACCTAGTCCAGGGTAGCTTGTGTTCTAGGCCTTGCTACGACTGTGCTGGCTAGAGTCGCTCAGGGCCCTGTATTGAGATCTCGCACGTATTGTATTGATTATTGATTGGATAGATTATTGATTAGATTAATTATGGATTGTTTGATTGTTGGTTGACATGTTTATTATCTATCTACCTTAGTCGTTTGTAGCAATTAAACTCTATCAGGTCCACTACTACATTTTGTAACTAAACTCTATGAACTCACCAACGTAAGCTGACCTTTTTAGCATGTGTTCTCAGGTTTAAGGCGATAGCTCACTATTGGAAGACGCTTGGCAAAGGGCATGGTCATAGGCGACTCTGATGAATAATCGGGACCGCTTTAATTATCTGTTGGGCCTATTTCCGCACTACTTTCATTAATGTAAACTTAATGTTTTCAATTAATGAATCTTATCCAAAATAAATGGAATAAAAACCATTCTTTGTACCTTATGTTGTGATACGAAGATTGTAGCACCCAAAGCTCGTATGCTTCCGCTAGACCATATTTTCGGGGTGTTACATGTACCCAACTACATTCAATGTATTTGGTCAATGGGTCAAATACTTAAGTTTCTACCCATTATAATACATACTAGTTATGTATATATTGACCCAATATGTAAACACTAGTTGTTGTACAAAATCATAAAATCACTTATACTTGTTTTTGTGTTTTATTTGAAAACGTAAGTGTGTTAGTAAACTATTGGCTTAAACCATTTACGCATTTTATTTGTTTCGTTAAAATGATTTTACGTTTGTTATCGACAAAACATTAGAAGATTATAAAATATAAATAAACGTTTTTTACGGCTTATTTGTATTAACAATCTCCCCCTTTTTGTTGATGACAAAACATAAAATTATTTTAAGGAAAAACTAAAATTCTTAAAAGTTTGAATTAGAGTTTTTACTCTCTTCTCCCCTTTTTTGTCGAAACAAAAAGAGCGTCGAAGAGAAACTAACACATTGTTTTTAAGAAAAAACATGTGAAAAGAAAATATAGAGAGCAAGTGACGGGAAGAGTTCTCGTATTAACTCCCCCTTGACGAGTCCATCCCTTTTTTAGGGCTTCAAGTAAGAAAAAACTACTAAGCTAATGCATTGCAACTATGTTTGCAAATGGTTTCGTCTTAGTGACGATAATGCTCCCCTTTGATGACTGCAACTTTGCAAAGGGACGTCATGAAATGTAATCCAAATGAGGATTATATTGCAAATGGTTTTGCAATGTATTGTTTGACACAAAGCTCCCCCTAGCTTAGGGTGTCAAAGTCTTCATGTGTATTTTGAAAATCTACAAAACAAAGGTTAGAAAACAAGTATATAATGCATAATTTCCTGCAAATAAGACTCAAGTTAGTAGAAAACAGGTCTTCTGTTGCACGGATCCCACGGTTCCCTCCTTGGAGGGATCCGTCTAGGCATAATGAAGGGATCCGTCTGTCTGAAAACAAAATTCAGCAAAGGTGATGTAACAAATGATGTTAACATCAAAGTGAGATATGTATTCAATCAACAAACATATACTCAAAGCAATATGGCATAAAACATGTAACTTCATTCAATAAAACTACGAGAGATGATCTACAAATCTCTAAAACTAAGAGAATGATTAAACATGTAATACATTTTCTACTAATACTAATAAGTGACCAAAAACTTAAAAAGCATCAATGTGCTTGAGTCTAAGGATGAGTAGACTTGTTGATTTGGTCCAATCTTTCAAGAAGATGAATAAACATGAAATGGGATTCCTAAACGATCTAAGTTAAGTTTAAGACTAGGACACCATTTTAATCCTTAAGCTCATGGTTGTTTGGGTTTGTTGACCTCATCAAAACGTTCGAGGAGGTGATAAAACATGAAACATTGTTCTTCACGTAGTTCATGTATTAACCCTTCAACGTGTTGACAATAATAGCAATCTTTGTCATGTTTTGGGAAAGGTGGTGGTAAAAATGGAGTGGCTTGATGTGGAGGTTCAAGTGAAGAAGGTTGGAGATCCTCAAATGAAGGAGAGATTGGTGGAGGCACATTAAATGGTGGTTGATGGTGGAGGTAGAGAAGTGTCAACTTCCATGTGGTCGGATGGTTGATTTTGATGTCTCCTCATAATCCAAAATGGACCATTAGAGGGAAATAGAGAAATGGACACCTTGGTTTTGTTGCACAATCTTCTCTATTGAAGAGTGTGTCGGTAATGGTGGAGGATGAGATGGTCTAAGGGGTAAGTCCTCTAAGTTGTAGGAATGTGGAGATGATTGTGAAGTGGTAAATGATATAGCTCTAGGCACCAATGATGTTGGTTGGGTTGAAAAGGGTGTGTTTGGTTTAGTAGGAATTGTGGAGTTTGGTGATGATATTTTTGTGGGAACTATCCTCTTGGGTATTGGTTTGATTGGCGGAGTTGGTGGAGGAGAAATCCTAGCATTTTGGATTTAACGGGAGATGATTCGGTTGAGGAAATTTCGTGTATAACACGAGCAAGTTTTTTGGGTGGATGAGTTAGCACTAGGAGCTTTCCTCATGATGAAATGACTAAGAAAAAGGTTTTTAAATGCTGAGAATTATGTTGTGGTTGATGACTAAGAGATTCTAACAAGATGACTTATAAAGGGAAGGATTTGGCAAGTGCATTCAATACTTAAGCCATTAAGATCCTTTGGAATGTGATGATTAGCATGCACAAGAGTCAACATCAGAGTTGTACTGATCTAGGGACTTAATTAAGATGAGGTGGAGTGTTCAAGTTAGCAAGATGAACTTGAAATGATTGTTTTAGCTAGGGTTGACATGAATATGTCTCCCGGATCTCACGGTTCCCTCTAATGAGGGATCCGTCTAGGCTAATCCTAGGGATCCGGCTCTCATCAGCTAGGAAAAGAAAAAATGATGTATGTAAGGTCTAAAGCCTATACCTCCTTGAGATTTTCAGTCTTCCTAAGTATCTTAAATGAAAGAGTACTTAAATGATCAAGAGCAATGAGTGATGTAGCTAATGATTGCCTTTTATGGAAGGAAAATGGGACTTTATGATCTCCAATGGGTGTTCAAGGATGACACTAGGAATTTTGATGGTGTCAAGTCATATTAAATGATCCTAGAGATCAGATGTAATCTTGAGATAAAATTTGAAAAAATCCTTAAAAATAACAAAAGTTGAAAAACTAGTTTTTGACCCATTTTGAGGTAAGGATGACTAAAATCAATTTGCTAAAATTGATAAGAATATCGAACTAAGTGTTTTGAGATGTGAGGAACAATGTGTAAGTATTGGAGCGGAAATATGGTGAGTTTTGATGAGTTGATAAATCAAAAACACTTTGAATTTGATCCTAAGTTAGCTATGGGTGAGTGTGAATCTTTCTAAGTTTGAAGAGGACTTAAGTAGTTCTAAGGCCTTATGTTTAGCTAGTGTGAAGTGATCTAGTGAGCTGTTTTGATGTGAGGGATTCTGCATTGTTCATCTGTCATCACGGATCCCACGGTTCCCCCAAAGGAGGGATCCGTCTAGTATATTTTTAGGGATCCGGCAACTGTAGATCAGAAACATCATAGAAAGAGATGCAGTTTTTGCACCATACTATGTATACTAATTTATATTAAACTCTACTCCAAGGAACAGCAAAACAAGCATGAAATCACATATATCATAGATAAGAGTAGTAATGACAATATCCAAAACAAAACAAACAAGTGTGCTTCAAGATCATAAGCATTCATACATAAACCAAATGTCTAAAAACAAACATAATCCTAATGTCTCTTTCGTCAATCATTTCTTTTCCTCTTTCCCGACTTCATGACGTAGTTATCTAGGCATTGGAACATAACCCTTTATTTGTTTAAATTCCGCGGTCTCGTTTGGAAGAGTTGGAAGTTGTTGATAGTAGGCAATGGGGTCCAAGTTGACGTAGGCTTCGGGGTTGACATTTACTTCTTCTTCTTCTTCGTCCGAGGAGTCCGGGAGAGCCTTAGGTTTTCTTCCATTGACCATGAACCGTTTAGAGGGTTGTTTGGTAAGAGGTACCATGACGTGATCGGGGAGGAAATGATCATCGTTGATTGGAGATGGTTGCATTGCACTAACATACTCACGGAGTCGTGTTAGGAGCATACCATATGGAAATACCATGTTGGCAACTTTAAATACCCTGGCCATTCTCTTCACCATGTAATAGGCGAGATTAAATGGCTTTTGGTGAATAAGGCAATAAATCATTTGCACAAGACATGCATTTGGATGGTCTTTGTTTCCGACCAAGCTAATGACATTTTCCCTAAGAATTTCTTCCCATTCTCTAAAAATGTGGTGCATTTCGAAGAGTTCCATTTGAAAGGGATCACGGTGAATGAGCTATTTGTTTCGGTTAAAACGAGATTGGTCGGTTCTAACTTTGAAAATAGTGTCTCGAACGGTTGCAGGTTCATCAAGAGGAGTATGGTAGATTAGTTTGGAATCAAGAGCAAAAGATTGAGCAGATATTTCCCAATCTTGAGAGTACATACAAATTCCTTCACAAGGAATGCAAAGGATTTGAGCGAATGTGTTGAGGGTTAGAGTGACGTTTTGTTTATTGATGATAAAGGCGATTGAAATGTTATCATCGGTATTTCGAATGATCCTAACGCTTTTGTAGAATTCAAAGATGAAAACCGGACAAATTTGTTCATCAATATCAAGAAGATAATCAAAGTTGATTGCCGAGAAGACTTTACGAATGTCGGTATTTTCAAGGAAACATTCCTTGACCATACGACCTTCGTGGATAAGTTGTTTTCCAAGTATTTTGAAGACTTTGCGGTCGGTTTTTGACAAACCCTCTTTTCGATAGTATTGGGTGAGGTAATGGACGGTATCATGGTGGTCTTGTTGAGTGGCTTTAGGCATGGTTGGTCCTAGAAAAACAAATATTCCAATTAGGAAAAATTTGTTGAGATGGGTTTATGGTTTTGATTTGTATTAACAATGTTGTAAGTACAATGTAATCTTAGTTATGTGAAAACCTTTTCTAGTGATCAATTTTGGAAAACCTAATTTTATCAATTGATTAAGAAAAATTGAAAAACCATAAACCCTAGGATGAAGATGATGAAGATTAGACTATGTTAGTGTAATTACTTACAATGATGTTCTAGAGATGGATGCTTGAGGATATGGAGTCCTATGGAGATGAAAACAGCTCTTGGGTCGTTTTTGTGTTTTGTAAGGAGAGGGAAAATGAGCAGAATTAATTTTGAAAGGCGTATAGCTGGTTTCTGTCACACGGTTCCCCCGGATCCCTTGTATTAGGGATCCGGCTAGTACAACTAGAGGGATCCGGCTTTGGCATTATTTTTGTAATAAGTTATAAACTAGCTTATGGAACAAAAATAGTTTTGAGGTTTCTAATTGAAGAGATGTTTGGTCAACGGAATTTGATAGTTTAATTATCAAGGATCCATTTGTGATGACGGCGTTAGTTTTGTAACAATCCATATTTTTCGGGTTACTTTTCATATTTTTGAAAAGTTACTATTCACTTTTACTATTCACTTTCACTATTCATCCCATAAAATTTTTATTTCACATTCTCGTAAGATAAATTATTTTAGTAATATCCTGAGAGTTTGACCATCGTTAGAACATTTTCGCAAAAGTTATTCAGAAAACATCGTTTTAAAGTTTCATTTTGGTCGGAACACCATTTCAACATCCCGCGCATAACGAAAACCAACTCTGACAATTTTCCCCACATCAGATTAATTTTTAGATCACTCATAATTAATTAGAGAACTTTTAAGATTTCTTTTAAATGTTACCAAATAAACCCTGAGCCGTACGAGACTAAACTTACGTTTTAAACAATTCTACGTAGACCGAGACTTAACCATTCCTGCACTGTATTTTCTAAGATGTTTTGACTCTTTTATATTTTTTGGAAAAGTCAAACATATTTCCCTCCTCCTTTGACCATAAAGAAATTAACCTTGTACGTTCTACATTTTTGCTTAAATCGCGTAACTTTTAAACTTCACGTATAACTGTTAAGTTATCCCACGTATGACGAAAACCAAAGTTTGACATCTCATATCACTTTTAGACTAATTTTAGTATACTTTAAATAAATTCACGGTCATTTCCCCGAAATCTCGTTCTTTTCTGATAAATTGCGAATTACGCGTTTTTGACCCGTGTTTCCAGCTTTAAGTAGCGTTTTTGCACCCAATGAGACTTATCACCCATTTTATATTTTTAGATGGAGTATAATGATGAGTTTCATCATTCCTACAAGTTTCGTATTTTTACGATACCCGGTTTTACGTTTTATGGCTTAACAACTTACGGTTGGCATTTAACGGAACCAAATCATGCTCTAAACTCAAGATAATATCAAAACTATCCACCTAAGTCATCTTATCTCTATTTGGCCGACTTTAGGGGGGGGGAGTCATCATCTTGGTGGCTTAATCCTAACCATGGTTCATTTAGATAATTACATGTGTCCTAACTTAACCATGGTTAACATTTAACCCAATATATGGTTAACCAAACTTACCCTCCTATAAATAGCAAGTGAAATACATCCTAAACACCCTCAAACACTTATTTGGGTCATTCATAGCATAAATCATTCATATCTTCCATCATTTGATCTATAAACTCCAAGTTTATGCAACGAAGTTTCAAGTAGTAAGTTACTATATCAAATCTCTAGCAAGTTTAAGTGATCTTCTTGAGTTTAGATCCACACAAGTCACTTAGTACTTCATCACCAACTCTTCAAGATTTCAAGGGTGCCAAGGTGTAGAAAGCTAGCTCAATCCGAAGTCTTAAGTGATCAATCAAAGTCCGATCCTTACTAGTTACTCCTTTCTTAATTGAAAGCCAAAAGTTGTAAGCAACTAATCACCACCATCATCTCATCTTTATTATTCATAATCTTAACAATTTCATGCTATATATACAGTTACTATGTTGATTCATGATTTACATATACTCAATCACATGTTTTAATTCATATATTGTCGTAAAAGTAACAAACTAGTAAACTAGTCATATTCTACACGTTTGAAACCATTAAAACCTGTCACATAAGGACTTTTTAACTTATATATTATGGTAGACAAGATAAAAAGGTAAACATAGCAATTTGAATCACCCGAAACGGACAAACGATTCAAAATTTATGGCCAAAAGGAGTTAGCGAAACCAAAACGCCGAAACTGCCTAACACAAGTTGTTAAGCAGCTGTTCATTTTAAAAGTGGTACTTTTGGTCCGAATCATCAAAAAGTTAAAACACGAAAGTTGTCCGGAATGACGTTTTCCTTTAATAATGAAGTAGCTCGGACCTTGAAAACACTTAAATAGGCCATTATCTTTCAAAAACTGAAACTGTCCTATATATATAGTTTCACAACTATACTTTTGTCACAGCTAAAAGGCAAACCAAGAGGCCTAATGGCCTTAAGCCGAGACCACAGCCACGGCTAAGGCCAAGGCTGAGTCTCAAGACCATGGTAGCCTATAACAAAGCCACGGCAAGGCCATGGCTAAAGCCTTGACGTTTCCTAAGCCTAGACCGTAAACCAAAGGCCTTAGCCTTGACAAACCTAAATGTATACAATAAAATTTGGATCTACTTCCTTGATAAACTATGAAACTATACTTGTAATAACCAACTTTACCATTTAGAAACTTGTAAAATTTTCTTTAAACACTTGTGACATAAATTATGACGATACTTGTAATAACCATTATGATTCCTAATCATAACCAAACAACCTTGTAACTTGCGTTTACAAACCATATGACACTTATGATATATAAACAAAATATATGTCTTATCTATTAAAGTGCTACAAAACTAGGGAACTTCATGTGAGGGGCTTCATTTGAGTAAAACGTATCGACGAGTTGCTGGATTTACGATTTAAAGTGTCCTAGCTCCTCGAACGTTTACTACATGACCTCTGAATTGTGATGGCCCGAACGGTAGTACGATATATATAAACTAAACACGTTTTCACAACTAGACCATTTCTATAAACGACATACACAAAAACCATGTACTACATCATGATCAACATAGAGACGTATATAGATTTGTTATTTCTTTCACATCATTATTTCAAACCTAAGTCTCATCATCCTATCTAGGTTGCTTATAGAAGTTCTCACGGCATATCCATCATTCTCATTATACATGTGATATCATTTATTAAGGTGAGTTCATAGCCCCACTTTTATTACTTAATTGTTTTACAAACCCTTGGGGGAGATACATGCTTTATTTTTAAACCGAACACATTGCTTTGAAACTATATGTTTATCTGAACTGAATGTTTATTTATGCTAAGTAACAGTATTGCTATACGTGAGTCGCATGTATATAATTATGTGCATATATAATTGTATCAAACAAAAGTGGGCTCAAGTATCATATACTTGAGGCAGCCGTATCAAACAAAAGCGGACTCAAGAATCATCAGCCGTATTAAACAAAAACGGGCTCAAGAATCATCAGCCGTATCAAACAAAAGCGGGCTCAAGAATCATCAGCCGTATTAAACAAAAATGGGCTCAAGAATCATCAGCCGTATCAAATAAAAACGGGCTCAAGAATCATCAGCCGTATTAAACAAAAACGGGCTCAAGAATCATCAGCCGTATCAAATAAAAACGGGCTCAAGAATCATCAACCGTATTAAACAAAAACGGGCTCAAGAATCATCAGCCGTATCAAATAAAAGCGGGCTCAAGTATCATATACTTGAGGCAGCCGTACCAAACAATAACATCTGTTTTGTTTTCAACATTATGAGTGTATAATAACGTAACCCACACAAACATTATGTGTTCAACTTATTTCCTAAACTCTATGAATTTCACTCAACCTTTGTGTTGACAGTTTTAAGCATGTATTTCAGGTCCATATTGTACGAGACTGGCACGGAGGAGCACGGATACTCAAGAAGGATATAAATTTTATTATCATTCGAAAACCAATTTAATGTATTTCGTAAACTTGGAACCATTTGGGACCTCATTTTTGTAAACTCTGATATTTATATAAATCGAATGATAAATATTTTTAAACGACTCCATTAGAGTTCATTTTCTATTGTTATGACTGTTGTGCCATGAAGTAACACCTAGTTTGAATTCCGCAGCGTATCACGAAATTGGGGGTGTTACAAGTTTGACGAGATCAAGAGGAATACTATTCCCGATGACGAGTAAGTTGGGAAAGTGGCGAAAAGAGACTTTTAAGAGACTAGCAATTATTAACGTCTAAAGTAAAATATGGTATCAACATATTCATGTAGATGTAAGCTAGCTAATAAAAAGTGAACATACCTTTATGCTCTTGGTATGGTTTAAGGAGACAATAAGCCCGAAAATACTTCATGAGCTTTAAAGTAATCAGTTGTACTTAGAATAAGTAGATTGAGATTACTTTTAGGTTCTTCCTTGAAATTTGACTGCATTATTCTTTGAATAGAAATGAAGACTTTGAGAGATCCTAGCATGAAGATTTCTTGAAAAGAGAATGTTAGACTAATCTACCAATATCCAACATAGAAGAAAAATTTGTTTTAAAAGATTTCCTTCTTTGTAGTTTTCAAACATACATAGATCATATCAAGTTTTTAAAGTACAACATACTCTAAAAAACTTGGTAACGAAGCTCTGATGCCAATTGTGGAAAACTAGAAAGGGGGGTTGAATAGTTTTACCAATTAAAACTTAGTTTTAAAATATTTAGATCGAATTATGTTAATCTATTTGGATGTGTATGTTGGACATTGATAGATAGATATATAAATGTGCAATGAAAGATAAAGAGTAAGAAGCACACAACCACGACACGAGTATTTATAGTGGTTCGGCTCTTGCCCTACTCCACTCCCCGAGTCACCTACTCGAGAGTTCGTAATCACTACACAACACCAACTCCTTTTGACAGAGAAGCCTTCACAACGTCGCCTACTCTTTTTCCGGTACTAGGCTAACCACCGGGTTCTTCCACAAGGTGGAACCACACCTTAACACAACGTCGCCTACCCTTTATCCGGTACTAGGCTAAGTACCGAGTTCCATTACAATGGAGGAACTATTACCCAACACTACATAACACCTAACCCCAAAGGAGACCAAATCCTTATTACAACACCATCAAGGATATCAATATCCTTGGATACACCCTATCTCTATTTGTATATCGATGCACCTTGTTAATACAAATAAGCCGTAAAAACGTTTATTTATATTTTACGATCTTCTAATGTTTTGTCGATAACAAACGTAAAATCATATTAACAAAACAAATAAAATACGTAAATGGTTTGAACTAATAGTTTCTAACATATTCACATTTTCACATAAAACACTAAAACAAGTATAAGTGATTTTATGATTTAGTAATACATATGTACAACAACTAGTGTTTACATATTTGGATAAAATATACACATAACTAGTATGTAGTATATTGGGTAATATAAATTGGTAGAAACTTAAGTATCACAACCCATTGAGCAAATACATTGAATGTAGTTGGTACAACCCAAAGCCCATAACCCATGGATCTTGACCCATAACCCATTGCATGATATCATGCTTATATCACATATGGATAATACCCATAACCCATGGATCAACCCATACCCAAGTGACTAAGTGCATTGCACTCAAAGATACATTGTATCTAGCCAAAGATCCATGGTTCAACCCATGACCCATAACCAAAATACCCATGGGTAAAGAGGAGCGTTCCACGGATCCCTAGCTTTGTGCTAGCCGGATCCCAAGTGGAAGGGATCCGTGGGATCCGGGGAACAGTAGGATTTTTCCTCTATAAATAGTGAGCCATTTCTTCATTATTGATCATCTCTTTCAACACACTTTCCCCCTGAGTTAAATCTCACTAACCTTAGATCCAAGAGATCTATGTTTGTAGTTTTGTTTTTGTGTGATCTTCTAGGTTCCTCTTAAAGGCAAGATCACCACCTTTGAAGTCGAGCAAGTTCAAGTCTATGAGTTGCATTGCTTCCTCATCATCAAGGCTACTGAAGTCTTCTTGTTGATGATTCCTTTCTTTATTCAAAGAAGTGTAGTGTTGAAGACATTGGTGAAAGATGTCTCAAGTGTCAAGACGAAGATATTAGTGAAGGGTATCTATCGTCTATAGCATAAGCACTTGTGGTAGGTGCTTAGAAGTCAAGACAAGAAGCATTAGTGAAAGGTGCTTAGAAGTCAAGACAAAGAAGCATTAGTGAAAGGTGCTTAGAAGTGAAGTCACAAGACATTAGTGAAAGGTGTCTTGTAGATCAAGTTAAAGACATTAGTAAAAGGTCTCTTGTAGATCTAGTCAAAGGCATTAGTGAAAGGTGCCTTAGATGTACATTCGATATGGTGTGTTTCGATGTACAAGATAGACTAGTATTAGATCCAAGGATATTGATATCCTTGATGATGTTGTAAAGGAGTAGATCTCCTTTGGGATTAGTCGTTGGTGTAGTGTGGTAGTAGTACCTCCATTGCAATGGAACTAGGTGCTTAGCCTAGTACCTAATAAAGGGTAGGCGACGTTGTGAAGGTGTAGTTCACCTTGGAGTGAAAGAACTAGGTACTTAGCCTAGTACCTTATAAAGGGTAGGCGACGTTGTGTAGGTGTGGTTCACCTTGGAGTGAAAGAACCCGGTGGTTAGCCTACCACCAGAAAAAGGGTAGGCGACGTTGTGAAGGCTTCTCCGCCATAAGGATATTGGTGTAGTGATTACGAACTCTCGAGAAGGTGACTCGGGGAGTGGAGTAGGGAAAGGAAGGTGTCCTTATAGCCGAACCACTATAAATACTTGTGTTGTGGTTTTGTGCTTCTTACTCTTATGTTTTCATTACTTACCTTTAGATGCTTGTTTATCAACATCCAACACACACATCCAAATAGATTGACATAAGTCGATCTAAATAGATTAAAAGGAAGTTTTAATTGGCAAAAACTATTCAACCCCCCTTCTAGTTTTCCACAATTGGCATCAGAGCTTCGTTACCAAGTTTATTGAAGTATATTGTACTTTAAAAACTTGATACGATCCATGGTTAATTGAAAACTACAAAGAAGGTTTTTCATAAAAACAAACACCATGTCTTTTAAAAACTATATGTTTGGATGTTGATTTAATAACAAAATTTTTCTTATTTACTCTTTCATTTAATTGCACTAATCTTCTTTGTCATGTTGATTAGTTGAAGCTCATACCCACCAAGCTTTAGGAGTCGCTTGGTAACAAGAATACCTTCCTTAAGAAGGTATCTTAATCGCAAAGAAGCGGGAATCGTCTAAGTGACATTTGCTGTATCATTTGTAAAGACATTCCTAAGTACGCTAGATGTATGATTTTCCTTTTTCTTTGCTTGATTATTAAGTATACCTATTTAGGTATTTATATGATTATCTTGTGTACTTGTACATAGTTTACATGAAGCTTCATTAGGAAGCTTTTTTCTCACATACGTGTTTTACTTCTCGTCTAAAGTCATGGTATATAAAACTTATGTTTTGTCTCTTTTAAATCCAATAATAAAACAAAACACAAATTTCAAAAATTCCTCCTTCCCTATAAATAATCCCACCGTCGACCACTCTACCAAACCCTCACTTTTTTCAAATCCTCCAATTTCAAAATTTTCTCTTATTTAAAAACTTCATCTTCCTCCTCATTTTCATCTCAACCGAAACCAAGAAGATCCATCATCAACATGGTTTACATCACACTCGTGCTCATCGCCCTAACACTCATCGCACTTGTGTTCCCTATGATGAAGTTCACATATGGAGACATTTACTTTGTGTTGTTAATCTACATTGGGATCATATACCCAATCCTTTGTATCATCCTTAGTATTGAAATGCAATATTATTAATAATCTAGTTTATCTAGGTTATTTTTATCATAATGTGTTTGCCACTTATTTTGATTTATATGTTTTATATTCTTTCGTGATACATTAGAAGTCATGTATGCATGCTAAAAGAAAATGTAGGATAAAACATATTTCGTTGTATAAAAAAATTGTAAAACCTATGTTTTATCAAATCTGTTTCTGTTACTACAGATCCACGGATCCCGGAAGATATACTAGCCGGATCCCTTTTGTAAAGGAACCTTGGGATCCGTCCTACTGGAAAATAGTTTTCATGCAAGATTAAAAACCAATATCTTTCTAAAGGTAATAATCCACTAGAAAGTCAAAACCTTGAGTATGTTAAAGTGTTAAATACCATTGTTAATAAAAATCTAGTAAAAACATTAAATTATCATAGGTTGACCACAAACATCTCTTTTTATTAACTTAGCATTTTTATAGGTTCAACTATGACGCATGAATATGAGTTTGATTTTTCACTCACTAGCGTCTACACTCCGAACATCTCTCTCGAACCCAACACACCTGGCAATCATGTCCGTGGGTTCAATAATCTCGAAAACCGTCACTTCCACGAAGGACGTATTGTAGACACCTCTCTACAATTCGAAGAAGGTATCAATACCTCCTTCCGAGCCATAGGACTAGAATGCCTTCTTGAAATCAACGAGAAGATATGTCCAAGGTTCATAATGGAATTCTTCCATCAAGTCGAACTCGTTCGTAACAAGGATCGCTCTCTATCTCTTTGGTTTTATATCAAAAACCAAAAGTTCACTATAACCCTTGGGCATTTTGCTCACATCCTCCGGATTCCAAATCATGGACAATGTGCCTTCACCGAAGATTGGTCTCTTGATTCTCTCTTCAACTTTCGTGAAGAAAATAGTCCATATTGTTCACACATACCCTCTCCGGAAGATTTAAATCGCATAATATGCAAACCTCGACCATATTACTCCGATCCAAACATTATCTTTACAAGGGATATCCGAGAAGAGTACAAGCCTCTTGCACTCATCCTACGTGAAAATGTTTGGAGTCTTAGGGGAAATCGAGAAATTCTTCCCGCTTGTTGTGCTCACATGTTGTACTGTTTGCTAACACAACAACCATACAATCTCGCCTACTTCTTCGCAAGGCGAATTGCAAATCTTCAAGGCTCCAAGAATAAACTCATCCCTTATGGAATGTTCTTGACACGCCTCTATCATAATGTTATGCACTTCCATCCTCAATTTCAAAGTCCGTTATACGTACTTGTGAACAAGATGATGGAACCGCTAAACATATCTCTCATGAAGACTTTCTTCATTCTTGATTCCACCAACACTCATCAATCACATAATGATCCTCCTAGCGAAAACACTCAAGGAAACTAATAGTATTCCAAAATAGGATCAAATCTCTTGTAGTCGTGCTTTATCAATGTAATCCAATTTCCTTCATGAAATAAAACATTTTACATTTGATATCTTAGTATTAGAACTCTTTTTAGACTATCCTTGAGATATAATGCATTGTCAAGATCATTGCATACCTTTAGTAAAGGTCCTGTTGAGCAGATAGGCGGATCCCAAAGATTGTACTAGACGGATCCCTACTCTTAGGGAACCGTGGGATCCGGCAAACAGAAAATGCAATTGCAAAGCATTATATTTCAAACATATCCTTAGAACACCTCACACACTAAGCTAAACATAGTGTCTTAAGGCAAAATTAAGTCTTTATCAAGATAGGTTAATCTTTCCTACTCATACATAACTCATCTAGATCACACTCTAAGACTATTGTAGATCTACCATTTCGTCCTTAATCCATTACTCTTCCGCTCTTAAACTCACACTTCATTTTTTACTTGATATCTCCCATCTAGCCTTAGAGATCTTTCGATTATGGCAAAATTGATCATTAATCATCCTCGCCTCAAAATTGATCAAAGTTGATCAAAATCTAGTTTTCCCATCTCAAAGCTTCTAGGATATCTTCCTAAAACACAACCTGATCTCTAGGATCATTTAGCTTCAATTGACACTCTAAATCTTTAGTGCCATCCTTGCTCATCCATTGGTACTCTTGAAAGTTCCAAATCCTTCCATAAGTAACAATCATTAGCTACATCATTCATTGCCTTCAAGTACTCAAGCACCCCTTCATTTAAAACACTTAGGAGGACTGAAACACTCATGATGATATAGGTTTTAGATCTTAGAAACATCATTTCCACCCTTTCATAACTGCTGAAAGCCGGATCCCTAGGATAAGCCTAGACGGATCCCTCTGAGGAAGGAACCGTGGGATCCGGATGACAGTTTATGTCAAATCTTGCTAAAACAATCATTTCAACTCATCTTCCAAACTCAAACACTCCATCTCATCTTAAATGAGTTTCTAGATCAGTGCAACCTCTGAAGTTGACTCTTGTGCATGTCAATCATCACATTCCAATGAATCCTAGTGGCTTAAGGCTTAAATGCACTTGCCAAATCTCTTAGTTTATAAACCACCTTGTTAGGACCTCCATAGTCATCACTCTCATCCTAACTTTCAGCTCTTGCAACCTCTTGAAATCATTTCATCATGAGGAAAACCCCAAGTAATAACTTATCCACCAAAGAACCACCCATGAAAAAGGCTCATGTTATACACGAAATTTCTTCAACCGAATCATCTCCCGTCAAGCCAACAAATGATAGAATTCTCCATCATCCAATCACCAATTCCTAAAAGGATAGTACCGACAAAACTACCTATGCCAAACACCACCATACCTCCTAGGCCAAACAATATCATCTCCACTAAACCATCACCATTGGTTTCTAGAGCTATTTCACTTACATCCCCACTATCATCACATCACCTCTACAATTTAGAGGACTTGCCTCCTAGGCCGTCTCATCCGCTTCCGCCGACAACATTCTCCTCATTAGGAGAAATAATGGTTCAAAATCAAGGTGTTAAGTCAACACTTGCTCCGGCTTCCTTTTCGCCATTTCCATCATATAATACCACTTGGATTATGAGAAATCATCAAAGTTAACCACCCGACCATATGGAAGTTGACACTTCTCTACCACCACCATCATTTTTGGTTGAGTCATTCTCAAATGCACCTCCACCAATCCCTCCATCGTTTGAAG
>OU343217.1:100107503-100199295 GCA_910596185.1 Chrysanthemum makinoi | reverse complement strand
AATCCACAGCCCGTTGTGTGGCGTTTTATGTAAGACTATAAATACTCTCTACCTTCCAAGGTAGAGAGTTGGAGCTCATAATAAGATTTTTTCTTTCTCTCACTAAGTTCCCTAAACCTCTAACTTTCTCTCTCTAGAACTCCACTTATACGCCCACTTTGTGTTATGGTTTGATGTGTAAGTGAAATCCAATATCCTACAATTGGTATCAAGAGCCATGGTTAGATCATATCTTACATATCTTTGGATTTCTAGTGGTTTTTAGGTGGTTTTTGAGTTTGAAAAAGTTTAGTGGTTTTTGCATCATTTGGTTGATTTCTAGTGTTAAAGTTTGATTTTGGTAGTACTTTTGTGTTTAGAATCATCACAAGTGTTTAGGTTTTGATTTAGAAGGTTTGAATCATAGTGGTTGGGTTGTTTTGGATTGAAAAGTGGTGTTTATGTGTTTTTCATGCTAGCGACTTGAGCCACGGAAAAGTTTCTTTGTAGCGACTTGCTTCACAATTTGGTAGCGAGTTGTAGTTGAAAATCTTAGCGAGTTGGGTTAGCGACTTGTCTAGTGAGACAAGCCGACAAGTACATTAGTAGTGGATTCTCCACTACACGCAGTTTACTTGGTGTAAGTTAGCGATTTGTACTTTATTTTGTTAGCGAGTTGGTGTAGCGAGTTGCTATTTAGCGACTTGTATTATGGCTTAATTTGGACTTGAAGGAATTTAGCCAAAATTTTGCTAGTTTAATTTTGAATCTTAGCGAGTTGTTTATATAGCTTAATTTGACTTGCAGTACTAGCTTAATTTGGGATTATAGCGACTTGGGTTTATAGCGACTTAGTACTTAGCGACTTGGTTCAAGATTTCTAGCGACTTGGGTGAATTTTAATACGGTTTTCTCTTGATTTAGTAAAATCCCGTGAAAGAATCTATTTCCGGTTTAATCATAGAGTTATAAAATCCGTTTAATCTTGTCATCATGTCTACCAACGTTCCTACAATCATCTCCACTGTTGCGAGGATGTTCAAGCAGCTGGTTCAGATACTCGTCCACCAATGCTTGACAGAACTGACTACGACTCTTGGGCTCAAAGAATCAGATTGTATTGTCTTGGAAAGGAAAATGTAGTCAACATTCTCAAATCCATTGATGAAGGACCATATCGGGTTGAGACGACTAGAGACATACTTGATACAGCTGAAGATGGAACATTGATTTACGGAATGGACAGACCAAAGATGTATGATGAGCTTGATGATAAGGAGAAAAAGAGATTCGATGCAGATATCAGGGCTTCTAACATTGTTCTTCAAGGTCTTCCTAAAGACATCTACAAGCTTATCAATCACAACACCGAAGCAAAGGCAGTATGGGATAATGTCAAGATGCTTTCTCAGTTCTGAATTAACTATGGAAGACAGAGAATCTCAACTCTATGATGAATTTGAGCACTTCAAGATGAAACCAGATGAGAGTGTCTATGAGTACTATGTGAGATTTCATAAGTTGGTGAATGACATGAGGAACATCGGAATGACTATGCCTAACATTCAGCTGAACTCAAAATTTGTGAACAACATGAATCCCGAATGGCACAAGTTTGTCACTTCTGTGAAGCTCACTAAAGGATTGAAGAATACAAACTATGAGCAACTCTATGCCTTCCTTCTTCAGAATGAGAGACATGCAATGTTTGAAAAAAGGATTCTTGAACAATTCAAAACAAATCCAGGAGAGACAAGCTCATCAAATGATTCAACTGCCTTCTACTCAAACATTGGAATTACCACCAAAGCATCACAAGTTATACCCATGGGTGATGGAAATCACAAACTCATTCCGATCCATGTTCAAACAAGCGATGTTGATGCACGTGGGAACTTCATTAATCAACTAGCTCTTATGATTAGTCAAAAATGACACTCTCCCACAAACCAACCTTCACACCAACATGAAATTAGAACTGCTCCACCTTCACAATCAAGCTCTAGGGAGATGGAAAGTCATGGTACCAGTTCAAGAAAGACAGTATGATCAAGGAAGAGGTGGAGTCGGTAGAGGTTATGTGGCAAATCAGAATCGAGGAAGGAATGGAAATCAAGGTCAAGCTAAGCCGATCAAATGTTATAACTGTGGTGGTGAGGGACACATTGCAAGGAACCGCACATCTCAAAACGTCCACGAATGCCGATTACTTCGGGATAAGATGCTGCTTGTACAAGCTCAGGACAATGGTGCTGCTTTGGATGAAGAGGAGATGTTGTTTCTCGCTGAGGGCAATGCCAAGACCTATGATGCAGATGTGGATGAGCAGCCATTCAGAGATAGGTCACAAATCATCAGAATGCCTTTCAAGTAGCTGATTGTGATGCATACGACTCTGATGTGGATGATGGACCTACTGCACACACAATTTTATGGCTAGCATTTCTCCAATGGTTTCTCCCAAGGTCTCTTCTTCACCACGCTGGTCCATCCAAAGACAAACTCATCTCAGAGGTACTAAAACTATACAATGATGCTGATGTGCAAAAGATGCATGACAAAGTACAATCAACTGAAACTATTGAATCAAATATTGAAAATATGGGTAATATCAATGTTGTCCCATATGATCAATATGTGAAACAAAGTGAAAGTGAAGTTGTACCAAGTGATGCATCTTCTGCAATCAACAATGACTATGTTTTTGATGAATACACCACATGTGCCCCTGATGATTCTGTTATCTCTGAACTTAATGCCTATAAAGAACGTGTTGCTATTTATGAACAACGTGCAAAATTTGAGTTGACCACCCGTGAGCAGGAAATGGATGACCAAATGCGTACAACTATTAGAAAAGTAGGTTTAGAGAAGAAGTATTAAAACAAGAGTTAAACTCCTTGCAAGAAAACTTTCAAAACGCTAAGCAAAACAAGAACTTCAAGAAAATGTTAAAATGCTTAAGCAAGAATTCATGCTAAGGAATCAAAACTTTTGAATGATTTTTCTAATCTAAAAACCTTGAAAAACAAGCTTGAAAATAAGTTGTACATACAAGGAAACACCATTCAGACTGCTCACATGATCACTAAGCATAGAGTCCTAAGCGATAAGCATAGCATTCCCCTTGTTGAGGAACCAAATCCAGAGGTCATTAAAAAGGCTAGAAATGCTCATAAGGTTCTTTATGATGGCAATGAAATCCTTAAGCTTAGACAGAAACCTAGTTGCGCTGAGTGCACAGAGGAAGATAAGAAATCAGATGAAATCACTAGGGAAAAGATGAACAAGAAACTAGATGATCCTAAATGTAAAGAAAAAAAAAAGTAATCATCACACCCCATGATTACAAAAAGGAGAATTGGATTGCCTTAAACAAGTTTAAGCCTCAGACATTGTTAACTCCTGAACAAGTGTTCTGGAAAATGGATTTAGATAAGCAAAAAGCTGAAAATATTGTTGAAACCAACCCTCCCCCCCTTTGGAAAATGCCTAGAGCGACTGTGTATCCTCCAAATACACCAATGCATCTAGTTCCTAGAACAATTGCCACTAAAAGCAAGACCTTAATCAGTCAATATGTTATCTTTCAACTATTTGTTGATTTTGAGAAAACTTGCAAGAAAAGGATCACACCCACTGGTATTACGGAAGGAGAAAGAGGTTTTGAGCAAATGAAAGAATGCTATCTAACTGAGGTCATGCCTTTCTTTAAACAACTAAAAGATCATTTTGAGAGTCTTAAAAAGGGGATAAAATCAGATATTAAAAAATGGAAAAGGAATTTGATGCAATGATAGTTGAGGTTAGTGACTATGAGCGAGCATTAAAATATAATGAGATTGAGAGGAAGAACTTGCATACACTAAATGAGAATATGATTACTGAATGTATTGCTCAAGATGTGTTTTTCACTGCTACAAATTGTTCTATTAATGCTTCTAAATTTCATGAATTATCTCGGTTCCTCGAAAGTCTCCCATGATCGTGTCATTGAGCTTGAAAAAACTAATTCTAAATTAAACGAGAAAATTGAACTGGATGATCACGACAATTTGGTTAAACATTTTCTAAACTAGAGGCTGAGCATTTTAATTTACAACTAAAATATCAACATCTTAAAGAAAATGTCAAAACTTCAAATATCAAGACATCCTCGGATGCTCCAGAGTTTGATGCAGTTTTTCAAATTAACAAACGTGATGAACAGATTCAAGCTCATTGCAACACGATCAAAAAGTTGAAAGCCCAAATCTCTCAATTAAAGGGTCAAAAGAACAATATGACAGCTCCCAAATGCCTCCTCCTTTAGATTCTCAGAATTCTCAAACTTTTCATCTTCAAAACTTAGTTAATGCCTTACAAAAGGAAAACGAGTTTTCTAGAAGAAAATGAAAAGTTAAACGACATTTTAAAGAGTTATATGATTCAATAAAAGTCACCGTGACCAAAACAACGAAAAAATAACGTCTTTACACAAGGAAATTGAGAATCTGAGAAGTCAGGGAAATGGGAAACTACCACTTGTTTTCAATAAGAATGTTGTCTCAAAGTCACCCTTAGATTGCAAATACACTGTGACAGTTAAATATATTCCTCCTCATCTTAGGAATAATGAACATGCTTTTCATGACTACGGTGCTCACCTTAAGGATAGTCTAGAATGTCTCCGTGAGATTGTCGAAGAGGATTTCATTAACAAACCTCTTGATAGTGAAATTAGGTTTGCTTGCCTCCGGGCCAAACGATCTCAAGAGTTGCTAGAATGTGTAATTGCAACATGTCCCAAATCCTTAACCTTAGGTGCAAAAGGCAAAGCTGTGATGCCTTGTTCTATGCCTAGTGCCGAGCCCAAACCATTCTAGGCCCAAGTTTAAGAAAGTATACATCAATGTGTCGTCTAGTAATACAGATCCTTGCACGCCTAGTTCAGGAATGCAAAAAGTAGATCAACCAACTAATGTTCCCATAATTCCCTGTAGTAATCAATGACATTAAAGCGAAAGGTGTCAAAGTCTCAAGATAATACAAGGAATGATAGGACCTTGCAAGCTAAAAATGTGCATTGGAAGAGAGTAGAAGACCAACCTAGGAACTTTAAGCTTGAGTTGAATAAAACGAATCGTGTTGATTCTAGTATTAGCCTTAGGCGCTCTGTAATTAATTCAAATTCTGATACTATTTGCAAACCTTGTAATGATGTCTGCTTGAATTCCATTGCTAATCATGAATGTGGTGTGAATGCTTTGTCTAATGCTGTCAAATGCCCGTTAAAATTGTTAATGCTAATAATCGTGCAAAGAAGGCAAAAAGGCAAAAACGAAAGATTGTTAGAAAACAGTGGAAACCCACAGAAAGAACTTTTATAAAGATAGGTTATTATTGGATACCTTTTGGCCATAAGAATAACCAGTTTTGCTCTCAAACTGCTAAGATTATGCCCACTAGAAAATGGATGCCTACTGGTAGAACTATTCCCATAAGAAGTGAACATACTTTGAATAGGTCAAATACGCAAACCAAAGATTGCATCTATTCCCAATGATTCCATTGCTTCTACTTCGATATGGATGTTTCTATTTCGTGGGTGTTCCACCATCGTTACTAACCAAGTGGAACCCATTCTTGCATGGGGATCCCAATTATCCAGCTTATCCATTCTTGTCTCGGTTCAACGCAGATCGTTCAAATCGTTCCGTGGTACCCGGACTCAGCTGTTCCAAGCATATGACCGAGACCGGTCGTGGCTCAAGAACTTCGTGAGCAAATTCATCGGGACAGTTAGATTCGGTAATGATCATTTCGGTGCAATTATGGGTTATGGTGATTATGTTGTTGGTGATAGTGTTATCTCTAGAGTATACTATGTGGAAGGTCTTGGTCATAATCTGCTTCTCCGGTCAATTTTGATTCTCATCTAGAAGTAGCCTTCAGAAAACATACTTGTTAGTTAGAGAACTTGATGGTAAGGAACTTTTAAGAGGAACTCGTGGTTCAAATCTTTACACCATCTCTATCGATGATATGATGAAGTCTTCTCCAATCTGCTTGTTGTCAAAGGCTTCTAAAACAAAGTCATGGTTATGGCATCGTCGTCTCAATCACTTGAACTTCGGCACCATCAATGATCTCTCCAGAAAGGACTTAGTTGTAGGTTTACCTAGACTAAAGTATGAAAAGGATCATCTTTGTTCAGCATGTCAATTGGGAAAAAGAAAGAAGTATGCCCATAAACCCAAACCTACTAACTCTCTCACAGAAGTTCTTCATACAATTCATATGGATTTATGTGGACCAATGAGAGTGCAGAATATCTTTGGGAAGAAATATGTGTTAGTTGTGGTTGATGATTACTCTAGATTCACTTGGGTCAAGTTCTTAAGGACAAAGGATGAAACTCCTGATATCATCATCAAACAAATGGTGTTCGACTTAACAAAACCGTCGAATTATCCGGACCACAATGGAACTGAGTTAGTTAACAAACAACTTAGTGAATTTTATGAAAGCATTGGAATCAGCCATCAAAGAAGTGTTCCACGAACTCCTCAACAGAACGGTGTAGTTGAAAGACGAAATCGAACTCTGGTAGAAGCCGCTAGAACAATGCTGATTTACTCAAAGGTTCCAATTTTTCTCTGGGCTATTGCCACTGCATGCTACACACAAAATCGATCCCTGATTCACACTGCTCATGGAAAACTCCATATGAACTTGTCCACAACAGAAAACCTAATCTCTCTTTCCTTCGTGTTTTTGGTGCATTGTGTTATCCAACTAATGAGGGTCAAGACTTAGGCAAACTTAGAGCTAAAGCGAACATTGGAGTATTTGTAGGGTATGCACCAAACAAAAAGGGATACCGAATCTACAACAAAAGAAACCGAAATATCATGGAAACAATTCACGTTACGTTTGATGAGCTGACCGGTCCAATGGCTCCCGACAATCCAGTTTAACCCGCACTTCAAAAACAGTCCCATTGGTTCATCCCTTGTTCCAAACTTTTCTCAAGAAACTCCATATGTACCTCCATCCGAAGATGATTTAAAGAAATTGTTTGATCCTATGTTTGATGAACTTTATGATCCAAGTACTAATGAGTTGTCGATTCCTACAACAGGCTGCTCATATTCATGTGAATGAAGTCAATCCCTCGCCTCAATATCATTAAGTCAAGCACCGCTGCTGATCCCAGCCTCATCAACAAATCATAATTCTTCAAATGTACATCATGGAACTGTTTCTGGCATCAATGATGAAGTTAATCCCTTTGCTACCCCTGAAGATGCTCCATTTGAAAACATATTTGCTCTCAATCTTCATCGAACCATCTTCTTCTTCGGAGACATCGACTCGCTACTTCAGTCCCTCAACAACTGCCACATGAACACCTTCGAAAATGGACTCACGATCATCCATTAGACAACATCATTGGAAATCCTCTCGTCCAGTATATCAACACGGAAACAACTTGCAACCGATGCCTTATGGTGCTTCTTCAACTCCGTACTCTAAGATCGAACCAAAAGATGTTAAAACCGCCATGAATGAAGATAGCTGGTTCAATGCCATGCAAGAAGAAATTCATGAGTTTGATCGACTTGATGTATGGGAGTTAGTACCGGCTCCAGATTGTGCTATGATTATTGCTCTAAAATGGATCTTCAAAGTGAAACTTGATGAGCATGGTGATGTGTTGAAGAACAAGGCTCGATTAGTTGCTAAAGGATACCGCCAAGAGGAGGGTATAGACTTTGAAGAATCTTTGCTCCGCTGTTCTAATCGAGGCAATTAGAATCTTTTTGGCTAATGCTGCAAGTAAGAACATGGTAGTCTATTGATAAGATCGTTTATAAGCTCAGCTAGGGATCAATAACAAAGATAATAAACATAATACGCAGCGGAATAATCAAAACAATACTTTGTTATTGACACAAGGTTTTTATTCACCACAAATTAATACCTCTAATATAGACGCTATAGGAACACGTCTACTAACTAAACTAATAACCTAGGCGCTTACATGAACATACCTAGGACACATTAATCTAAAACCCTAGACGTTTTTCCCTAACGCCTAGGTTAAACACACACACCCTTTAGCTCAAATTACATTTTGGAAGACTTAATTAAAACCTACACCATGTCCTCTTTTATATACAATTAGAGGATAAGGACTGATAAATAAAACTTCTTTTGCAAGCAAGTCCTTCCATCTTTTAGTAGGTTTCCTTCTTGTCATATTAAGTCCTTCTTGTTTCATTCTTTTTGTCTTTATCAACTCAAATTTATAATTCCCAAACAATCTTCCCCTAGTTGATAATGACAAAATCATTCTTGAACGAACTTCCCTAGACGAAGTAGAGAAATTGAGATCAATAAATCTCACCATAAATGAAACAAGTATGTCTTCCTTTGTCTTCCCCTTAATCCATGCCATGTCACTCAAAACATCTCTTCCCCTTTTTGTTATTATCTAAATAGGGAACATATGCAAATAATGATCTTGACCACCACGAACCAATATCATACTTCCAATCTAAGACTTCCAATGCTTTAAATCACCCACCATTACGCACCCATAAGAAAAATGGATCCAAACAAAGAGAAAAACTTCAACTAGGAGTAGTAATAATGATCAACAATAGTAAAAATCAAACACTTCCCCTTGAGTGATGCATGTAGATGGTTAAACTTTTTAACAATAAGTTTCCCTAAAACTATATGTTAACCATCTTCTTGATTCTTCAAAATCTGTAGGCTTTATGTAATGATCACTTGTGAAGAACACCAAATATAACAAACTTGATGAAGAAGTAAAATTTCCCAAACTTGTGTCTTAAATCTTTACTATCCACGGAAATCCATAATTATACCTAACCACCAATATAAGTAGACCGCAATCCTTTGAAAAGAATCCTCAACTAGTATGAGACACTGAGCACTACAATGTAACTCCTTCAAGTGATAGACAATGTGTATAGAGCATTATAAGAAAATCACACATTGCTAGATTCATCAAGCTAGATGATAAGAACAATAAACTAAGCAATTCCACTTCACCTTCAAATAAGGATAAATAATCCTCTTCGTAATCAATTCTTCAATAAATCTCCATAACGAGCCTTTTAAATCCTTTTAAGAACATAAATTTCTTCCTGTGTGTGTGAACCATAACCTCTGTGTGTGTCATCCAAAAATCATGCTCTACTTCCCCTTTTAAATCAAAAAATCTTCTCGTAATAAACCATGTAGAACAAGATAAGTTGGGAAGGGAGAAGATTTCATAAAAATCAGTAGTATTTCATATATAAACTGCAGTACCTTACAATCAGTACGTCTAATATATAGTACCTGAAGCAGTACTTTGCATTCAAGCAGTACTTTAAGTCGATGAGCAGCAGCAGTACTTTAAAAAAATTACCAGTACTTTCGAAAAATTTCCAACAAAGATTAAATTCAATCATCAAGATTTCATTGAAGTGCGTGACTTTAAAATTTTAGCGTGAAATAAGCATTCCTTTGAAAAACAATATGCAGCAAGTATTCTTTAATAAAACCTCTCGAACAGTACTTTTAAAAAAAATCTTCGAAAGCAGCATCAGTACCTTTAAAAAATTTGCAGAGCAAAGATCGTGAACCATAATCGATCCCAAACAAGCTTCCACGGGAACTATGCAATTTATAGCCAATAAAAACCTATCAATACATGTATACTGTTGCCATCAATTCGGATTATAAATCCACGTGAGTATCAACAAACTCTCATTCACGTGGACCAATCATACAAACCTACGTGATCATCTAATCCAATAAATAAATCCATCGTGGCCTACATATAAAACCTTCGCGGACCAATCAAACGATATATTACTTATGCATAAAGAAAGCAGCACATCCCCACGCGGAATACAACCGACATTCATATATAATAGGTGTGCGATGTAGAGGATTAAAACCTAAATCAAATATCTACCGTCCGGACACCACAAAATCACGGGACATAAATCGTTATATCAAAACGAGGCCAAGACGCTATGGCCAATAGATAATGCATAACCAGCCAATGAAACCTAAATTATACCACATGATCTCCAATTCATCTAACATTAAGTATTTGTCGACCGCTTTACTTATCTGCTAGCTTCTTCTAATAATCAAAACCTTAGATTCCCTATATCAAGAGCTCCCTCGCCTGATACCAATTGATAAGTGACCGCTTATAAGCCTAGGGATCAATAACAAAAGATACAAACATAATACGCTAATGGGAATAATCAAAACAATACTTTGTTATTGACACAAGGTTTTATTCACCATTAACTAATATTCCAATATAGACGCTATAGGAACATCGCCTACTAACTAACCAATAACCTAGGCGCTACATGAACATACACTTAGACACACTATCTTAAACCCTAGATCGCTTCCCTAACGCTCTAGGCTAAAATACACACACTCCTTTAGTCGACTACATTATTGGAAGACTTAATTAAAAACCTACACCTATGTCCTCTTATATACTAGAGATAAGTGACTAATAAATAAAACTTCTTTTGCAAGCAAGTCCTTCCATCTTTTAGTAGGTTTCCTTCTTGTCATATTAAGTCCCTCTTGTTTCATTCTTTTTGTCTTTATCAACTCAAACTTATAATTCCCAACATCTATCAAATGGACGTGAAGACGGCATTCCTGAACGGAGATCGTAAAGAAGTCGTCTATGTCAGCCAACCTGAAGGCTTTGTGAATCCAGAACATCCTACCCACATTTATCGCTTGAAGAAGGCTCAGATGGTTTAAAGCAAGCTTCAAGGGCATGGTATGATACACTGTCAAAGTTTCTTCTATCTACCGGATTCAAAGGAGCATTGATCCAACATTGTTCACCAGAAGTCGTGCAAACATTTAATTCATGTTCAAATTTATGTTGATGATATCATTTTTGCCTCGACCGACCCCAATGAGTGTGTGACCGTTTTCAAAATGAAATGAGTTCAAATTTCAAATGTCATTTTTCTCTGGGACTACAAATTTCACAGTCCCGGAGGCATTTTCATAAATCAATCTAAATACATCAGATCTTAAAGAAATTTGATTTGATTCATGACCCTGTTGACACTCCCCATCATTGATCGAACCAAACTAGATGAGGACCACATCATGATTGACCAAACGAAATATCGTAGTATGATTGGATCCCTAATGTACCTCAATCGCTAGTAGACCGCATATCTTGTTCGCTGTTTGCATGTGTGCTAGATACCAGGCTAAGCCTACTAAAAGCACCTTGAAGCGGTTAAACGGGTCTTTCGGTATTTCCAAGGAACCATCAATATGGGACTTTTGTACCGGGACACCGGTATGTCACTAACAGCCTATGCAGATGTTGATCATGCAGATGTCAAGATACTGGGCCGGCACGCCTGAGGTGCTCAGTTTTTGGGTGATAGGCTTGTGAGCTGGTCTTCAAAGAAGCAAATGAGTACTTATTTCTCTATTAGGCAGAATACATAGCCATGTCATCTTCTTGTGCTCAAATCCTTTGGATGAGATCTCAATAATCCACTATGGCTTTGTATTTAACAAAATCCTCTCAGACT
Source organism: Chrysanthemum makinoi (assembly GCA_910596185.1). Classification (NCBI taxonomy): domain Eukaryota; kingdom Viridiplantae; phylum Streptophyta; class Magnoliopsida; order Asterales; family Asteraceae; genus Chrysanthemum; species Chrysanthemum makinoi. The sequence goes on along the minus strand of OU343217.1, from coordinate 100,187,710 downwards.
GTGATAATAAAAGTGTTATTGCTCTTTCATGCAATAACGTTCAACACTCTAGAGCTAAGCATATCACATTCGCATCATTTCATCGGGAACAAGTGGAAAAGGTGTGGTGGAACTCTATTTTGTGAGGTCTAATATCAAGCACAGACATCTTCACCAAAGCTCTTCCAAGAGAACCTTTGAGTTCATATCCACGACTAGGCTTTAAAAGCCTTCAACCAGAAACACTCAAACGTCTTCAGGAAGAAGACGAGGAGTAAAGGTCTATGTTCATCTATCTCTTGTAAATATTTATTCGAAAAACAAAATACAAAATTATAAAACTTTCAAAATCCATAAAAATCAAAAAAATTCGAAAAATCTTCAAAAAAATATTGTCAATTTGTCATGTTTTTCTCGATTCGATAATATCTACGGCCTTTGTGCTGTCATTCAAAGAATGACACGGGACTTTAGATGTTGCTCGAATTCTCATTAAAAAAAAAAAAAAAATTGGGAGAAAGAGAAAAATGGTTTATTGTCATGTCGGCAAGAACCCGCTTGTCAAAGAAAGAACAGAGCCATACTGCATCATATTTTCAAAATTCCATGCTCTGATTCTAAAAACATTTATCTGCTGAAAACGAAATGCTATGAAAAATAACCGGACTCTATTTTGATAATCATCCTGATTTAGTTGTCAAAATATTTATCTCTCAATCAACAACCTATGTCATTGATTGAGGGGGAGAATGATTTCAATGAAATTAAAAAGTTACTTGGCATTCAATTGTTTTCAAAAGATAATCATGCATGTTTAACCAATGGAGTTTAAAATCTCAAAATCAGATCCTTATCAGTTAAAACGCTTTCATAATCAAGTCACAATTCTCCTCAAAAGCTTTCAAAATCAATTTAAATCTATAAGAGATCACAAATCTCAAATGATTTGATAATTGTGATAGGGGGAGAATGTGTGATTTAAATTGGATTTAAACTGATAATTCGGTAAATGGTTTTATAAGGATGTACAAGCTCTCCTTCCCACATGTGACAAACGATTTCAAATTTTCCATGCACATGTTGAGGGGAAGCATCTATCTTAAACCTATGATTTGAAACGTGATCACTTATCTCAATGTGCAGGTTCCCTCTAGTATGTGCAAAACTCTTTTCAAATCTCGAGGCACATATTGAGGGGGATCAAAATCATGAAAACCTCATCCTTCCCCAAAATGCTTTATCTACTTGATTCGATTAGGGAAGTGATATTGATATTTTTAGAAATGGTAATCAAAAGTTAATTCTCTCTCTTGCCTCCGTGTGGAAAACTATTTCAAATACTTGATTCACATGTTGAGGGAGAGTTCTTCTTCTAAAAATATCAAAAACAATTCAGGTACAAAATGCTTTGATAATATATCATAAGTATCTGGATTGATTTTCAAATGGTTTTCAATTGGTTCTATGGCGGATGAACAATACCAAAAGACGACCAACTTTACATTATGTATGGTGATAAGGGACGATAAGGTTAGGTATGTGTTCCCATGATCGCTTGAGAACGGGAGGGATCTACCGGGAACTATCCACTAGTTAGTATAGAAGTTCTTAGGTATGATGATAAAAGGAGAAAATGAGATGTGGGAAGAGTCGGTGAGTGCGAGCTAGTGGAATAAACCAACAAGGTTCTAGTTGAAGTCTCGGTAAAATAGCAGAAGGGGTTGAAGAATGAAAAAGAATTAAATGAGAAAAGGGTGAAAACAAATAGCCCTCCATTTTATTCAACCTTAGAGCAGAAACCGGGTTCAATACATATGCTACTGGTGGTTACTTAGGTAACTCGGTATGAAGACAAGGCGTCATTAGACCCAGTGGCCTTAGCACACTAAACTTCCCAAGCTACTCAAGTTCCTCTTAAAGGGCTTGTTTCATTCTCCGCGGGAACCTACATTATCTATCGACTTTATCTTAGAGATTGTTGATATTGAAGAGGGAGACCTCTCTAGTCTCGATATAGGATCCAAAATATGCACAAATTGAGTCTAGAGCCACGAGATCATCAATAAATCTCATTAGGACAATTTCAATGAAGACTCTGTTTCACACAATGTGGAAGAGAATTATATCTGAGTCCTACATTATCCTTGTGGTATTGCGAGAACATACAGTGATGTGTTTACATATTCAACTGTGAAGATGGAAAGCCTTACGGAGCCAACATCTAACAAGCTCTGGTAGGTGGCATGTGAGATCTATTATCTGATCAACCATGTGACAGCTGAGCGAAACAATGATCGATTCAATCCATTGAATCAATCACAGTTCGGGTTATGGATTGACGGATACCTTTGAAAAAAAAAAAACCGGTCTTTGTGCTTTAAAACTCTTTTCATTATGCGTCGGCCGTGTACTAATTTTCAAATCAAAAGGTGTTTTATGATTGATGATTTTCATTAAAACCCCGTTATATTGCAAAAACAATTTCTATTGAGCAATACGATTGTTTTCAAATCTCTTTTCATCGATTAGTGGACTTAAATTATTTGGTTCACTCACTCCGTGTTGTCTTCTTTGAGGCGTTCGGTTTGAGAACGACTAAAGCGTGCGAAACCACTGTCAGAAATTCTTCGAATTATATACTGATCATAAGCGGTTACTTGTCTTGATCAACGAGGAGGTGGGCGTGTACCTCAATTCATCGAAAGTGATCAAAGACACTTTAAATGCGCTATTACTAACTGTCTTATGCGGGTACACCGACGTTCTTGTGATCGAATGGAAGCGGTCAATCCATAGCCGCATGCTCACACAACAAATTCATATCGAAAGAAATCATGATTGGTGCATCAATGACTCACATTCTAACTCCATGTTTTACGCTTTCTGGCTGCGCCAATATCATGAATCAGCGAAGCTTCCGCTACTCTGATGAGAAGATATCATGATCCGGAATGTGAGCATGTCGGTCCGAAAGTCACAACATCACATAATACCAACACACAATGGATGTATCGAGATTTTCTATTAGGTGATGATCTCAAAGCTGGCTCAACATTATTATCATGTGGATGTTAAAGACCTCCACTTGGATTAACCAAACATGCAATGAGTGAAATCAATGACTATGAGCTTCGGAGCAAAGTACTACATCAAGAATGCAAGATCAATTGTTAATGTAATATCGGATTGTATTCAATGTCATTTTAGTATATGTTTGAGGTGACCTCCCTTAGGGGGAGATTGTTAGGAATTAGAAATTCTAGGTATTAAAGAGTCGGTCACCTCAAGTATATGTAATCGTTAGAAAGCTCGTAGTCATAGTACTTTTATGTTAAGTAGTATTTAGTTTTGTAACACCGTGGAGGACGAGGGCGGGTCTTTACCCAGCTGTATGCACGATCCACGCCCGTTGTGTGGCGTTTCATGTAAGACTATAAATACTCTCTACCTTCCAAGGTAGAGAGTTGGAGCTCATAATAAGATTTTTCTTTCTCTCACTAAGTTCCCTAAACCTCTAACTTTCTCTCTCTAGAACTCACCTTTATACGCCCACTATGAGTTATGGTTTGATGTGTATGTGAAATTCAATATCCTACATTTTCTGTAACTGTATAATTCTGCTGAGCACCATTAAGTGTCTTGCTTGCAAAATATATTGGCCGAAAGTGTTTCCTTTCTCTTTGGCCTAAAATAGCTCCAACAGTAAAATCGCTTGTGTCGCACATGAGCTCAAATGGTAGTGACCAATCAGGTGAAACCATAATGGGTGCACTAGTCAGTTGTGATTTCAAGTTTTCGAATGCTTTTATGCAATCTGCATTGAAATCGAAGACAGGATCTTTCTCAAGAATTTTTGTCATAAGACGAGATATTTTGGAAAAATCCTTGATAAAGCGGCGGTAAAAACCGGCATGTCCTAAAAAACTTCTAACGGCTGCGTTAGTTGGAGTGGTAACCTTGATAATGTCGATTTTTGCTTTATCTACCTCCATGCTTGCACTGGAGATTTTGTGACCAAGCACAATTCCTTGATCACCATAAAATGACATTTCTCCAGTTAAGGACAAGATGTGCGGCTTATGCCGAGCATTTTATCAAGATTGAAAAAGACAAGCCTCAAATAAGTTTCCAAAAGCGAAAAGTCATCCATGAAAATTTCCATGGAGGTTTCAAGCATGTCTTGGAATATTGCAATCATACACCTTTGAAAAGTTGCAGGTGCATTACAAAGACCAAAAGGCATACGCCGGTAAGCGTAAGTTTCAAAAGGGCAAGTAAAGGTGGTCTTCTCTTGATCAGTCGGATCGATCGGAATATGAAAATACCCTGAAAATCCATTGAGGAAACAAAAGAACTTGTTCCCAGCTAGTCTTTTGAGCATTTGATCCATGAAGGGAAAAAGGAAATGATATTTTCTGGTGGCTTTGTTTAATTTATGATAATCAATACAAATGCGCCATCCAGTGACAGTTCTAGTAGGAACTAATTCATTCCGTTCGTTAGTCACAACAGTCATTCCTTCTTTCTTAGGGACACAGTGAACGGGACTCACCCAAGGACTGTCCTCGATGGGGTAACTAATACCAGCATCAAGAAGCTTGATGATTTCCTTTTTGATAACTTATTTCATGTTGGGATTGAGTCGTTATCTTTCCAGCAGGGTTTAATCCCATCTTCGAAATTGATTTTGTGTTTGCAAAATTGGGACTAATACCTGGGATATCAGAAGTTTTCCAAGCGAAAGCTCTTTTATGATTTTTGAGAATAGAAACCAGGCGTTCTTTCTCCTCATCTTTGAGTAATGAAGATATGACTACCAGAAGAAGTGAATTTTCCTCCAGATAAGCATATTCAAGATGACTAGGAAGTGGTTTGAGCACGAGATCTGTTGGTGGTTCTTGAAGAGAAGATTTTATCCTCATTTCGTCATCGAAAGTTATTTCTTCAAAATTATCTTCCTCCATTTCTTCCTCCTCAGTGTTGTCTTCTTCGAAGTCTACTTTCTTAAAATCAGCGAGCTCTATATCAAGATCGGTTTCACTAATTTTTTCTGAAGTTGTCATGAATGGATCAGAATCGGTAAGTAATGCATCCAATTCTTTGTCAGTGACTTCATCGATAACATCAATATTGAAGCAAGTGTCATCATTGGAACGTGGATATCGCATTGATTTATCGATTAAAAAGGTAATTCGATCTTCTATAACTCCAAGGTTGAGCTCTTTACCTTTTACTTTGATGATTGCATCAGTGGTATTTAGAAAAGGTCTTCCTAAGATGAGTGAGACTTTACTATCTTCCTCCATCTCTAGGATCACAAAATCCACATTAAAAAATGAATTTGCCAACTTGAACGAGCATATTCTCAGCAATTCCAATAGGATATTGGTAAGAATGATTGTCTAATCCAATGCTCATCTTTGTAGGTTTTAGGCTGTTGATGGATAATTTGGAATACATCGAGTAGGGCATCAAATTGATACTTGCGCCAAAATCGGCTAGAGCATTGCATTGAATATTATTCCCAAAGGTGCATGGAATAAGAAAGATCTCGGGATCTTCGAGCTTTGGTGGAATTTTGTTTTGAACAATGGTTGAACATTATTCATTTAGGAAGGTAGCGAATATTTGATCTAACTTGCTTTTGTTGTTTAGAAGTTCCTTTAAAAATTTCCCATAATTGGGCATTCTGGCTAAAACATCAACGAGGGGAACATTGAGTCTAACCTCTTTGATTATTTCAATGAACTTCTTATATCGCTTCTGCATTTTCTCTTTCTTAAGTCGTTGAGGATATGGAATTTTTGGTGTGTACGCCTTGATTGGTGAAACGGGTTTCTTTTTGGCGAGTTGGGTTGGGTTAGTTTCCTCAGCTTCATCTTCACTATCTTGGGTGATAGGAGCATCATTGTTTGGGTTTGGTGGTGGATCATATGAGAGACCACTTCTTGTGAATACAACATTTATATGCTCATTTCTTGTTCGTGGTGGAGAACAAATTTTATCGTTTGATGGTTTTGGGTTTGATTGGGTGTTACTTGGTAACGAACCAGATGGTTGGGAAGAAAGTTGATCGGAAAATATACTGAATTTGTTTTCAAGGTCCTGGATAGAAGCTTGATGATTTTTCTGTCCTTGCTCAACTTTGGTTTTGAGATTGAAAAATTGATTTTTGATAAAATCATTCGTTGATTTTTGAGCAGCCACGAACTCTCTCATGGTTTTTTCGAATTCGGATTCTTCCAAATTTTTGTCAGAGTTTTGTGAAGGTTGATTGTTTGTTCGAGGTTGAAAATCACGGTTGTTATCCCTTTGTTGGCGGTCTTGCCAATTTCCAGAATTTCTACCGTAATAACTACCACGGTATCCTCCTTGAACATAATTAGCTTCTCCTTCGTTGGGTCCACCCATAGGTTTATCGTCACACTCCGGCGATGGGTGATTTCCTCCACAATTTTTACATCCATCTCGCATTTCTTTCATTTCTCCTTTGAGATCTTTGTATAGTCGATTTTGGAAGTCAAAGCTTCCATTTTCTCCAGGAGTTTTGAGGTATCGGAATTTTAGACAAAAGTAACGGTTTTTCTAAGAGGTTTGGTTTTGGAATCTTTGGACCAATCGAGTTTAAGAAGTACTTGATCTTCGAGTAATTGATATGCTTCGTTAGGAGTCTTACAGAGAAAAATTCCTCCGGCATCGAGAATACCTTGAGAAATTTCGTCTAGTCCATGGTAAAAGATTTGGATAATGGTTCCGCGGGGTAGACCATGTCCATGAAAACTACGAAGTAAATCTTTCATTTGAAGCCAAGCTTCGACAAGTGATTCGTTTGAGTTTTTTGAAAAAGCACGAATTTCTCCCATTAATCGATCAAACATGGCAGGTGGAAAGAATTGGCTTATAAAAGCTTGCCTCATCTCTTCCCAATTATTGATAATTCCTGGGGTTAATTCATTGTACCATATTTTTGCATCTCCGGCGAGTGATGATGGAAAAAGTTTGAGTTTGATGGCATTGACATCGGTGTTGCCATATCGAAACAAGCCGCAAATTTTGATGACTTCGACAATGTGCTTAGGCGGATCGGCTCGCGCACGGCCATTGAATTGGCGATCTTTGATCATAGAAAGGTGGTGACCTTTCGCGGTAAAGTTGTCACCTAGGTTGACGGCAACAATAGCACTTTCGGGAGTGGGTGCTACGGTTCAGTTGGTTCCCCACATTGGCTAATCGTCGGCCATGGGAAAAGGTAAATTGGTGAATGGGTTATAAACGACTTTGGCTTCCAAAAGGTTATCAAATGGTGGGTTTGGTACTCTAGGTACGCGGTTTTCTAGTGGGACAAAAGGTGTCCTTCTTCTTCTTCGGATCAAACGTTCGGGGTTGGTAAGAGGTGAAATTGGTTCTACTCCATTTGCACGAGTGTTCATACAATTACCTAGAGAATCCAGGCAATATTTAATCACACGAGCAAATAAAGAAAATAGTTTTCAGACAGAAAAGACGAACCGGATCGGTTGCGAAAGGCGACCGATTGGTTGGAAAGGATCTTGGTCTGGGTTTGGGTCGTAACCGATCGGTTGGATGGACGACCGATCGGTTGGAAGGCTCGTAAAAAATATATATTTTTTTTTTGGAATGGATCGACTGACGTGGATTTTTAAAACTTGTTGAAACACAATAAAAATCCCCGGCAGCGGCGCCAAAAACTTAATGTGCTACGTGTGTACAAGTTTTAAATTTATAAAAGGTGATTTACCAATTTTACCAATAACACATACGAGCTAGTGCACTCGTCCGTTATAGCAATATTGTGATGGTAAGTCGGGATCATTCGCAGGGATTTGTGAGTGAATCAAGAAATAAGTATAAAATCTACTATAGCAATCCAAAAGTAAATGATAATGAAAATTGAGATAATAAAATTCATATGATTAAAACTACACTTGCTTAAACTAGTTTCTTATCTTTGAGTAGTATGATTGTGTTAACCTCTTCTTAACCTGTTGGTTATGATAATTAGTTGGTGTACTAATCTATTGTTCTTACAAGTTAAACCTTCATCAAAATTTTAGTTTATAAAAACAATCATTAAGTTTAACCAATCAATTCAAGTTTCATAAGTTTATATTCATAAACTTAAACACAAAAAATCCATTTGCCTTATCAAATTTGCTTAAAAATGCAAAAGGTAACCGATTATAGACAAAGGGTCACAATTGATTGTAAACAACTAATCTTACGACCTTTTAGGTGTTTCCAATCAATCCAACTTGATTAAAAAAATAATAATAAAAATAAATAAATAAATAAATAAAATTATTACAACCACACTTTAGTTTCTTTGTTTGATCAAGAATAATGGGCAAAAACAATCATTCATAGACAAATGATTATAACTAGTTGAATAACAATAAGTTCTTTCGACCTTTTACAATTACTAACAACTAGTCAATCTTGATTAACAAATGTCACTATGAAACTTAAGCACAATTGGATCTTAGAATCAACTTGAAATTGAATTAAAACATGTTAACACAATCATAAACTAATCATTAGGTAGTTAATATTGTTTAAGCAAGTGCATAAAGAAACTAGCCACTCATAGCAAACATAAAAATAAACTCAGAACTTTGAACATTATAAAACATGATTAAGAGTCTTACAATGATTAGGATAAGACTACAAATGATTGAGTAATGATTCCCAAAGTATTGGGGTTGACTTCTCGGGGGGTTTGACTTCCAAATGTTGACTTCTTGGACCTCCAAACTTTCCTGGACTTCTAATGATGGATTTGAGAGCTAATTGAGAATGGTTTGATGAGTAGAGAGTTGTGTTGAAGTGTGTGTTCTCAAATGATCACAAAAGGGCTCTATTTATACTAATCCTAATGCCTAGGGTCATAAATGTTGAACTTGGCCTCCAAGGAGCTTGGAAGGGACTAGAATACACCAAGGAAGGACCTAGAATCGTTTGGATACAAATGAGGAGTCTTAGTTATGAAGAAATGGCAGACATGTACGTCCAACCGAATCGGCTGCGGGAAGCAATCGATCGGCTGGTCCTCATAGCTTCCAACCTAATCGGTTGCGGGTGGCAACCGATCGGTTGGTCTTCCCCATCAGATGGCCATTTGACGTTTTGCTTGATTCTTCATCCAAACTTGATCTTCTTCGACACTTGGAATGTTGAACCATGCTTGACATGCTTCTAAGAACGGTAATCTTCTTGTATGAATACGAATCTTCATTTATCTAATATTCTTTCACTTTTCCTTCCATTTCCCTGCACTTGGTTACATATACTAGACAAACGTTATTTATACGATTAAGTACTAAAAAACATATGAATATAACCAAATAACATATATAAAAGCATGAATAACGCTACTGAAAACATGTACAATCTGAGCGTTATCATAAACTATAACATATCATATATCAGTATTATAAATATGATAACTATAACAAGTATCAACCATGTTACTTACCTCAATTCTACAACTAAGTCTACTTGCAAATCCAAATCCTTGTTTGTTGATTCCTATAGGAATCACTCATATTTAGCATATAACCATATATCATAACCAAGAGAAATTTCTAGTATTTCATTTTACCCAACATCCCAATTCACTCTTACAACATGATCATATAATCATTTTCTTCCTAATCACTAGTTTATTATAATTAATTATAAGAACTTCATCCCTTATCTTATTTCTTAATCAACTTTAGTCAAAAAAATTATTTACCCAACACTCGCAACTTATATCCTCAAGGTTCCTAATTTTTAGTACCACCAAACAAGAATAATTAACACTTACTTGAGATGATTCATGCCTAGTAGTTTTGGGACTTGATTACTTTACAATTTCCTTATCAATTTTAGCACTTGAAAATCTTCTCCTTTCCTCTTGAAGCAACCTCGACACACCAAACACACACACACACATACACACATAATTTCTACATTTTTTGGATAAGTCTAGAAAGTTAATTAGGTGGTGTTTATCTAATTTCTCGACCAATTTTGCAATTGCGGCAAAAGTAATCCATAAGGTTCCATTTTCATGGTTTTAGCCACACTAAACTTTCTACACTTTAACTCACAATTACATAACTTATGGTTTAGTCCTTCTTTACTTATATATGGCTAATCACTTACAATAAAGCTTAAATACTTATTAATATAAAAGATTATAAATATGACACTATATTTTATAAAAGTACCTTATCGAGTTTCGAGGTGTAACACCAACACTTTCTTACGGATGTTTAATAGGTGCTCTAAAGGCTGCTTTAATTGGAAAGATTGAGTTTTGAATCCCTCGAACTTGAGTAACATGTCAGATAGTGTGGGCTAGTTTCTCTTTTTCTTTTCCTTGTTTCTTGGTTATGTATTCTTGTTTCTTCTTTTTGGGTCTCCTTCTTGGTGTCTCTTGATGTTTGGTGTTTGGTGTCCGACTTTTGCTTTATTGGTTTATTAAAATTTCTTAACTCTTCAAAATAATTAGGGCTAATAACAAAAAGAATTGGCTAACTTGTCATATTTTAGTGTTATGTGCAGCCTTTTTCTGTTGTTATCAAAACCAAAACTTTTCAAATTATGATTTTTATGTGCATTTTGTGACCATTTTATTTTTATGTTTTTAACCATCATGTTACACATCGGAAGGTAAAAATGTTATTGTATATTAACAAACATACACACAAATGTCAAAATTTTAGAAATTTGTGTTTTAATAGAAAGAAAAAAAAATCTACACAACAAAAAATGAAAAAAATTAGATATAGTTTTTTGTTATTATCCCAATATTAGGGTTGTTTGGTTTGTTAATGGATTTAATTGGAATTTGAATTTGAATTTGGATTAAGATTTAGTATAAATTTTTGGAAAAATGTAAAGATATAAAATATATAAATAGTATAATATTAATTATTAAAAATTTGTATTTGAATATTAAAATAATATATATATATATATATATATATATATATATATATATATATATATATATATATATATATATATATAAGAGGAGGCATGCCACATAAAATGCCACTTGGCATCCCATAATGCCAAGTCATATTTCCATGTCATCATTATATTTATGTGGCATTTTTTTAATTCACCTCATAATGTCACGTCATAATTCCATGTCATCACATTATGTCCACTAAGCAATGTTTTGGAAGTCTATATGTCCACTAAGCAATGTTTTGGAAGTCTAAAATTCGGTATATAATCAAATCCAAAAATTTGGCCTTTGCAAGATTCGAACATGGGTCTATTAGTACATAAACAAGTGCTTCAACCAATGGAGCAAGCCAGAAGTTGTGATAGACAATTCAAAAACAAGATATATATCGCTTAATCACTCTACAATTTAATATAAAAAAAACTTATCAATCATATATTTTCCTTAAATATATTTCATATATATGAATGCTGATATCTTTGTACCATTTAATTCGTGAATTAGGGTTTTGGATGCAGAAATAGGCTTTTTTGTACTTCGGTATTCAGTACACTAATATGTTTGGTGCATGTTTTGTATCTGTGCAGGAATAAGTATCACCCTCAATGGTTTACAGTTAGATCGTGTTCACATACTTATGTGAAAAAGGTATCCCATTATTTTTATTTGTGTGTGCATATTAATCAGATTCACTGTGACATGCTTACATGAATAAAAGGTCAAAGAAGAACTAGAGAACAAAGGCTGCCAAATAAGAACATGTTGTGATTTTCGGTCTGTATCCAAACGCGATGTTAAAAACAATAATTATTAAGTTGTAACTTAAGAAAAGTGATAGGGTATGAGATTGGAACACTTGAGCTAATACTTACCCTTATTAGGTAAAGCGTCAAACGGGATCAGTAGATTTTGTATGCCCATTGCCTTAGAAGAACCAATAAGTTCGCGTGTCAAGGTTGAATATACCAAGCTTCTCATTTATGGACAGTTTTTTAAAGCATCGCCCCGTAAGCTTTTCGTACGCTGAATCATAAGTTCCTAAATTTTTTTGATTTTAGTAGCGCTATAAAAACTTATGTTTTTTTTGTGTGTTGTAGGGATGATGATTTTCTCAAGTCGGTAACTTGAGTTGATCAGCTGAAAGATTTGGGTAAGTTATTGGTTTTGTATTGTCTTTGTTGCGTTGAATTTGTTTCATACGATTTTGTCCTTTGACCAAGATGCTTTAGTAATGATTTAGGGAGACAAGCAGTGTGTGGAAGGAACATTTAAAGAAAGAAGATGTAGTGAAAACTGAAGCTTAGATGTAGTGAAAACTGAAATCATTGGCTATGAAAAGCTTTACATCAAGCTCACATTTTCTCTTTAAACAAATAAGTTCACCATCAATATTTCACATAGTTCCAGTGCATATAGAAACAAAAATACTGTATTCATAAGTAATCATAGATTATTATAGATATGTAGAATGTATAATGATTTAAAAACGTTTTCTATAAATATGCTAATACTAACTAATTCTAAAAGGACTGAAATGGGTAACCTATAAAATCATTACTATCAGGCAGGTTCAATGGGTATAATAGCTAAGAGATTCATACAGTGTTTGCAGCGTGTGGTGTAGGTCACAGAAGATGGGCAAAGGTGTTGTACGTTTGGAGGTTTTCTTCAGCATACTGACATGACCATAAAGAGGTTGAAATGGCCTCATCATTTTAGCGGGAGGCATGATGGAAGTGGTATATTGTTGTAACATTATATATTGGCTAATTATGTTACGTTGGTGAGCTTATTGGTGGAAGTCAAAGTGAAGAACGTCTTGATTACCTGGAAAATCGCATAGTATAGGAGCCCCAAATGAACCTTTGGGACCTCAAATGAGTAGTAAAAATTTGTATCTTGCCTTTTTGGAAGAAATTCATGAAGAAATCTGCAGTATCAGTATTCAACTTTGAACCAAATAAGGTGGGCGTTAATTGGTTATGAATGCATCGAGTAGTTTTTGTTTTGTTTTGTAGTGTGGCAGTTGTGAGTTTGAACTTAAGTTAGCTTAGTTAGCACATGATTGCCGTAGATGTGGCACCAATCTTGTGTGTATTTGGCTGCACATATGTTGTTATCCAAAAGAACAACAGTTTACTATTTTAGATTTTGTGAATTGTTTATGGAACTTGCATTTAGCTGCACATATTCATTTTCTTATGTGCTTCTGTTTGATTCCAGGATTCTATCTTCATTCTGTAACAGAAACAAAGCTAATAGTAGATACCTCAAGAGGAGAATGTCTACGAATCAATGTAGCTGCATTTTCTTTTTTGGATAGCTTCTTAATTATGTTTCTATGGTATTTCAACTTTTAGAATCAGCCTGCATATTTCTATGTTTTTTTTACTAAACGTTAATTTGTCTTTTACTTAACTGAAACTGCAGTTCGATATCGTTTTTCCAGCACTTCCATGTTCGTTACTAAGTCTTGATGCTATGGATATCAGTGGAGAGGAGCATCTTGATATTGTATGTCGTAAGGAAGATTACTGTACTATTTAGTTACTTTATGTCATTTTCTCTTAATAACATTAATGGTCATGAAAGTGTATGCCAGAACTGCAAAAGGAAACATGATATATAAAAATTGACAGTCTTCTAATTGAATTTATACTTGCAGAAACATGATATATATAAAAAGCGAATTGATGCTAATGGTATTGGCATTGAATCAAGACCAGGTGGCATTGGAGCTACCAAGGTTAGTGACAGTTTTGTTCTTACACATCATATGCAGAGGATGTTTATTTTAATACTATATTCAATCCCAATAACTCTCTTACGATCCTTTACTGCTTTGTTATGTATTGAGAGCAACAGATCGAGAGGCCTTTGCAAAGACATGGTGGCAGCCTTGAGCACAATGAGACATATTGCGGTTCATGTTTTGGTGCACAAGTGGTATGAATCCCTAACTATGATCTGTTATATAACATTGGTTTCTCTCTGTGTTGTTTAGCAATTGTATGCCATTTTTTCTGCAGACAGACGAGGATTGTTGCAACTCATGTGAAGAAGTTCGTGAAGCATATAGGGCGAAAGGTTGGGCATTGTCAGATCCAGATTCGATCGATCAGTGTAAAAGGGAAGGGTTCCTGCAAAGCATTAAAGATGAAGCAGGTGAAGGATGCAATATATACGGATTCTTGGATGTTAATAAAGTGGCTGGGAGTTTCCATTTTGCACCAGAAAAAAGCTTTCGAGAATCCAATATCCATGTCCATGATCTAGCGGCATATCACAAAGACAGCTTTAATGTAAGATATATTTGTGATCTTTCAAGTTCTTCTTATGGATATCGAATATGATTATCTATCATCCAATATACTGGTTTCACTACATATTGAATGGTTCATTTTTCTTTTGCCTTATAGGGATGTGGAGGTAGAAAATGACATGAGAATCTAATTCATCGAGAATAGTCACTGGATCTTTATGCTACTGCAGTTGGTTTACATGATAAAAAATTTATGTAATAGTAGATAAAAAGGTATGCATTTATCTATTTACGGTTGTTGTCCAGAAAATCGTTCCTTTTTATAACACTTATAATTTAGTTAAGAAGAAAGTAGCGACATCATCACTAACGACGATTACATTTTTGCTATTTCAGCACCAGAGGCTTGAGGATGTATTGGGTCTATTTCAGAAACATTTTCAACGCTTGGTTACTACAGAATCCTTGGGTAAGCAAATAAAATTCATATAATTTTGAAAACATAAGCAACTGTTGTAGTGTTATGATTTTTAGGCCATATTTAATAACTTGCCTTAGGTCTTTTCGCATATTCAGATGGCTTTGATCTTACACACCAGAACTTAGGTATTTACTTCATTCTAACTTATAAAAAAAATTATAGTTGTCGTATGACACATACCGTGTTTGAGATTTCATGACTGGTGCAAATTGAGTTTAGAACCAATAAGAATATTTAGGTGCAAACGTCATATAAGGGTATTCTAGAGAAGATGATAAGAGACGTTGTGCACCAAAAAGAATATTTGTAACATTAAAAATGGGCATCCTGGGCTGGTTTTGATTTACTGATCAAAAAGGGTACTTTTCACTTGATGATGGGTTGGTCGGTTAAGAGGTCATACCATTATAGTCATGTTATGAAAGGTTTTGATGAATAACTTGATGTCAATTATGTCGCCGCTACTTTGGGAGCTGATTTGATAAAAGTTATTAAAAAGACTGAGGAAAGTTTACGGATGGCAAAGTGTAAGGGCTGGTGAAGATTACTGAATCGACAAAGTGTAAGGTCTGCTGATAATCGACATTTAGCTGTACCAGAGGTTATATATAAGTGCAATAGTTTATTTTTATTTTATTAATATCTCAATTTCCAAATGTCATGTTCAGGTAACCTGTTATGAAACCAGCTTTTTAGCTAGATGTCGAAGAACATATGCGCACATCCATGACTATCATAATAAAAACCTCATCTCGAATAACATGTGTGCTTCTATAGTTTTTCTTTAGGATGAAACTTGGTCAAATCACAAGCTATATGTTATGGATGAAACATGATTCATAGAGCCTTAACAGGTACCTTTGGGCAAGATTGAGATGGCTCTCGACTTAATTGATAAACTCTGGCAACTGAGGCGCATCGCATACAAGTAAGCATACTATATTATCATTATGTTTGCAAAAGGATCAAGGAATGCATTAAGCATTCAATAAGTTGATTTGTGGCCTGCATTTACTTTGCGCAAACAAAATTGCACTCATTAGGGTAACCGTATATGTATAATTTTGTAGGGAACATGGTTATTAATAAGTCAATATTTGGAGTGATCACTTCACTGCATTCTATTCTCTATATTGATAAGTCCCATGAGTTTATGTATATGTTGAAACACACTATGGGATGATATTTCTGTGAACGTGGTTATTGATACAAGTTATTTGATATAATTTATAGGAATGGCTCGAATTAGCTGATGTTTTCGGAAGTTAGAGCCGTGGTCTATCTGACTATGCCATTTCTTTGCTCCATGTTTTGAAATACAAGTGCAGTTTCTTCTGGCAAAAAAAAAAAAAAAAAAAAAAAAAAAAAAAAAAAAAAAAAAAAGAAACCTGAGAGGTAATTTTTTTTTTAATTATTATTTTATAAAATGATTTGTGCTAATATCATTCCAAACGGGAGTATGATTTGTTAAATGCAATATCCCTCTATTAGGCAAGTGATTATTACCTTTAACTTGCAATCACCTTTTACTTGATGTTTCTGATGATTATCCCAAACATGACTTTTGTTGAAAATTTACCCTTAGTGAGCACTGATTTAACATTGTTTCAAAAAGGCTTAATCTATGAAGTAACTATCTTTTATGGCTGGAAAGAACTTGGACAAAAGTTGATAAAAACATATCTATGGTGGCTAAATAATATGGCATTGGTGGATAAGTGGGCGGGGTGGCGGAATGGGTAAAGGGTCAAAATGGGTGATTTATAGGTGTGAGCTACTGCACATGTTACACCCTTATAAACATGTAAACATTTGATATATGAGGCTTATCTATGATCTATTTACAACCCTACTATGAGGCTATGTTTGATCTATATGCATGTATAACATAAAGACATGTCCCAACTAATCTATTTTTAAGAATGTTTCACTCCATCTTGGAAGGTTTTTGCACTCTTTTGCGGGTGAAATAACCTGTACAAATTTCCTGTTTTTTGTAACACCCCCAAAATGACTCAGCGGAAGCATACGGGTATTGGGGTGCTACTAAATTGATATCACAACATAATCATAGAACAACAGATTTTCATAAATAAACTTTTATTCATTTCTTAAAAACAATGTTTACATTTTTGATTTGATGCGGAAAATGGCCCATTATAAAACGTGGTCCCAATACATAAATCGAGTCATCTATGACCATGCCATGCTTTTGCCTTTCCAAAGATAAGCTATCACTTCAAACCGAAGATACATGCTAAAGGGTCACTACGCTGGTGAGTTCATAGGTTTATATAAAAAGAGATTCAGTACATTGTTTCAAATTTGGTTGTTGATGATCATTACGTCTTGCATAATGTCATAGAGTTTATGATTTCAATTCATAAAAGGATTTCATAAAAGAGATTTCATTGGTGGACCATAAGTAGGGTATATGTACATTACAACGAATATAATGTCATATATTGAATTTATTACGCTAGCACTAAGTTCATGCAACCGAAACTGCGACAGTTCTTGTATGCACAAAGAAGTCATACAAATAATGAGCCCAATGGCGAGTGTTTATCCCAATACACTCGGTCCCGACATGTTATATGTTTCGCCTTGACCCAAGCGGGGTCAACCGAACAGAGGAGTCACCCTCAATAGATCTATTTATAACATTCGTGCTTCCCAGCAGGAATTGACGGTTCATGAAGAGGGCAATTTGGGATCTAAGGACTTAGGCTAAGCTGCGTAATATTCTAGGTCAAACATTTTGGTATGCTCTATAAAACATCTATGTATGATGAAAACTTTAAACATGTGAAAGCATAGTATGCATGGAATGCACAAGTAAAATGATTTAAGTAAAATGAGCATGTATCTTCCCCCAAAACAAGTATAAAACAGTTAAAAGTAGGGGCTATGAAACTCACCTTGGCAATGTGCAATATGAAGTCTAAAGAGAATTAAATCAAGGAGTGATAGTGCACGGCTCCGACACGCAACCTAATTAATACGGCAATTTAGTCTTTATGTTTAAGACTCGATAAAGTTTAACTAACTTTATAAATTTTAAATGTTTTTGTTGTTGTTGTTGTTGCTTGTGTGGCAGCATTTAAGTTTGGAATAGTTTTCCAATTGTTTTTAAGTATTGGCTCTTGGAAGTGCTTAAGTAGGGAATAGGAAGGTGGATGACTCTTCGATTTGATGACAACTGGAAAAGGGTGTACGAAGGTAGTACGTAGGATGAGATATTCTCGGGGTGAATGAAAGAAATATATATATATATATTTATATATATATATATATATATATATATATATATATATATATATATTGTATATGTACTCGTGACATCTAGTCTTTAAAATAAATGTGTTTATTTTAAAGAAAGTTTAAATCTCAACTAAATCTTTATATACAATTTATAAAATATAACGCGGTTACATTTTAAAATGATAATTATGTTTCGACAAGTTTTAAATAAAATTTTACTAGAAGGATTCTCAATACTCGTTTTCAAGAAATAAGTCTTATAATCGAAAGAGGTTTTATTTAACCTAAATAATTAATTTTCGAAATGTAAATTAATGATGTCAAAAGTTATGTTACAATTCGGTTTAAACCTATAGTTCAAAAGGTGTAAAAAATATCAAGTTTTGATTATAAGTTTTATTTTAGAATCTTATTTATATATGACGAGTTATGTAGATTAACATACGTCGCGAAGTGGGATAAGTCGAAGAAGCCGGTATCAAATATGTATTTTGGAACGCTATTTGGGCTTGGTGTTGGCTCGGCCCAACATACCCGCGGCAATTACCATAACAAATACAAACCCAAACTTATGTTTGACTCAACTGTAACCCAATAGAAGTTGAATCAGTCTAAAAAGATTAGTCTAAATTTGATATTGAAGCTTCTATATGTTGTCCTTACCTTTTTAGATTAGTATATAGGAAGTTTTATATTTGATGCTACTGTGAGTGTAGTAAATTATATATTCTTATTGTACACTTGCATTATTTTTGCCAATTTACTTGCACTTGTTAAAAACATTATGTTTGATAAAAGAGTAAGTTGAAAAAAATATCAATGCTAAGGGTTTGACCCAAAATAAAAAAAAACAAACGTTGGCAAACTTTGTTTCTAAACCAGTTTATTGTCCAAGTGTGATTGAAAAGTATAGCCAAAGAGTAAAAATCAAACCAAAATTTACCCACTGTTTGGCCCAATCTCATTCTCGACAAACATAGACACAATCTATTCCAAATGAGCCAATAAGAATAAAAGAATGACTAAAATAAGCAAATTCACTCTTAAGCCAATACATAGTTTTTGGTTGCAAGTTGTTAATTTCTTGTACTTTCTTATTAGCATCTTGTTAATTCAATGTAGTACTACACAAGACTAACAAGAACAAAATTAGTCATTCACATATATAGTTGTGTAGATCGGTTCATATATATATCCCAACAAGGGACCCTTTGTGAATTTATTCAAAACAACAAATGTAACAATAATTTACATATTATCAAAATAGAATTTTTATTACAGTAACTTCAAGAAATTACAAATTTAAAGGCATCAAGAAGCCCTTACAATGGTGACTGTGTGGGTGTCGATTTATAGAGGAGACCAAAAGGAAAAACAAAACCCAAATACAAACTGTTAAAGTGATTACCACATTGAGCCAATACAAGGTTATCTTAATGTGATTTTTTTTTGTTCTTTAGGTTTTTACCACACAAACTCAACAACAACTTTTTCAAATAAATATATATGATCGACATACATATTATCACCAGAAATTTGATAAATTTCGAATTATCAATTAAATCAATAACAATATTTGTCTTACAATAGGAAATAGGTGTCGAATGTGGGAGGAACACCGGATACACCAAACTCCGATTGGAAGAGACTTGGGACGAATTAGAGTAATTGACAACTTGGAATAGCTTCCTTATGCATCCAATTACAAAACCCCTCTATCAATTTTGAGAAGCCCCATGATTGGAGGAACCCTAATTTTTGGTAAGGTTGATGATGAAACTGAGTTTGGGGCGTTTGTATCTCTACTAGAGATAAAGGAAGTATTTTGGGTAGAGCTTGTCCATCTTTCTTTTCTTGTGACTTTGTTTGAAGCCAAAACTAGTTAACTTCCAAGACTTAGGAAATCTTGGACTTGCTCAAGATAGATTGAGGTGAAGATATGATTTTCTTATGTGATTTTATCTTGATTCTCATTTGATTCGTACGAGTTGTAACCGGCGCATCAATGGAGGATTTGGAGAGACCAAAACTTTCATGGTTTTGGTAAGATAGAGAAGGGTAGGATGGGATAACATGTTGGGTTTTCTTCTTTTAGGAGATTCGACCTATGAAGAGTAGCTAGGAGTAGAGGTTGAAGATGGAGATATGATATCTTTTCCTTTTTCTGCTTTGTGATGGTTTTGTCGTGTGTGGGAGAGAAGACCAAAAGAGATATATTCTCAAACTTAAATAAAAGGTTTTCATTTACTAGAATATAAACGTGGGTGTACATGTATATATTATCCTTATGGTTTATTTTTGTGTACATGTATGTACTTGTGTTACACTTAATTATTTATTATGTTTGAGTCTTATAGAAGTTTTTATTGAAGTGCAAGTGTGTTAAATACTTTGTGTCCCGCAATATGTAGTTGTGACCGAATTATCATTGTTTGATAACTTTTATAACTTAGTATCTTATAGATACGCGTCGGAGATATTATTATCTTTGTAATATTTTTCATTACGAAAGTTTGTCATTTGTTTTATCAAGCCTTTATCATAGTGTTGGTACGCGTGCCGTGACTTTCTAAACTCGAGATAACTTCTCGTTTTCTTTCAGAATTATTAGTGATTGATAAAATGTATTTTTCTCTTATCTCAGTATTTATTTTTAGTTTTGTTTGCTACTGCGCTGTAGTGTGCGAAATAACTGATGGATTAAGCTTATGTATGCTTAAATTTTAACTTGGACAATAATAAATTTCACAGATACTTTGTGAGCAAGTATTGTAAGTGCGGTGTCTTATTTCTAAAGGAACGAAATGACCTCTCGTTTTTTTTTTTTAGATATTGGCATTTTGTCGGAAAATAATTGATTTGCATTTTCTGACGCGATAAATATCATTAAAATAATCTGAAATTTTACGGGTTGTTATAGTCTACCCACCTTACAGGAGATCCGTCCCGGATCTCAGTTTACGTTATCCGATAGGGTGTCGGGAACGAGGTGATGGTATTTGGAATAAGTTTTGAATTCTTCCCTAGGTTGTTCTAGGGTTTCTTCTTTGGGTATGAGTACCTAGGTGTCATATCAGCAGCACATCCTCTATCTGAGGAGCCATGATTTTCTGGAGTAGGTTCATTGGGTGAAATTTTAATTCTTGATGTTATAAGGTTTCACTATTTTGTTAATGTGAGAGTCTCTAACTTCTCATGGTACAACGTACCCATTTCTGGTGTTTAATGGTACTAAAGTATATGGGTTGATTTTTAAAGTTTGCTATGGGTTTGTGTGCTTTCTTCTTTAAAGGGTGAAGAAACATTTGTTTTCGAATTCCTCTAAATGTTTGCACAAGTTTGACTAAGATCATATTCCAAAATCGATAAGATGTAAAAATGACACATTTTTAAAAGATTGTAAAACCGGTTCTAAATTATGGGGTGTACAGGGAAATTTTGCGAAACTTTTAGTGTTTCAACATTTTGTCTCATTTTAACGATGGATTTTGGAAAGTATTATTGTTGGATTTTAAAGAAGAATCCTCCAATTTGAAAATTTTATTGTAGCAAGGATGAGTAGTAGGATATAACCTTTACACATAACTACGAGTAGGGTTTAGGTGTCAAAGTTGGGTAGGATTGGAGGTTTAATGGTTGATGAACCTCATTGTTTTCTATGGTTTCAGGCAGAGGTGTAGGTTACATCCTAAGGTTAGGCTTAGTTACCAAGGAGGACATTGATTATTTCTGTTTATGGGGTATTAACTTAAAACAAGTTTCGAGGAATAAGTAACCAATAGAGTGGTTCTGGTATACCTTTCAAAGTATTAAGGAACACTTTATTTTAGTAAGGTATGGGTAGAATTGTAGTTTATTTTATGGTGAAATGGTAAGGTGGTAATTTGGTTTGTAGAAGTGATTCATGAAGTATTTTGATTATAATGGTTTGAGGGATAATCGGAAATAGTTTGTATGGAAACTCTTTTGTTTGTAGGAGAGTGACAAGGTAGGAACGGTTTTTCTTAAAAGGTGGGTGGAGTTTTTAGGTATCAAATTTTCAATGATAAAATTTTCAAGTTTTGTGGGATTATAGGTCATTTGTCATGTCTTTCTAGATTTTGCTAGAGGTTTATTGTATTTTCTCATAGGTGCTATTAGAAGGTTTCTCCTAAAATGGTTTGATTTGTCCACAGAATGTAAGGTTGGGGTAGGAGTGACTATAACATAACCCGATTGTGATGTGGAATTATAAAGTTTATGATTAAGAAGTAGTATGACGCCATTGAGTAGCTTATGATTAAGGAATATTGTGACGCCAGTGAGTGTTTTATGACTAAGAAATGCCAGTGAGTGACTTGTGATTAGGGAATGTCAGTGAGTGACTTATGTTTAGGAAATGCCAGTGAGTGGTTTATGTTTAGGGTATGCCGGTGAGTGGCTTGTGATTAGGGTATGCCGATGAGTGGCTTGTGATTAGGGTATGCCGATGAGTGGCTTGTGATTAGGGTATGCCGATGAGTGGCTCGTGATTATGGTATGCCAGTGAGTGGCTTGTGTTTAAAGGATAGTGTGACGCCAGTGTGTGGCTTCAGGGTAACCGTCAATGTGTGGTTTATTGAAATGTTACATGTTTATCAAAATATTATCATCTTCTCTCTGGACATAAAGCTATTATAACTATCCTAAGTACTGCAAAATTCACCTCTGAGTCGGACATAGGTGATCGGGCTATGTCCCACTGTCCCTGGTTGAATATAGGTGATCGGTCTATATTCACCCGAGGTTCAATGAATTTTGAAATACTTAGCTTAGTTACGCTAGTAATATGTCACAATACTTTTAAAGGCTGTCTTGAAGGATTAGAACAATTATTCTCTTTATGTGAGGGAAAATGTGTAGTGCTTGATACGTAATTATACGTATAGGGAAAATAATTATAACCTATTATGAAATTAGGTGAGTAGTGATAAAACATGTATCTTATCAAGTATGATCTCAACAGGATCATAAGTGAGGCATCAGCTTGGCAGGCAGGCACGTGTCGGTCATAGGGTTTAGTTTTTGTAAAAGTGGTTATAGTCTAGGTTTTAAAAATACCCAGTTCTCTATAACCTGGCTCTGATGCCAATGGAGGATTTGGAGAGACCAAAAACTTACATGGTTTTGGTAAGATATAGAAGGATATGATGGGATAACATGTTGGGTTTTCTTCTTTTAGGAGATTCGACCTATGAAGAGTAGCTAGGAGTAGAGGTTGAAGATGGAGATATGATATCTTTTCCTTTTTCTGCTTTGTGATGGTTTTGTCGTGTGTGGGAGAGAAGACCAAAAGAGATATATTCTCAAACTTAAATAAAAGGTTTTCATTTACTAGAATATAAACGTGGGTGTACATGTATATATTATCCTTATGGTTTATTTTTGTGTACATGTATGTACTTGTGTTACACTTAATTATTTATTATGTTTGAGTCTTATAGAAGTTTTTATTGAAGTGCAAGTGTGTTAAATACTTTGTGTCCCGCAATATGTAGTTGTGACCGAATTATCATTGTTTGATAACTTTTATAACTTAGTATCTTATAGATACGCGTCGGAGATATTATTATCTTTGTAATATTTTTCATTACGAAAGTTTGTCATTTGTTTTATCAAGCCTTTATCATAGTGTTGGTACGCGTGCTGTGTCGTGACTTTCTAAACTCACGAGATAACTTCTCGTTTTCTTTCGTAAATTATTAGTGATTGATAAAAATGTATTTTTCTCTTATCTCAGTATTTATTTTTAGTTTTGTTTGCTACTGCGCTGTAGTGTGCGAAATAACTGATGGATTAAGCTTATTTATGCTTAAATTTTAACTTGGACAATAATAAATTTCACAGATACTTTGTGAGCAAGTATTGTAAGTGCGGTGTCTTATTTCTAAAGGAACGAAATGACCTCTCGTTTTTTTTTTTTTTTTTTTATATTTTAGATATTGGCATTTTGTCGGAAAATAATTGATTTGCATTTTCTGACGCGATAAATATCATTAAAATAATCCAAAATTTTACGGGTTGTTATATTTTTCACCCCTGGAATGTAGATAAATACAAATTGTTTCTCAAGATAATAATCATACTTCTTTTGAATATGTTACAGGTTGATGTAGCTACTGCCAAGATTCTTATGATTCTGAAAACTTGAGCCTAGCCAAACTTTTGCACAGGTAATATTAAGTTCATGAGCTACTGAGTTTACCCTTCCTTTAAACCTATGTTTATATGTGTGCCCATTTATTAAGTTCATTAGCTAATTACAAATCAACTTAATGGTAATCAGTAATCACTTCACTACCATTTGCTTTAGTTGATTCTATGCTTTCTTTATATGTAAGTCAATTTTAGGAGTGATCACTTTACTGCCTTCTATTCCTATATTTCATATTTGTAAGAGTTTAACCATGCATTAAGTAAACTAATTGTAACTGTAAATGCAGTGTGGATGTTGATGCAGTGATATGGGTCACATGCTTCACAAGTATGTTGTACCAGTTCAAGCCTCCAGTTCATAATTTTGGTCATTTCAACCCCAAATTAATTCCCATGTTGTACGTTTTTGAACTAAAACCCTCTAGAACCATGATTATACACAAGGCAATGCATCATTTTGCCCTACAATGCTCCAAGTAGCCCACACAATCTGATCAAGTAACTATAGGTATGGCCGATCTATTATCAAATTCCACTAGATAGGCAATCGCTTGCACGAAACCCACATAGCAAATTGATGGTTTCTTCCCGTGGCAAAATTTTAAACACATATTACCTTTTCCTAAAGTGAAAAAGTTATTGGGAATATCACTATTTAGAATATATTGAAATGATTCTATGTAGTCTAAGTGCAAAACTACCTATTTAATCGGTAGCAAATACGCTATGTCACACAGAGGTTTAAAGGTCTTTTGTTGAAACTCTCATAGTACCAAACCAACATTCTAATCCATTAGTTTAAACTTAATGCTCATCTTTCCTCTTAATTTAAACATACATAGTTTTTTCCAGCAGCATGACCAATTTATTTTTTTTACAAGGCACAATTATTAGAACGAAAAAAGAACATGAGATAAGTGTAGGACCAGAATATAAATGATAAAAATGGCAAAAAAACCTCCTTGCTAGATGCTACCTCCCACGGACCCACACAACCAAACACCCCCGATATTTAGCAATAACGATAGCCAAACACCATGGATAGACAACAGAAATAATGTATATTTATAGTTTTCTATTGTGGTTGCCCCAGAGGAGTTTGAGCGTCCACGCCGTTTTGAAGAATGTCCCTATGAATTTAAGGACAAATACGATCTTCTAAATCATGATATATGTGATTGACTATTTAGTTAGTCTTTAAAGGTCATCTTCTAAGGGGTATGTTCTCGAAGTGCTTAAGCTAATTCTCCTTTTTGGTAATGAGCATGCATTAATTTGAATTGTATCTTTCTTCACCAAACTTGCAGTAGGAAGTATTAGAGGCTTCGGCAGTTTATCCAAATCTGTATCCACCTTTGTATCCTTTGATGTTCATTTTTTGTTTTTGTTAATGCTCATTGTGAATGTTTGGTACCAAAATAGCCAATGTATTAGTTGTTTATAAGTACTGAATTTGCAGGATTGGATATTGTGTGATGAGTACAATGACGTTCGCATTCGGATGCTAATTCATGCGCTAATCAAAATCTTTTCACAGACACTGCAATACCATCGAAGGTCACTACACAAAGTCCATTTCAAAGGATGGTACTATCTAATATTGTCACAATATCATCAACGCGGGATTATTATGACAAACTAGCCACTGAGTCGCGCATTTTCTCGATACGTTAACTATCGAAACCACCACATAAAACAAGGACACCGCCTCCACGTGTTTCTTCATCCATGATTGCTGCTCCAGAGTCTTCTATTGCAAAAGGAAGTCCCCAATGAGATGTTTGTGCATAAGCGGTAAGTTGTTTAACTATATAATTTGTCAAACTATATATTTCGATAAAAAACTAAATTTGGACAAGAAATTGATTTGACTCAACATGACAAAACAATTACCAAATGATTGCCCCTTTTGACTTAAAGGGATTGCCTGGGTGCCCATTTTGTTGCCTTTATACAACATGTGCAAGTGTATCTGAATTGTAAACTTGATTATTTTACAGTCTGGAGGAGATGCCCATGCCATGAATCCCTTGATACAAGAAGCACGTAGGAAAAAAGACTCATCCACGCGAAAGAGGCAGAGGTTCAGGATGCCATAAAAGCATCAAATAAAAAGTAGGGAAAATCGGGGAATCTTGTGCATTATACAGCCTTTAACGAGGATGAGTTCCTCATGATTTTTTCTATAAATTGTGAAAAACGCATGTCTAGCTCATTAAAATTACATGTTTCTCTTGTATACTATTCATTTTGTTAGGGTCTATATAACTTTGCACATGTTTGAATTTTAAATTTTCAGTTGTCGTTTTTTTCTAATGATTTATTTACATATGCAGGTTCTATTGTAGCTGGTAATATAGGATATTTTTTTAAAGGAGCTAGTGTACGTTTGAATCAAACTCTTCACTTTTGATCCAAAACAATCGTTCTACCAACAACATAATCAATCCAAGGTATGTTACATGTAGTTAGTCGTCTTCTTTGAACACACGGTTTCACGGGCGAGGTATTTAGCCATGCATATTTGCATTTGGTATCTGTTCTTAAATCTTTGAAAGACTATAATAGAAGTGGGTAGGATAGACTTTGGCATGGCCCTAATGTTCAAGCAGAACGAGACAAAGGCAATGGCAAAGAGAGTGGTTGAAACATTGTAAGTTTGCTCTTTTTGTTTCCTTATTTATAAGCTACCTGCCATAACTTTATGAACATGGTGTTTGGGATTGGAACTTTCTTACGCCAGACTTACCAGAAGCAACTAGGCTTTTGAAATTCCTGCAAAGAAGCCAAGTATTGAAGATGGAAGATATGTTGTTTCTGGAAGAACATAAAAAACGTAGTCACAACGGCGCAACCAAGCTATCCGACCGTTGAAATCTGTAACCATTTAATCTTCATAACTCCTTAAATGTCCTAATCCAGTACAATTCTCTTCTGATGGTTTCCGTTCTTTGGAGATGATGGATCTTCATATGCGTATTGATTTTTTAACTGCTGGTTAAACTAAATTTTACAATACCTGCATCTATATATTATACGAAGCTACATTTTATCATGTTCTTATTTTAGAGTCTAAACTCGCGTGAATGGTTTTTATTCGACACACACACACACACACTGATATGCATACATCCATACGGTAATATGTTTTTTTTTCAGTCAAAAATGATAATGACAGAGTTGCTAATCGAAAAGTTTCTTAATGGGGAAGTTGACGTTCAAGCTATTGGAGAACTAGAGGTGAGCACAATTACTTAAAAGTTAAGTCACACGTGATACTGAAAACCTCTACATGACAATAGCTTTTGTTTCTTTTACATGGGATATTCTATAATTATCTGAAAGTCTTTTTTAGTAAAATTTGAAACAGTGTTAGTTAGGTATGTGAAAATTTTATAATTGATGATTTTGTTTTGATCGAAAATATTTTCTCATTATATGGCAAGTATCTGACTTAGAGGTCAATTTTTTTATAATTATCCAACTTCTTTCAAATTTGATGTATTTATTATCCGCTTCAAGTTATTGTACATAACACCTGATGCATCTTCAGGTTTTAGCGATTTATGTCTATCTTTCAATTAATACAGTTGTAACGGGTGAAGGTGGATCGGGGAATGCACTTGCTATTAGATGTGTAAGTAAGTTGTTTTAATATTTTTCTTAAATTATATGTCTTTTAGTAGCATTTTTGGTCTTACCAAATTACATTTTACATTTTCCTTGCCAACAAAAAGGACCTTTTTTTGCTTACAGGAATATAGTAACAATCAGCCGAGAACGGGTGGTCTTCCCGGAGAAAAGTCCAAGCATCAATCAGATATGTATTTTGCAACTGATGATCTTGAATACCAGGTCATTAATTACATTCATATTCTGTTAACTTAGAGTTTACGTTGGAAGCTCTAATACAAAGTGGGATAAACATGATCTTATAGGTGTGGTGATTTCGTCCCTTTTAATTATAAATGGGTCTATTTAGGATATGTTTAATTTCTAACAGGTCAAATGGTTAAAAAGTATAAAGATTATCAATCTTGTGTATTAGATGATGGAAAGTTCTAAGCCAAACCGTTGCTTTTCTTTTTTATGGTCAGATGTTTGCTACAAGTTATTTTGATATACCATTGCTTTATTGGAAAGAAATATATTGTTACTCACTCTTCTACACAAGGCATCTTTTTCCGAATCGAAACTTTGCATATTACTTTTGTTATGTAAATAACCCTTTAGGACGAAATACATTGTCAATCACTCTTCTACACAAGCCATATATAATTACCAGAAGTATATTGTCAATTACTCTTCTGCACCGATTATTTATAGTTTTCTTTGGGACGAAATGCGTTTTGGGTCTAACTGACCCGTACGAAATATTACCCATTTTGACCCTACCTGACATTAGTAGTTGCTGCTAGAGAATATTGACGGGTTGCCATTTGCCTGAACGTTTTGAAATGTTCTCTGTCACAGTAAATTGAAGCCATTGCGAAGCACAAATTCTTGTTACCAGAAATGATTGATGAGGCCATTAGCAACAACGCAAATAAACCTACTTGCGTATTCTCAGTCAATATAGGCTTCGGTAATTATATAGACTGAATCTGACTTCGCCTTTATGGAACAAAATACTAATAATAAATGTTAATAATATTATCAAATGTAAAGATGTTCATGATTAATATTGTTTAGAACAAAATGTTAGAAGTTACCTCATTTTTGCCGTTTTATGGATTATGGTAACATTAATTATAGTTCTTAACCGTTTAATTTAACTTTTAATAATTTTTTAGTATATTTTTCTTCAACTAAATCCTAAAAATAAAAACCACAAATCAAAGTACTTACCGCTTTTAAGCCGTTTTATGGATTATCGTAACATCAATTATAGATCTTAACCGTTTCATTTAACTTTTAATTAATTTTAATTATATATTTGTTCTACTAAATCCTAAAAATAAAAACCACAAATCATACCCGTCCATCGGACGGGTTTTGACACTAGTGTATATATATATATATATATATATATATATATATATATATATATATATATATATATATATATATATATATATATATATATATATATATATATATATATATATATATTAAAAAATAAATATGCTAGCTAAGAGGGAATAGGGCCCATCTTACCTAGGGGTGAGCAAACGGACCGGACCGACCGAGACCGGACCGGACGGACCACATTCGGTCCGGTTCTCGGTCTAAGCTTTTGGGCTAATTCGGTCCTCGGTCAGGTCCGGTCCGGACCACAAACCAACTATTTTGGTCTTGTTGGACCGGACCGACCACATTCGGTCCGGTCCTCGGTCTAGGCTTTTTGGCTAATTCGGTCCTCGGTCTTGGCGGTCCGGTCCGGTCCAGGACCGATGCTCACCCCTAATCTTACCTACAATTAAGAAAAAAATATATTGTCAGAATCCCTTTGCATTGTCAGTAAACCGGATGAAGGAGGTATCTTTTATGCAAGGAAGATGATTTGCACACTTTCATAATTGATTGTCACATTTAAATTTTGAGTGTTTTGACATTTACATCCTCACATTACTTCTACTTATTTTCATCTTGTAAGAGTATAAATGTCAAAACACTTAAAACTTAAGTGTGCCAATCAATTATACGAGTGTGCAAATCAACTCCCTTTATGTAATCCCATGTATTTGGGCTTCATGTTACTGTTTAAAACCCAATATCCCAATCCTAATGC
Organism: Chrysanthemum makinoi; assembly: GCA_910596185.1. Taxonomy (NCBI): domain Eukaryota; kingdom Viridiplantae; phylum Streptophyta; class Magnoliopsida; order Asterales; family Asteraceae; genus Chrysanthemum; species Chrysanthemum makinoi. The sequence continues at coordinate 100,157,838 of OU343217.1, read as the reverse complement.
CTAATACCTCAAAACAAGTGGCCCTTATAAGTAGGGATGTCCATGGTACTAGAACTGTCCCGAACTGGAACCGAACCGAAAGAACCGAGAACCGAAAATAAGGAAAAAGTGCAACCAAGAACCGTCCCAAGTTTTTCGGTCGGTTCCGGGTACGGTACTCGGTTTCGGTACGGGAATTTTCGGTAATTCCCATGAGTACCAAAGTGTTAAAAAATATGTTTGGATGGATGTGAATTTCGGTGACTTCGGTTCATAGAACTCGAAAGAAGTTAAAATTTTAATAGTATTCCACAACTTGACTTACAAACAAACAAAAAAAACATATATCCGGTAATAGCAAACTCATTATCCACGAAAATAATTGCAAACTCGTTGATAATATTATATATCAATCATGGTAACTAGCTTACAATAACTTACATGATGACAATATATCATGCAATGACGCCATAATCATTAATTGTTTCTCGGATTTTATCATTAAGTTTAATAAACAACAAATACCAATAGTTAATTACAACTTCTTGTTAATTATTATTGAGCAACACAGAATTGTTCTATATGCGGCTATGCGCATACTCGATATTTTAGTTTAGAGAAAACTTACTTTCATATTGATGAATGATGTTTTAATCTTTGAATGGAATCAATGGATTAAAGGCTAAGGTTTATGGGTTTTTAGGTTTAGGTAGGGTTTTTTCTATTTTCTTAAAAGGCCGCATACTTGCATGTACACAATATCCCAAACAAACCCTATAAAATTACATATTTTCATAAAAGTCGGTTCTTTCGGGAAAGTACCGGAACCGTCCGGTTCCGACCCAAACGATCCGAGAACCGAAATTTTGTAATTTTAGGAACCAAGAACCGTACCATGGTTCTAATATACGGTCCCATTCCCGGTCGGTACCGGTACGGTTCCTCGGTTCTTTTGGTTCCTCGGTTTTTTTGGACACCCCTACTTATAAGTATAAAACTATTTTACAAATTTTACTTTTTGTGCGTAAAATAATAAAGATATCATTAACGGTTACGACATGCATATTGGAGCATCCACAATGCTCAAGTTGTGAAAAGACTCTTTGCCTTTAATAATTCATAATTATGTTATATCTTATTCAACAAAATGTCTTTTGCAAACCACAACTACAATGGTAAAAAGTCTTTTTATTGTTTTGATATGAATCAACAAGTACAATAAAATAAAATTGTGAAGAATGAAAAGCTTTTAAGAAATGCGATTACCAAGTTATTGTTGAAAAGATTTTCAAAAAGATTTTACTACAATGCTAAAAATCATTTTAAATAGTTTTTTAAAATAGTAAAAAGCTATTAACCACTTGACTATTGCAGATGCTCTTAATACAATACGATGAGTTGTGATAACAAAAAATCTTAGACGTGTCACTATTTAAACCTTTTAACCATTTAACGAAATTTATACTAGTAACATTCAATGATACTTTTAACAATTATATAAGGGTTTTTTTAACTGTGCTCTGTTGAGTTAAAGACAATAAAAAGATACACATAAAGTACATCAAGATTCATATAAAAGTACACTTGTTTGTTCTTTTATGTGAATCCCTGTGTACTTTTCTGTAGGCCCCGACGTACTTATGGTGTGCTTAACTTATGCCCCTAGGACACAAGTTAGAAAAACCCATTTCATATATATCTTTGTAAATTTTAAAAATTACACATATATCTTTTTTATCAGTTTTTTATGCATAAAGTACAATTCTTTTAATGCATCAAAAAGATATATATGTAATTTTTAAATTTTGCAGGATATCTATACTATATAAAATGGAAAAATGGTCAAAGTGGAAAAAGTGAAAATTGTTGAAAGTTGAATGTTGAAAACATGGTCAATGGAGAGAGAAATAAATAATATAATTAATACTCTTATTAAAACACCTCATTACTTAAAAGTACAATAATTTATTCACATTGTACACCCAATTAAAAGCACATCTACCAAATTAAAACAACCAATTGAAACCGATACCGGGTTGACCGTTGAAACCGATCTACCGGGTTGGTTTGTTGAAACCGATACCGGTTGACCCGAGGACGCTTCAAACCCGGCCGGTGACCCGGTTTAATTTGACTTTTTCGACCCAACCTATCGGTTTGACTCGGTTTAAATCGACCTGTTTTTATCGGAACGGTTCAACCAGTTGAACCCCCAGGGTGAAATCGGGTTTCAAATTTGACAAAATTAAATGAGAAATGATGAAGTAGTTGTGGAACCCGTGACAATTTTTTTGAAAGGAGAGACCAAGTAATTGTAGTTTTGGTTTATTTTGCTTTGACACATGTAATTTGTCATTTGTATAATGTTATTTTAAAAAATGTTGCTTCAGAACCATTTAAAGGACTAGCATATATGAATAGTCGTTTAAAAGTTAATATATATTGTATAGTCCTTTGTCAAATAAGAGTGTATCAATAATGTTATGTAAGTTTATTAAAATCACAAAAATAAATAGATTGTTATCTTTAATGATAATTATTTGACTCAAACAAATAGCTTTGTACAATGCATAAATATCTATACAAATTGATAGTACAAAATAATCTTATACTGGTGATATCCATTTGCAAAGTTACAATTTTAAAAGCCACACACCAAATGATAAACGTTACACATGTAAAAAATATTATCACTGCTTAAATTACTGATAAAACAAGAAAAAGCGGTCACACATATTGGCTATACCTCTAAACTACAATATAATATTGCCAACTACATAATACCGTTGCTTTTTGTAATGCTTGAATCTATTATTACTAAAAATCTTAATAACTTAAAACAATCCTATTAAAATATACTTCACACACTTAGATCGACTCCACATAATTTTTAAAACTATATTTATGCCGCTATGCAACCACGCTCGAATTGTAGTCATTCGAAAACGATTCTCTAATGCTACAAATACAGTTTGTTGAAAGAAACTTATGGATCGTTGGAACTTTGCAAAAAACTAAACATCGCTGCCGCTAGGCGCGGGTACTCGTCTAGTATATGTAAATGACTCTTTACAATTTATGTGCCAAAAGTCTAAAAGCTAGACTTTAGTCGCTATTTTCCGGCCTACAACCTTGAGTTGTTCCAAATCATTTACATCAATATTATAAACATTTCCTTCCCATTTTTCCACACCAACTTATCCGATCAAACCAAGATCCAAACTCCATCCTCCGATCATCATGTGCACTCTACAAAAACGCAACAACATCTTCCTCTTAACACTCACAGGCCCAACTGAGCACCGTCTCAACCCATCTCTCATCTCCTCCATCCGATCACTACTCGCAGAAGCCAAGTCACAAGCCACTCCAGGATCAGTACTTGTTACAGTTGGTGAAGGGAGGTTTTTTTCTAATGGGTTTGATCTTGCGTGGGCTAATAAGAACTCTGGTGGGTCTGGAGCTGAGGCTGTTAATTTGCTGAAACATATGGTGGAGCTTTTTAAGGATTTGGTTGCTGATTTGGTTAATTTTCCTATGCCTACTATTGCTGCTGTGACAGGTTGGTTTTAGCGCGGTTCGGTTTGGGTCGGTTTTAAATATTTGGTTAGGTTTTTGGTTATTTATTTAGTAGTATAAACGATTTTGTTTATGTTACTGGAGAAGTTTAATCTTTTTAGCGTATGTACTACATGGGTTAACCGGTATTCATGTGACACATTCCCTACTTACTTTTGCTTTTGCTGGTAGAAACTCGATAAATTAATACTCGATTAATTAATGAAATCTCTATTGCAGGTTGCGATTTATTAGTTTATGGAGACTTTATAGACAACTTACCACTAAACCAATTACCTTTAGAAAAGGATTTGATTATTTGATACACTAACTAAGCAATAATAAAGTGACATAATGAAATCATTTGGTTATTAATGTTAAGTTAGAGATCTGAAGAAGTTGAGCTACATGGGAGCTATATGGGATTGACTCGATAAAAACCTTAAGGCTTGAAACTAGGTCTACCTATATAAGTTAAAATGAGCTGGGCTTGAGTTTTGGCATGTTCGGTTCGTTTTTAGTTTAGATCCCTGGTTTGATATTTCGACCAAACTAAAACCAAACCGTATTAGTTCCTTAATTAAAGAATAGAAAACTGTCTAGTGTGTAGGTTTTTAGTTTTGGCCGGTTAATTTTAGTCCTTTTTCATTCTTCAGTTCGGTTTCCCTTTCCTTTGGATTTTTTGCTTACCCTAAACTATTGATAGGTCACGCTGCGGCTGCCGGAATGATGTTAGCTATAAGTCATGATTACGTCATCATGAAGAAAGATAAAGCGGTGTTTTATATGAGTGAGGTTGATATAGGTATGACATTGCCCGATTATTTTACAGCAGTAATGAGGGCGAAGGTTGCGAGGCCGGAGGTGCGGCGAGATGTTTTGATGCGTGCAATGAAGATTAAGGGTGATGATGCGTTGGCTAAGGGTTTGGTATATGAGGTGTATGATAGTGTGGAAGAGGTTGTTGAGGCTGGTGTGCGCTTGGGTGAAGAGATGGGTAAGAGGAAGTGGGATGGGGAGGTTTATGCCGAGATTAGGAAGTCGTTGTATCCCGAGTTGATTGGGATGCTTGGTTTGACAACAAAGGAGCTTGTTAAAGCTCGGCTTTAGGACTGGATAACCTAACCGAGTTATTCAGGTTTGGATTGTGATTGTTTTTGGGTTGTGTAATTGTATTATGGTTAAACCAATAATGTTATCATAATTGTGATTATGGTTTTAGTAATGTTTTGTGTTAGTCGTTGTGTTTTGATATGATATATAAACAGTTTTAGGCTGGACGCAGTGGGTTACCCAAACTCGGTCGGTCATGCAAAAAAAAAATATATCACGACCGATATTTAAATCGGTCTACACGAGCGTGGGTGTGGGTCGTGACATCGGTCGAGGCTCCCAAACATTGACTATCGGTAATTTTTTCGACCGATAGTATACACACCAAAAATATGTTCTATTTGAGTGTGACAACTTGGTCGTGTCTGGTCGCCGGAGAGAGAAATCTGATGTGGCGGGGGTGACCTGGGTCACGAGTGTTCCCAGCCTTATAGGTTTAAACTTTGTTAGAATTACATAACATGTGAATGTTGTGATAGTATTTCCAATCCTTAAAGACAGTTGGACTAACAAATTATTAACCTCTGGAATATAAGTGGTTTTCATTATAATGTTCAACTATAGATCTACAAATAAAATTTGTGTACATACTAAGAATTTTTTTTATCCAACAGCTACATTTAAATTTTATTAGCCGGATATCCGCGCACAGCGGCGGCGATAAGTATAGTTATATTGTTTGCTTACCCGTTTAGTAAATTCATTTCAAAACACTTCGAATGTATATGTGTTAGTTGTAAGTGTTTGTTTGGGTTACCCGTAACTTCTCGTAGCTTCCCGCACATCATTATTCCCGTATATAGAAATACCCTCGCAATCTCTTACGCGTCAAACACTACCCCAAAAGTATATGATTTTGACGAATCAAGATTATATTGATTGAAATAAATTAAATAAAGGTTAAAGTTGTAAAATTTGAATTAAAATAAAATAAACCCATTAAAAATATAAAAACTAAAACTCATAAAAATATATCAAAATGGATGTTGAATTAAAAGAGATAAAATTTTAGATAATATGGTGAAATTAGATTATAAAAAAATAAGTAGATAAAAAGATATTTTAATTTAAAAATAAAGATGAATTTTAGTTGAGAAATGACACATGTCATTTTATAATTGGAGCTCTTTATCTTAATTTTTAGTGGTTAGGAGTTAGGCAGGTTTGTTAAGAAATGACATATGTCATCTCATGATTGAAGCTCTTTATCTTAATTTTTGGTTAGAAAAACTCTTTCAATAATAAGCAAGTAAAAAAGTCTGAATTTTTAAGTCTTCTAATTTTAGAAAGCTTAAATGCATTAAAAAGTAGTATAGACATAGATAGTTTGGACTTTGTAGGTCTTAATACCTTTTGTACATTCTGAATCATCAAACCGAAAAGGGCCTTGGCTTTTTCTCTTCTTCTTTTTCTTATTCACGTCTTTTGTGAGATATACTTTTAACACCATTGAAATAAGATTTGAGTATGGAAAAGAAACATGTTTTATGTACTGACTACTGAGCTTGATCATTGCATGTAAATGACTTTTTGAAGGGATTTAAAGCATTAACTATAGTCATAAATGTTGGTATTAACAGAAGCGATAAATGCGTTTCAAAAAAGTACACGGATATTTACCCATTTTTGTTGGGAGGTGATTTGTACACTTCATGAATTGATTGGTACACTCAAAAATATTGTACACTGACATATATACCCTTATATCATTATACCAATATTCACCCTTGCAAGGACATAAATGTCAAAGTGCAATACTTTTGAGTGTTCCAATCAATCCATAGAGTGTACAAATCACTTCCCATTTTTGTTACGTTACAGATTTGTTACCGAATCTTATGATACAAAAGTAAACAAAAAGAAAAAATTACACGTTTGGTCCCTATGGTATATTCCAAATAACAACTATAGTCTTTAAGTCGTTTTTATTACACCACACATACCTATTTTTGAAACCTTGCACTTATTTAGTCCCTATTTTGGATGGGCGTTAGTTCAGTCCGTTAAGTGTTTTGCGTTGTTAGTCCTTCGTTAATATTTTTTGCACCGTTAGTCCTTATTTTTTAAAATAAATTAAAAAGGTCCAGGGATCGAACTTGGGTCTTTTGCTTCACATTAGTCCGTCCCATCGTCCGGCTTCACATGTTTTCTTACGTTTTTGTTCATTTTCATACATTTTTTTACGTTTTTGTCCACACATACCTATTTTCGTCCGTTTTTATACGTTTTTGTCCGTTTTCATCCGTTTTTTATAACTTTTTCATACGTTTTGGTCCGTTCTTATACGTTTTCGTCCGTTTTCTTCTGGTTTTATACGTTTTTGTCTGTTTTTATACGTTTTCATTCGTTGTTTTTTAAAGTTTTCTTACTTTTTTCTCCGTTTCTATGCGTTTTTGTCCGTTTTATACGTTTTCATCCGTTTTTAATAAGTTTTCATACATTTTGGTCCGTTTTCGTACGTTTCCATCCGGGTTTTTTTTAAGTTTTCGCTCACTTTTTAATCAGTTTTCACACGTTCTATACATTTTTATGCATTTTCGTCCGTTTTCATACGTTTTCTTACGCTTTTTTCGTTTTTTTGGGTTTTATACGTTTTCATCCGTTTTTTATAGGCTTTCATACATTTAATACTTTCTCATCCATTTTTATACATTTTCAATCATTTTTATACGTACAAAAAAATGGATAAAGACGTATAAAAGCGGACCAAAACGTATGAATACTTGTAAAAACATACAAAAACATACTGAAAATGACAAAAGCTTACGAAAACGTATAAAAACGAACCAAACTTATGAAGACTTATAAAAAAAACGGATGAAATCATATAAAAACGAACAAAAACCTATAAAAGCGTATGAAAATGGACGAAAATGTATAAAAACGTATGAAAACTTATAAAAACGGATGAAACCGTGTAAAAGCATACAAAAACGTATAAAACTTTTGGAAATGGACGAAAATGTGTAAAAGCGTATGAAAATCTATAAAAGATGGATGAAAATGTATAAAAATGGACACAAACCTATAAAAAAAACGTATGAGAACTTATTAAAAATGGATGAAAACGTATAAAAACGGAGAAAACGTAAGAACACATACGAAAACGTATGAAAACTTATAAAAAAAATGAATGAAAATGTATAAAAACAGACAAATACGTATAAAACCAAAAGAAAACGGACGAAAACGTATAAAAACGAACCAAAACGTATGAAAAGTTATAAAAAACGGATGAAAACGGACAAAAACGGACGAAAATATGTATGTGTGGACAAAAACGTAAGAAATGTATGAAAATGAACAAAAACGTAAGAAAACATGTGAAACCGGACGAAAACGTGGGACTAACAGTGAAGCAAAAGACCCAAGTTCGCTCCATGGACCTTTTTAAATTATTTTAAAAAATAAGGACTAACGGTGCAAAAAATATTAACGGAGGACTAACAGCGCAAACACTTAACGGACTAAACTAACGCCATGCAAAATAGGGACTAAATGAGTGCAATGTTTCAAAAATATGTATGTGTGGTATAATAAAAACAATTTAGGAACTAAAGTTGTTATTTAGAGTATACCACAAGGACCAAACGTGTAATTTTTTCAAACGAAAATAAAGGACAAGGTTATCTTGAGCTCATCAATATATCCATATGTTTTATTTTCTCTTTTTGCATTATAAGTTGAAGATAAATGTAAAGCCTGCACATCAGTTTTCTTATGGGAAATGATTTGCACACTCTCACTTTTTATTAAGACACTCTAATATGTGCATCAGACAGTTGTACTTTAAATATAAACTGCTTTAACTATTTGTACATTGAAATGTACCAATAAAAGTGTGCAAATCACTTCTCTTTTCTTATATACGTATATATACATCAATCATAAGTTTTTCCATCGTACGTCAAACATTACTAACGTACTATTTCACTGCATAAAATACGATGTGGTAACTTTTACGTGAAAAGCATATCGATATTTGGCTCATCGTACGTCAAACATTACTAATGTACTATTTCACTGCATAAAATACGATGTGGTAACTTTCACTGCATAAAGTAGATGATGTTGCAACTGTGGTTTAAGAGTGTGTTTTGATTTTTTTTTTGTTTTTTTGTTTGTTTTTTTTTTTCATAATTTAACATTTTTTATATGGGGCAATTACATATATACCCACTAAAACTTGCATATTTGCATATATATACCCAAAATATGCTTAACTTGCATTGTAAATCATGCATTGAAAACTTGTATTTTGGAGAAATATGCAATTTTTCAAGTTTTAGTGGGTATATATGCAATTATCCTTTTTTATAAAATCGTATTTACATAAAAAACATATCGATATTTGGCTTATTTTGTTCGTAATCCAGAGCTTTTCGCAACGGTTTATTTTTTGTTAGTGAATTCGCTTTATATTTGCTATATATTTGACGAATAAAGTTTGTTATATAAAAAAAGTTGTAAATATATAGAAGTTCAAGGGTGGATTTTGCACTTTTCTATATTTTTCTTATTCAATATAAGATTCAAACAATTAGTTTAATACTCCCTCCGTCCCATATTAAATTTTACTTTGACTTTTTAAAGTATTTATTTTATAACTTTGACCACAAATATTTTTGTTTGTGCTATACGATACTTGATGCAAAATATATGAATGAATTGAGTTTTGAATGTATTTTCATTGGTATAGTTTTCATCAAATATTAAATAACACAAACAAAAATATTTAAGATCAGAGTTGTAAAAGAAGGACTTCAAAAGTCAATAATGGACATTTAATATGGGACGGAGGTAATACATTTTTTTTTCACGATTTGGTGCTTGGTCGCTATATATAAGTCGTGACCTGATGGCCGACTAGGGTTTTTGTTTTTTTATTATTATATTTTATATTTTGGTTGTAGTTTTGTTTCAAAGGCGACACATGTTGAGTTGGTTGCCCACGCTATTTTGTTCGCGACCAAGATGTCCATTTGGGTAAATGAGAAGTTTTTGGTCCTCTGCAAGACACATGTGCAAGACAATGTCGTCCCATGTAATTTTCGCTTAATGCGGGGTTGAGGGCCGAACTAGCAAAATGTGATACTACAAAGGAAATATGTAGTCTTTTGTCAAATCCAATCCCAGAAGATGAGTTCCACCTTACTACTCTCTCACAACACATTTAGATAAACTAGACGAAGACTTTTCGGCAAATGTCTAGTTTTCTGAAAGTTCCGACCATAAGTTTTTCAACAAAGCTGATTTAGCATTATATAATCGTTGAATAACTACATGATGCGTGGTTACATGTTAAAATAAATAGTATTAAAAAAATATGTGAGTCGAAGTGAAGATATTTTCTAATGGATTGTTTTAAGTTACTAAGATTTTTAGTAATAATAGATTCAAGCATTACAAAAAGCAACGGTATTATGTAGTTGGCAATATTATATTGTAGTTTAGAGGTATGCCAACAAGTGACCGCTTTTGTTTCATTGCGAATTTAAAGTGATAACTATTTTTGCACGTAGCGTTTATCATTTGGTGTGTGCTTTTAAAATTGTAACTTTGCAAATTGGATATCACCATATAAGATTATTTTGTACTATCAATTTGTATATATTTACATTGTCAAAGTATTTTGGTTGACAAATAATTATCTAAAGATAACAATACTATTTATTTTTTGTGATTTTAATAAACTTACATAACATTATTGATGGTGACAAAGGGCTATACAATATATATTAACTTTTAAAAGACAATTCATATATGCTATTGAAGGTAAAGAGCATCATTTTTTAAAATAAATTACATGTGTCAAAGCAAAATAAACCAAAAACTACAATTACTTGGTCTCTCTCCTTTAAAAATTGTCACGTCCACAACCACTTCATCATTTCTCATATAATTTGTCAAAATTGAAACCCGATTTCACACGGGTGGTTCAACCGTTGAACCGTCCTATTAAAAACAGTCGATTTAAACCGAAATCAAACCGATAGGTTGGGTCAAAATGTCAAATTAAACCGGTCACCGGAGGGTTAAGCGTCCGTCAACCCGATATTTTCAACGGTCAACCCGATACGGTTTCAATTAATTGTTTTAATTTGGTAGATGTGTTTTAATTGGATGTACAAATGAATAAATTATTGACTTAAGTAATGAGGTTTTTAAGAGTATTAATTATATTATTTATCTCTCTCTCCATCGAATGTTTCAAATTTCAACTTTCAACATTTTTCACTTTTTCCACTTTGACCATTTTTCCATTTTATATAGTATAGATGATAGAAAAGTATAAGTAGCATTAATTTTTTACAATATTTTACTCTCTCTGTCTCAAAATTATTGTTAGAAGACAGAATCACACAGTTTAATAAAATTGACGTCTCTTTAAGTTTCAACCATTTAAATAAAATATTTTCTTACTAAATTATCTATTTTTTATTTAAAAAGAAAAACGAATAATTATTTTGAAACAACAAAAGAAAAAAAAAATATTCACTATTATTTTTAGACAGAGAAAGTATTAACTAATTTTTAAAATAATTTATTTTTTAATTATCCCTTGATTCTTTGTTTGATTCAATTTGGTCTGATCAAGATTTTTTTTCCCATTTCACACAAACAACAACTCTCATTTAGTCAAGAGCTATTTTAAGTGGTAGTCAAAAACTCAAAAACCTTAAGACGAAATAGCCAAACACTGAATTACTTTATTAATGTTTTGACTTTAATCACATGATACATGCCGTCACAACACACGAATATCGTGATAGTTTGTTTAAAACAACGTTGGCTAGACAAATATTTAACTTTCTAGTTTTAACCTCTCCATTAAAAATCTCAATAACAAACTAAATAAACTCCCAAAATAACTCACAAGACTTTATCTCTTTTACTTTTCCCCCCTAATTTTTTTACCCCAAAATTTACCCGCCAATAAATTACACCAACAAAACAATTACCGCTTAAATTAATCACCCGCGTAACCATTCAAACACCTCCCGCCAAATTTCACTCCAAATATATATACACTTCCCAACTCACTATCTTCCAAAATTTATATCAAAACCCTTCTCAACACCAGTAATCAAAAGCAATGGATTCATCATCCCCAATCGTTCTTGAAGACGACACAAAACCCGTAAAACCAATCGTCTCAATCGACTTAACCAACTCACCAAACCCCAAAGCCCCAAAACTCGAAAACCCCAACTCGCCGCAGTTCCCCGTTGCACGAACAGTCACGAGCACTGGCGGAACGCGTATCTCAACTACCCAGATCATCAAACAAGAAAAAACGGAAGAAAATGAAGCGAAAAAACCTCGTATGTCGTTTTCGGAGTTTTTAGACAGTACTAATGTTAAAGTGTTGTCCGAAAATGACCCGCAGGTAGTTAAGGTTGTTAAGAATGAACTCGTTGATGAAAATGAACCTGTGTATGATGTTGAACCTATTTCTCAAGCTAAACCTGTTAGTACTGTTAATTCGGTTAAGAAAGAGTTTGGTTCTGTTAATAATTCTGTTAAATCGGGTGGTTTGAATTTGATGAAAAAGTGCATAAATAAAAGTTATGATTGTGTTAAGAAAGAATGTGATTCTGTTAAATCTGTTGGGTTGGTTATTGAGAATGGGGATTTTGAAGAAGAGGAGGATTGGTTATTAGTTGGAAGGACTGCGATAACGGGTTTATCGACGACGAAAGGGAGGAAGTTGGAAGATAATGAGATTGTTCATTTTGCATTTCCTAATAATGGGGAAGGTAAAAGTAAGAGTGGGTATTGGGTGAATTCGCGTGCTGCGAATGCGGCTTCTGGGATTGTGAGGTTCTCCACTAAGAGATCAGGAGAGGTAAAAATGCTTTTGTTTTGATTACAATGTGTATTATTTTTTGAGAATGGTTTTAGCTTTTTTAGGGGGTGTTTGGATTGTTTATTAAACTTGACTATATGCTTATTGTGTTATGATATACTTTGTGGGATTGTTTAGTAAATTTGTTTGTTTGATTTTGTTGTTTAGATACATAGTAGAGTGTGTTTGGGATTAATTATGTTAACTTATTACATGCTTCTTATGTTTTGATAATATTTTGGGGTGTTTGGGGATTTCTAATTTTAGATAGTGTATTCTTGCTGTGAAACTTAATGATAAATGTTGAAATTGAGTTTTAGTGTTTGAGATTGTAGGGTGTGTTTGCAATTGGTTTTTATATCTGTTTACTCTAATTGTTCTGCTAGATACAAGTTATGGGTTTTTTTTAAGGATTGTCTATATATATTAAGTGGTGTTTGCATTTTGATACATCTTAGGGGGTGTTTGCAATTGTCTATTACAGTATAATTTTGTATTTGGTTATTGCATTTTGATATATTTTTGGGTGTCTTTGGGATTACCAATTGAAAATGAGTACTTGCTTGTTATGTGTGTTTGGGACTGTCTAATTTTAATTGTGTGGGTTTGTTTATCGGAATTTCTCATCTGATTAGTTCATAAGGAAATAAGCCGAGTTTGACTATTCAGTTTTTACCTGCTTTTTTACTAGGCTAATTTCAGTATGCATAAGTAGATTAGCAGTTTTATTAAGCATTCTAACATAAACTAATCCTAAATTTTGGGTTTGGTAGATATGTTAATTTGTATGTCTGTTTTCAGATTGGTCGGCTTCCGATGGAATGGTCAAAGTGCTTGATTCCGCTTGTTAATTCGAAAAAGGTTAAAGTTCTTGGTAGATGTGTGGCTGCACCAGTTAATCTTACTATGATGCAAGAGATCATGCTCTATATAAGGTGCTATATTTATCTTCTTATTATTGAGATATATGACTTTAGTTCACAAATGTTAATTCTTTTTTGTGTTTCTATTGTTTGGCAGCTTTTATATTCATCATTCGATATTTACTGAAGATGGACAGTGTACCTGGAAGCTGGAATCGTCATCAAATATCGACACTACTATTTATCCACTCTTAACTTTGTTTAAATTGTTGAAAAAGAGCCCATTTCAAAAGGTGAATTTTCTTTTGGTTTACTTTTGGAAGCTTAAATTCATTGATGTCGTTGATAGAAGTTCTGATTCTGTTTTTAACTGTGCTTTAATCAGGCTGAATTCACACCGGAAGAACTTGATTCTCGTAAACGTGTGCTAACTCTTGAAGTATGTTCACTTGATCTTTATATTGATATGTTTTGGTCAATCACTTTTTTCATTTCTTTAGTTATAGCATATAGAGTTGCAATTTGAAATGAGACCTATTGTTTTGGTGATGTTTGGATTTGCATTTTGAAATCGACTCTTATATGTGCACTTAAATGCAAATATATACACTTTCTGGTGATGTCAACATTGATTACCAAATGAAAAATTTTATATTCACTTATATAGCCTTAGTTTACGCATCACCATCAATGTGATAAATACAATTTCAAGCATTCAAACACTATATTGTGAATAGTTGAACCTGAGGCATGTGTAATACTGGCCGACTGTTGGATCTTGATTATTCAATGTCTTATTGATAACTCACTTAATTTGATTATATGTCACTATGTTTATTTTAGCACTTGATGCAATGTAGGTGAAGAGTAGTCAACAACACTATGTAATAAAATTTAGGATTTAATTTTCTGAACTTGATGTATATCAATTGTTTTTTCAGAATGATTTAGTTGGAGCTGCATCAGCACTACCTGCTGGAAAGCGGCGAAAGGGTGGCGAACCACTGCTTCTAGAACCCAATGATAAAGATGGTCAAAATATTACCGAAACATCATTAAACAAGCTTGTTGGTGCAGCAGATATGTATAACTTAGAGGTACATTCAAACACAAATTTACATATATAATTACTCCAATATCCACCAAAACTTGACTCATTGTTTTTTTTTGTTTTGTGTATGTGTGTGTGTGTGTGTCTTCTTTTTTTTTTTTTCCATTATAGGAAATGGATCCTCCAACAACACTTACATGTGATTTAAGGCCATACCAGAAGCAGGCTCTCTACTGGATGACAGAATCTGAGAAAGGCGTTGATGTTGAGGATGCAGAAGAAACCCTCCACCCTTGCTGGGCAGCATATCGTATATGTGATGAGTATGATACTTATTCATAATGTCACATTTAATAAACAGAAAATATGAAGTTTTAGTTTTTATAACATTCTATTCTTTGTGAACTTAAACAGACGTGCTACTGCAATCTATGTAAATATATTCTCCGGTGAAGCAACTACTAAGTTCCCGAAAGCAACACAGATGGCTAGAGGAGGAGTAAGTTTCTACTTATTATACACTCTTTCCAGATTTATAGAATTATAGATATATTCAAGGTATTGATATTCTTAGTGGTATCGTCAAATTCTGCAGATATTAGCAGATGCAATGGGTCTTGGTAAAACTGTGATGACCATTTCTTTGATCCTTGCAAGACCAGGCAAAGGAACTGCTGAAATTGAAAATGGAAACGAAAATGAGTGCATCAAGGCCTCTCAAAGACCAAGAGGCGGAACACTAATCGTTTGTCCTATGGCCTTGCTTAGCCAATGGAAGGTTGGACTTTTAGAAATATTAGATTATAAAGAATGCACTGTTTTTTGTTTTTTCACTTGTAATATAGTTATTATTTGGAATCTAGGATGAGCTTGAAACACATTCTGAACCAAACAGTATATCTGTTTTTGTTCATTACGGTGGGGAAAGGAGCAATGACCCAAGAGTGATAGCTGAACCTACTGTTGTCTTGACTACTTACGGTGTTCTTTCTGCATCTTATAAAAGCGTAAGCATCTTAGTGCTATAATTCAAAAGTTACGCACTTTATAGCCTCTGCTAAGCAATAATTTATGTAAAATATTTTTTCAGCATTCGGAAAACAGCATTTTCCAAAAAGTTGATTGGTACAGAGTGGTGTTGGATGAAGCTCATACCATCAAAGCTTCAAAGAGTCAATGTGCTCAAGCTGCATTTGCGTTGTCCTCTTACTGCCGGTGGTGTCTTACTGGTACCCCTCTTCAGGTAAAATCAAAATCTGAGTGCATTCTTTTTTGTGTTTTTTTTAGATTTAGTTCAACTGCTAACTTATTTCATTTGCAGAACAATTTGGAAGACCTTTACAGTCTTCTCTGTTTCTTGCATGTTGAGCCATGGTGCAACTGGGCATGGTAAGCTCACTTTTTCTTGAGTATGCATTTGCATATCGATTTTTATAGTCTTAAAAAGGTAGTATGCTGTAATGTTAGTGTATCAGTGTATAAGTGTATGACATGACCAAGTGTAAGATACTGAAATTTTCTGTATTTTTTGGTTTTTTTAAAATGTCTTTCAACTTATGCTAGGTGGAACAAGCTAATTCAAAGGCCCTATGAGAACGGCGATATGCGAGGGCTAAAGCTTGTGAAAGCTATTCTAAGGCCACTCATGTTAAGGAGAACAAAAGATACAAAAGACAAAGAAGGAAGGTGTGCATGCAATCCCATTACACCATTCAATCTTCTAACAACCAATGTTTTTATACTTAAGCGTGATTTTTTTTTTTTTTTTTTTTTAATTTTATGATTTAATACTAAAGTTTCTTTTATATACAGGCCAATTCTTGTTCTTCCACCAACTGATATTCAAGTTACTGAATGTGTTCAATCAGAAGCTGAACATGATTTCTATGATGCCCTTTTTAAGAGATCTAAAGTAAGTTCCATTTTGTTTTTTGATCACATCAATTAGTATTGTTGCAGATCATGTATCTTATACATTCTCCTTTATGCAATACAGGTCCAATTTGATCAGTTTGTAGCACAAGGCAAAGTTCTTCACAACTATGCTAATATCCTTGAGCTCCTACTTAGATTAAGACAATGCTGCAATCACCCATTTCTTGTTATGAGGTTAGAATCCTTATCTTTCGAAAAAAAATACAAACTTTTTTTTTTAACTGGTAGCTAAATTATCATTGTTTTCTTATGTACAGCCGTGGTGATTCCCAACAGTTTTCAGATCTTAACAAACTTGCAAGAAGGTTTCTTGATAACAATCTTGATTCAACTACCCCAAATCCAAGTAAAGCTTATATTGAAGAAGTTGTTGATGATTTAAGGCGAGGTGAAAACACCGAGTGTCCTATATGTCTAGAGTCTGCAGATGATGCTGTTCTTACACCATGTGCTCATAGGATGTGTAGAGAGTGTCTTTTATCAAGTTGGCGAAGCCCTGTGCAAGGGTTATGCCCGATTTGTAGGCAAAATTTGAGGAAAACTGATCTTATTACGTGCCCGTCTGATAGTAAGTTTAGAGTTGATGTTGAGAAGAATTGGAAAGAGTCTTCAAAGGTTGAAAAGCTTTTGGAGTGTTTGGAAACTATAAGGCAAAGACAAAATGGAGAGAAAAGCATTGTTTTTAGTCAGTGGACTTCGTTTTTGGATCTTCTGGAAATTCCGTTAAAGAGGAGAAAGATTGGGTTTTTGAGGTTTGATGGAAGTTTGTCACAGAAGAACAGAGAAAAGACCTTGAGGGAGTTCAGTGAAACCAGTGATAAAATGGTAAATTAAATATTGCTTTATTTTTTAATTTTTTTTTTAATTTTTTTTATTTAACTTCGATTATTAATTTGTTATTATCCGTATTTAAGTTATTAAAACAGTCTCTTTGCAAGTTGAAGTGAAAAGATGGTACGTCTTAGTTCCTTTAAAGTGTTGCAATGACAAAGCTACTTCATCCATGAAAAAGTTATAAAAATGGTCTATTTGTTAAGGGTACTGAGACTGAGAACACAGTTTTACCCTTGTAAGCTGTGAGACTGTTTTTGAAAGTGGTTTTACAATTGTAAATTTGTAAATATAGTACTACATTGTAATGCTAACAAAAAAGGTTGTTACACTCTTCTTTTTAAGTTTTGAAAATGATATTTTTCGCAACTTTGCATTTAAAAGATTGTTTGGTCCTTGTGAAGTTTAAGTCTTGACGCAGGGATTGACTTTTTTTTTAGTTTGTTTTGATTATAAAGCTAAGTTATTAGCATTTTGTAGGTGTTGTTAATGTCATTGAAAGCTGGTGGAGTTGGCTTAAATTTGACTGCAGCTTCTAATGTATTTCTCATGGTAAGCTGTCATTTTGACATTTTATTTAATTGAATTTGTACTCCACTGGTTTTCCTTACAAAACATGTCACGGTGTAACTTTCTGTAGGATCCATGGTGGAATCCCGCGGTAGAGGAGCAAGCCATAATGAGAATTCATCGCATTGGTCAAAAGCGGACTGTTTGTGTTAGAAGATTCATTGTCAAGGTTAGAATAATTCAATTTTGTATTGGTTGTATAATTATATATAGTTTCAAATACCATTATATAGTCCATAAACTCAAACAAAACCTTTGGCTTTCTCTTGCTTTGACATTCTTGTTTTAGTTCTAGAGCTTAATGTCAAAGTCAAACTTTTTTTTCTACCAAGTATCAGATTGGAATTTCTTGGTTAACAACTCCAATCAATGATTTAATCACCTGACTTAAAACATGATTTAATGAAATTTATTCTAGACTTTGAAAAGAAAGCTAAATGTTGACCAACAACTTTATTTCTTTGACTTTTTAGGTTAATATAAGTCTACCTAGTAACATTTGTAGTCTGCTAATCTTATTTTAAACCTACGGATTGTTTAATAAAAACCACTTTTTTCATTATTCCAGAATGATAATGACTTGTATTCTATGTTTCAATAATTACAAATTTACAACTTGCAATAAAATTTGACTATTTTTGCTTGAGAAGATATTGACATTTTTTGGTCAATGTGTATAGGATACGATAGAGGAACGTATGCAACAAGTTCAGGCGAGGAAGCAACGGATGATTGCTGGAGCTCTTACTGATGAGGAAGTCAGATCGGCTCGTCTTGAAGAACTTAAGATGCTTTTTAGATGATTTTAGTGTTTTCGCAAAGATTGTTCGTTTTGAAATCGATAAGAATATGGTTGCCTTTTGGGTTGTAATATCTATTGTGTAGCTTAGATAGTTAACACTCCAAATTTTGTATATTTGGCATAAACCATTTTGACCCATATCTTATCTTATCAGTAAAATTTCACTTATTGCTATATTTTGAGTAGATTATGGTTGATTTAGTGTCTTTTCTTTTTGACTTTACATTAATAAACAATACTTAAACAAGTATTAGAGTGCAGGGTGCAGTGCACTGTTAGCATGTTATACAGTTATAGGGTTGAAATGGTACCTATAACTTTTTTATAACTGCATCACCCCTTTGTTTTGTAGCCTTGTAGGGTATTTTTTTTAATATGTTATTGGAATTTTTTAATAGAGATAATGTTTATGTTATGAGAGTGTTATAAGGTACATGTTAACGTGACGACGACGTTTATTATAATAGTATTAAGGTGCAAGTGCACCTTGCACTCTTAATGCTTGTTCATATCCCAAACAATGTTATTGTCCGTGTAACTTTTAACTGCAACACGAAATGTATTTGCAAAAGGATAAGGAAACTTAGGCTAGTAGCAATGGGTCGGTAGACCTTTTGGGTTGTGTCAAGGTTGCCTTAGGTTGCCCCATTGTGGCGCTAAGGTTGCCTTCGGTCGGTTGCTTCAACTTGGACGAACTAGTTTGCACCAACTACCGAGTTGGTATATCACATTCTGCCAAAAATTGTACCATTTGCGTTTTAAAACAAAAAGAAAAAAAAAAAATTTTAAAAATTTTATCACTTTTACAACATTATAAATAACAACCTCAAACACATTTAAAAAATAAAAAATCACGCGAGGTCAACATGCTTTGTGGCAGCTAGGTCGATCAAGTCCCGTCGAGAGAGAAAAAGGCGATGTGCAAGAAGTAGTCTGCGGTTGCACGCTACTAGCATTATTAAGGTAGGATAAGGAAAATGATTCAATGAAGATGTAGAAAATAGTAATAGTTCTTCTATAGAACCATAATTTCAATAGTTTTTTTTAAGCTGTACAAACTTATTCTAAAATAACAATACATGATTCACTTAATACCTTCTTACATTCTTTTTAAAACCCTAAAAAAAAAACATAACATAAGATATCTTCGTACCTTTTAAACTTTGTTTAATCACATATTAGAAAAAAAATATTCAATCAAGTATATTATTTCTTCCATTTCAAAATTGTCCATTTTTTTTAATAATTTTAACATTAAATATTTTTGTTTGTGTGAACTTACATTAAAAACTCAATCTATTATTATATTTTGTATCAAATTTTATAACATAAAAGAAATTAGTTAATGTCAAAACTAAAAAAAGAACGATTTCAAAAAACCAAAACACATCATTATTTTAAGACGGAAGGAGTAACTAATACCGTCCCAAAGTAACCTTTTAGTAAGCAAATATATTGATAAAAAATGCGAACATGTAATGAGTATTAGTTAATACAATGTTACAGTATGTCAGTGTGATTTAAAAGCATACATACTTTATTATTAGTAAATTTTTATCATGGGGCTTGTGGTCTAGTGGTAGAAGCTTAAGCAATTAAGCGAGCCACAATTGAAAGTAGTACCGGGTGGGTGACTTACCGGGAAGTCCTCACTTGTGGACCACAAGCTCTGTTCTCGCTGATATTAGGATAATGAAAGGAGGAGCTTGTAAGTTCAGTTAGTCGCGTGTTCAATCTGGTAGGCCCCGGTTTTCATCCGCTTACTCCGAATTATAATCGTGTGTAAGCGAGTGCGGTTTCGGGCGGACGCCGTTTAAAATCCTCGCCATAATGGCCGTGTACGGTTAAGACAACATAGATGCAGGTATGTTGGTGTGAGGCTACCGTAATTACTAATCCAAAATGAAAGTCACCGTCCAAAAAAAAAGTAAATTTTTATCATATAGCATATTTATGTTAGGTAACTCAAGATTTAATTTTATATTTAGCTTACAAAGATGTTGATGTTGTTATTTAAATTTCACTACTGATATTATGTTGTACACATGATGCACGTTTAATAGCACATCTAGATATCCTTATATTAATAAATAAGAATTACATCAGTTATTGTTATAAGTACAACCGCTTATATTTATTTTTATATTAAAGTAACCCGTGCTTACAATTTGATAATTATATTCCCGTTTTCAGTAATTTAGCCGTATTTAAAATGTAAACTCGTGTCCACATAGGTTAAACTTTTAAAAATGAAATAAATGAGTCCTTATTAAACGTATGTATTAAAAAAATTGATACTTATAATGTTATGCAAATTTATAGGTTGGTATTTTAAAATAACATATACATTGTATTTTTTAATATATAAAGTATAAAATGTATAAAGTATAAGGGGGTATTCGTTTATAATCCAAAGTTATTAAAAAACATGAAGACTTATAATATTACACTTAACTTTATATAGTTTTTAAAAATTCAACCACTAAAGTTTTATTAAGTTCGCCGTTCAAAAAAAAAACTAAATTTTTATTAATTGCTTCCTCTTTTTTTAAGTTTTTGTTTTCACAAATTTGACACCTATATTTTTATGTGTTTTTTTATCAACCAAATTTCTCCACCAAATTTATAAAGTTTGACCAAAATCAATTTAATTTTGAATTTTATTAACCAATCACATTACACGATTTTGCTTATGTGGCGAAATCGAGCTCTCTTATTGGCCCAATTTTTTTTTCAATAAGAATGAATTGACAAAATTACTACGAAATGATGTAATTCCTTTATTATATAAAAGATTACAGACAAATAAAGGCAAGGAATATGCTTTGCCAAAAGATGATAAAGTGAAACTTGACCCAATAAAATTAGTCAAAAACTAAAAAGTCTCTAACTAGCCAAAATAGCACTTCGAATAATATTTTAGTGCATGAATATATGTTTCACAGAAGCTTTTATGCAAGTGTGATTACGATATTAGTTGGTTACTTGGTTAGTGATAAGCTTAATCACGATAAAATATTTTTAAAAAGTTGTCTATGACTATGCATTGAACATGGTGGTTTTATAATTAGAGCGCTAGATAAAGTGTGGTGTCATGAGCTGATATCATGGAAAAAATGTTGCAATTTCAGTATTTTTTTTTTATAATATCAAAATCTATTAGTCAGCACAAAACACCTCTTACTAATATAAAGTGGTGTCATAGAACACTCATGGACCTCACGGTTTTTTTCTTTTCATTTATTCAAATAAAATAACAAATTAAACTAAAATTAAAATTCTATTAATAAAAAGATACATAAAAAAATAAAAGATACATTGAAAAACAATTACAGTTTAGTGATTAAGGTTTTATAAATTCTTCATGATATCTTGTCGAAGGACGTTGTGCACTTTTCTATCCTGAAGATTTTTGTTTTTCCTTTGATGTATTTCGTATCATTCGACCCAAGTACGTTGCATATTCGGTTGTTGAGAAATGTACAACTCATTAAATTCCCTAACTGCGAGATTTGATATTTCAATATCATGTTAGTAATACTCTGTATGGTGCAACAATACATGATTTTTCGTAGTGTGCTGACTTGGTAAGCACGTGCGGTTGTTGTATAATTCCCTAACGACCTTATAGGACGCCGAAAGCTCGTTCAATATCTTGGTAAGCAAATGCGGTTGACTTGGTAAGCACGTGCGGTCGTTGTATAATTCCCCTAACCTCTTGCAATCACACAAATTGAATCCATACAAGCAGGGACGGAGCCAGGAATTGAAAATAGGGGGACGGAATTTTTTTCTCAAACTAAGAAAGTAAAATAAACTTCTATCTAGAAACATACCTTTATAAAATATGAACTTCATTAAAGATTAGAACAAAGACCGTCGACATCCAATACAAATGTACTTTCAGCTAGCAACATCAAACACTACCAAAAGAAACTAACAAAAGAGGTGTGTACACCATCATCTAGCGACATCTTGAAACCATTATAGCAAACACAATCTAATAAACATACCTACATGTTAACTTTCCAAAATAGAAGCACATAACTTTTCCATTGATCAGAAATGCCAATCTGTTTCATCTTCAGGAACATATGAACTCTCGTCTTGCGCCTGCTAAAGGATATTTCAGTTTACTAAGATGATAAGGTCCAAGTTTGATGTATTCTCGTCTAACTTCATCTTGGTGGTGACTTGGATAACTTAATATTGAAGGTCGCGCGCCTGGATCACGGATCAAGGAATCTAAGTTTACCTCAGTTGAAGTATGAACATCTTTTTCATGTTCAACTCTAGGCGACTCGTTTACATGATTGTCATGAACATCTTGTTGGTCACTTGGCCGTGTCTCATGAACATCTTCTTTTTTATTATCACCATCTGGTGGTGATTCGCGGTCTTTAACAACATCTACTTTTGGCTTGTAAAAATAATCAATGGTTCTTTTTGTTCCTTTCTTATACATCATTCAACATAAAAAGGAACATCATTGCAACATCACCAATTATCTAGCAATTGCAATTTTACATTTTTACAAGTATAAAACTAAAAAGATGCACATATAAAATTCAAGTACTTACAATTTAGTAATTTAGTGACTAAGGTCTAAAGATTTAAGGTTTTAGATTTTAAAAGAGCAATAAAAACAGGGGTGATCAAAATCTTTACTATAGAATTAAATCCCTGATTCCTAAAAACAAAAATGGGGATTTTGAGCAATTAGATACAAAGGTACAACCAAAATACCAAATACATAATTAAAAGAATTACATGCTTCGAATTATTATAAGAAACAAATATGATCAATTAATGAAAGGAATCAAAGGATTAGTTCAGGTGCAAACCTTATGTGTGAAGTTAAAAGAGTATGAACAGAAGCAAGTTATCTGTTTCTATCTTTTTATTTTGCCGCTTAGACTTAGGGGGGTCAATTAGTCATACATGGGCTTTGGGCTAAAGTTTTATCACAAAAATATAAAAGAAATTGAGCTCCTTGGAGGGAGCCAAGCACCCTCCAGCCCCCCATTTCTTCCGTCTCTGCATACAAGGACGTATAGCAATACAAACACACATCTTGTCCAAAATATGAAAAACAGTGTATCACAGCGTAAAAACGCTCTAAAATAATATTGAGTAGGCATAATGGCAATCAAAACGCACATCTTGTCCAAAAATATTGTAACCACCGGTAAAAATCCGCCTTTATATTAATAATAATCCATTTTCTACGTACAATTTTTTTCTACAACTAGATAATAAGCCGCACTCACAAACTGCTCACTTGCATAGTTAATGCCTTTGATATGTACATTCATAAGTGACAATGGAAGTCTTACCACAATGTCTTGCTTGAAACTTTCCGGCATGGTCACCCATGTCAGTTGAGTCCTCACATAACATACGGGATGTCTGGTATATAGTATCCTTATATCATTAGCGTCATTTCCAATAAAATGTTTACAATATAAATTAGGGTTTTCTTAAAGCTTTGATTTATAATGATTTCGATACTAGGTCATAAACCCTAATGTACAAACCTTTAAACTTAATGTACAAGCTTACAAGACATAAAACCCTAACTCTAGAGTATTTTTCGGTTAAAAACCCTAGTTTGCAAACAATATAATTTTATGTAAACGAAATCACAAACTAAAATTAAAAATACATATGAAACTTTTACCAATTACCAAAGTACAAGTTTATCAA
The DNA here is from genome assembly GCA_910596185.1 of Chrysanthemum makinoi. NCBI lineage: Eukaryota > Viridiplantae > Streptophyta > Magnoliopsida > Asterales > Asteraceae > Chrysanthemum > Chrysanthemum makinoi. The sequence goes on along the minus strand of OU343217.1, from coordinate 100,133,581 downwards.
GCCAATGTACAAGTCATTGATGCATAAAAATATTCTCTTAACATAAAACTCATTATAAACCTTAGTGTATTTAATTTTAAACACATTGTACAAACAATAAAGCACCAACCTTAAGCCTTTATTTTTATTTATTTACATCTAAATTAACCTAGACTAGAATTTATCTAAAATAAATTAGAAACCTAACTAAGTATTTACACTACTATACAATAGGTACAACATAAAAAGCCCTAGGTACTACCCTCTCTATCTTAAACGCCCCCCTTGTTACCATGGTTAGAATTGAACTAGATAATTACCATCTAGTTCCCTACATGCTACATGTAATTACCCTAACCACAATTAGTTACTTGCACATTAAAGTTACACATCACCCATTTCCCATGGGGTTTTACCAAGGTCAAAGGTTGTGGGTAAAACATTTGGCTAGGGATTTACCTCACCATATCTTGTTCCTTGAGATCACATGCACCCTCCATGTGTATTGCAACACATCACCTTGTTCCCTCTCATGCTAGATAAGGTGACATAGCACCTTGTGAATTCATTCACTCCGACACCTATATATACGCCCCTCCCCTCCTCAAGTCTCATCCATCACATACACCATAAAATACTTCCCATTCACATATACATTCGGAAAATTTACTTTAAGTAGTGTAATAAAAGGGCTAAACAAAAGCATAGAAGGAGTGGAGTAATTAGATATAATTAGCAGCTATTATGAGCTTTTCTTCCGTTTAAGCAACACATTATTTGTAAGTGTTTTAAACTCTTTTAATTTCGCTATCATTTTTAATACCAAGTACATACAGTTAAAAAGGATTTTATAAGGAAAACGTAGCAATTTGAATCACTTAAAACGAGTACACGAGTCAAAAGATACGGTCTAAAGAAGTTGCTGAAAATCTGTCAAAACTTTCTGTGACATAATGTTTAGGCCCGCAAAACGAGGCCTTTCTGCTCCGTTTCATAAAAAAGTTAAAGCACGAAAGTTGTACGGAACTACGTTTTCTTCAAAAACTCAGGTGCACGGGTCCAGAAAACGCATAACGAAGTCATAATTTAATAAAAATCCCAACAGCTGTTATATATATGTTACAAAAACAGCCCAACACCCCCTACTTGCGCCCAATTTATTTGCATCATGTTAAAGGTATTAGAGCCAACCAAAGTACCTTTGTTAAGACCACCTAGAACACTCTAAAACGCCCCTCTAACCCGGTTGAAAAGCCTAGTCGTCATGCATAAAAACGGCACTTCATTAGGGTCATAAGTCCTAAACACCAAAAGTCCTTTACAACAAGTATATGGGAAAAACTCGGGATTTTTGATAAATTTGATTATGAACTATCTTAGAAACATTAAAAATGAGTTAAACAACATTTCACAAGGTTGCATACAAAAGATATAAAGTTTTATGGTTTAAAAACGAGAATTTCAATTTGGCAAGATTAGCCTAAGTAGCCCTTTTCTATAATTAATATCTTGCTAATTAAAGGGTTGCAAAGTATGAGATTTACACCGTTTTAAAGGGCTCGCTGCAAGGATTTTAACGCCCCAATAATGTCCTTAAAAGAACTTATAGTCTCTTTTATAATCAACAAAAAAAGTAGGTGACTCGTGAACTTTTCATAAAAAGACCTTGCATGCATTTTTCAAAATTTGAGTCGTAGGAGTTATAGAATGTTAGATAATGACTTAAAAAGAGTTAATTAACATATTACAATGTCCCTAGGTGACACCGTAAAAATTAATGAGTCAAAAATGAAATTTCCTTAAAACGCGTCGTGGCCAAGTGGCCATGTTCGTGGACTTGTATCTTTCTAACCAAAGATGACTAAGATATGAGACCTATACCATTTAGAAGAGCTTCTGACAAAGTGTTTAAAGGGTCAAATGCGTTGTAAAAACACTAGCTTGCCTCGTGTAAAATCTGTCCTCGTTTGGCCCTGTTATCGCCCAAAACCAACAAAAGGCACCTAACCCCCCTACTTTAGAGACTCACTACGACCAAACCGTAAGAGTTTAAGACCTCTAGTTTGAACCATTAGAAAGACCACCGGGCAAACACTTGAAAGCATCAAGAATGTAGTAAAAACCTTTTAAGGCCTTGCGCACTTTTTGTCAATTTAGGCCTAAAACAAGTGAATTTTTCCTATAAAATTACAAGTATAAAAATTGTAATTTTTGAAAGATAAAGTTTTCTTGGGCTAAAAATGTAATTTCTGCAAAGTTAATTATACAAGGGCTGATTTTGTCAATAATTCATAGTTGAGGGTATGAAGTGTCATTTTTGAAAGTGCGAGGGTAAAAACTGTAAATACTTAAAATTGTAAAGTATAACATTTTGGAAACATAAAATGCCCTAACAACCTGCTTAACTGATCTTATTGAATAGATGGGCTTCAGCGAACCTACTTCTTCTTCTTAGATGGAATTAATTCAATTAGATCAGGACTAGTCTTTCACTTCACAGATCAGATAGAGATCGACTTTTTATCCCATGGCCAGCTCAAGTAGAAGGCATACGATCTGAGACCCTTACCTAAAGCCAGTAGGGTGGAAAGAGGCTCTTAGAGTGCTGCTAGATGAGATAAAACATATCAGTAAGCGATTAACAACTTGGGTTTCGATAAAATTTATTATCCATCATCCGAGCCATAAAAAAAAACGAAAGTATTGCTAATTTTTGAAGAGACTTCATGTTACCTAACTATCGATAAAGCATCGTTATCACATAAACTTGAACTCGAATACTAAAAACATAACATACTAACTCAGGTCACGAGTTGGAGCAACTTATTCTCATTACTTAATTTGTTTTCCATCCTGACTACTGTAACATCGAGGTGAGTTCATAGCCCCTACCTTTACTTGCTTTTGAACATTTTGGGGGAGATACATGCTCAAATATTGCTTGATATTTTTACATTTATTTTAAACTCTTATGAATTACTGTGAGTTCGTAGCCCCGTTTTTATACTTGTTTATTAATGCTTTGGGGGAGATACATGCTCAACTAATTGCTTTCACTTTTATAAGTACTCTAAAAAGTTTTACATGTTACTATGAGTTCATAGTCCCACTTTTACATATTTGTTTTCAAAACTTGTGGGGAGATACATGCTACAAAAACCGAACACAAGTATTTTTCTGTATGCTATCCTGATTGATATTGCCTAAGTACCTACTGATGCCACTAAAAGTCCTCATATCATGAACCATTAATCATTTGCGAGTGAACGCGAATATAGTGAATAGATCTATTGGTTGGCGCCCCATTTATGTGCCGGATAGATAACCAAATGCACTTTATTTGAGAATACTAAGAGAATGGCAAACTCCTACCAGAGGGCATTGTTGCTCACATCATTATTATGATGTTTGTAACTTACGTCATTATTATGGCGCGTTAGGTGTTAAGGTTTGCGTTCATGAGACTTAAGGCAATATATAATGTGTTGCAATGATACAAATGCTGCAACTACTAAATTTATGGGTATAACAACATGACAACAGAAACGTGTGTTCAACTAATTACTAAACAAACGAATTATGGGTGGATAACAACGTAACCCACTACTTATTTCATCGATATTTGTATTTATTACGATTATCACTCAAACTTGAAACTATTGTACTCATCTGTTTTATCTATAAACTCTATGAACTCACCAACCTTTGTGTTGACACTTTTTAGCATGTTTATCTCAGGTTCATAATTTATGAGGATAGCACGGAAGGGCACGGATACTCAAGAAGGCTATATTATTATTCGAAAACTTATTTAATAAACTGTAAAACCACTGGGACCTCATTTTGTAAACTATGATATTTATATAAATCGAATGATAAATATTTTAAAACGACTCAATTAGGGTTCGTTTTCTATTGTTATAACTGTTGTGCCATGAAGTAACACCTAATTTGAATTCCGCCGCGTATCACGAAATTGAGGGTGTTATAAATATGAAAAATGTAACGCAGCATAAAAGTATTTTTGATTAGACATCGTACTTTTGTGCGACTAACGGCTAATATTAAGTTTATTGTGTGTGATCGTTAGATACAAAAGGATTATTTTTTCTTTTTCTTTATTTAGTTTTACGTGCTTTTTTTAATCATTAACTTACCTTTTTTTTCTATTAGTAAAAGTCACATAACACGATCAACCATCATAAAATCAGTTTAGCAAAACCATGAAAAAAATTTCCGAATATGCACTTCTAATTACTTAATAGCACATTGTACCTCCAAATTAAGGGAACCACCTAAACTAGCTAATATTAAATCTTGATCCGCAGGGGTAATCGGTAAAGACGATGTTCTTTGAGGAGTAAAGATTTTAGTAAGTGACCATGATCTCGGGATTGAAAGCTTTTCAATTGTAACAGAAGATGAAGCTGTTACTATCCATTTTTTTGCATCTGGATTGTGCTCCTGCTCATAAAGTCCAGTTTTGGTAGTAGGCTTTTCTTTGAAGATTTAGTTTTTGATGAGTGATTAGCAGAAGATGCATTTGCTTTAAACTCAATGGGAGTCTGTGTAAGATTAAAGTATACATTTTTTAGGAGTTGAAGTCAGTGTTGGGGCATGTTAGTCTAATCTCTATCTATGAACAATCGAATATATGAAATATATTAAGTTTTTATTATAATCAATCATTAGTTTACAAACTTGGTTTACATGGTATTTATAGACCATGAACAACGACACAAAAACAACATAACGTTTCACTAATAACTACCATAAAAAGGTTATTTACTTTGTTCTTGTCATTCTTAGACCCTATACTTTATACATATACATATATTTGACTTTTCGTATTTGACTTTGACTTTCATTGCTTGACCTTCATGGATTAGATAAATTAGTATCCAATACTCCTCCCTAATTTATTAATCCATTTCTTCGATATCTTCAAGCTCCATCATCTTTTAAACTTTGGCTTGTTTCCATTTTCTTTGTCTTGATCTTCAACACGAACTATGTCTTGAACTTCCTCCTTGATTTTACTTCTTTCTTCCTTGTCTTCAATCTCATCTCGATCATCTTTATCTCCTTTGTCACTATCTTCCTTCATTTGTATCATTTCATAATCTTGCGTCTCAATATCTGTTTCTATATTACGATCTTACGGTTCAACTTTCTTGTTGCATGATTTAATGTCTTTCTCTATCTGGTTTTCCTTTGGAACTCGTGATGGCGTCTCTTGATGCTTCTTGCATTAAGCCTTTGTCAACTCTTTCTTCTTCTAGATGTTTCTCATTTGAAACAACTTCATAGTTCTCTTTCTCAAACAATTCTCTTACTGTCTTTAACTCTTTCATCTCTTTGCATTGCAATCTCTCAACTTCTTGAGTTCTCTAACTCTGCATTTGTTTCTCAAATGCCTTTTCTATTTCTTATTTTCTCCTCAAACTCTTGTTTTTCAATCTCTAACTCTTGAAGCATTTCAAACTTCCAAAACTCTAATTTACTCTTCAAATCAATTTCTATCTCGGAGCATATCTTCTAACTTTTCTTTTTGAATTTCATCCTTTAAGGATGTTATCTCTTTTCCATCGTTACTAGTAACCATAATAGTCTGGTTGTCATCTTGAACACTAGGTTTGCTTTTTCTTCTACGGTTTGGTTTTGGACAATTTGAAGCAAGTGTCCAAACTCATGAAAATTATAGCACTCTATTTCTCTTAAGTCTCTCCTATGGTAGTTTTGATCTCCATGGTTTCTCTTGTTTCTATCATAACTATCTCCATTCTTACTATCTCTCGTGAATCTTCCTTGGCCTCTTCTGGGTAATGCGATTACTACCTCCTGCGTCTATCATTTTCATAGTTGCGTTCATAATTTACGTTATTCCCTTGGCGTGTGAATAATTTCTCACTATTAGCTTCCTCACTTCCTTTTCTAAACTTAAGCCTTTCTTCATAAGTCTTAAGTTTCCCAATAATCTCCTCTAATTTTGCTTTCTTAAAATCAACAACCATTTCAATGGTTGCTACTCTTAATTACAAAACTTATCGGCACTGCATTCAATAATTTTAGTACTTTTGTTTGTTCATCAAACGTCATCCACATGTATGACCTTTGTAATAATACTCATCAACCTCCCACAAGTGAATCTATTGATTCATCTTCTTTCATGACAAGTCTCTCAAATTCTGATTTAAGTTGTTGCGAGTGTGCTTGTTGTACATCTTCTGTTCCAATAAATCTGACTTTCGAGAGTCCCAAATTTCTTTTCTTTGTTTCACATCCGCAACTTGCATTTGCAAATCTTACGGTAACCCTTGAAATAAGTATCTTTGGCCTTGAACTATCCTTTTTACATCAATCTTTTTTTATGTACTTACTCCTTCTACTAAATCCCATACTCCATTTGCCGTTAATATCTTCTTCATTCTTAATGCCCATAATGTATAATTTGTGTTTAAACGGGCATTGATATGATGGTAAAGATGTGGTGAAAACAACTCTGTTTTCGTTTTTATCTCCCGTCATATCTTTCAATTTAATTTTCTTCTAACACCAATATACTCTTTAATAATAGTCGACCTTAAATCCTTCTTTCTAACCACAATAATTCTCAAGCAATTCTAACGGTTTCTAACGCGAATTGTAATGAAAAAAAATCTATTCTACCTAAATAAAAGGTATTGGAAAATATAGAACCTGTACTTGGGCTTCTAGATATCTTGTGGGCTTTTTTAAGTTACGTACTGTTTTCTGTTCCCAAATAAAAGCGCTTCTTTTTTATCCCCAATTCATACTGCTTCTACTTAGTTTTCTTCCTTCACACGTTAGGGCACAACGGTGGTTGTCGTCCTTTTTCTGATAAGTTCGCTTCCTTCCTTCCTTCCTGCTTTCTTCTACACGTAATTAGGGCAAAGCCACTGGTAATCTTGAGGTCTTTTACGGTGTCGATGGTCGCGGTCTCTTCTCCGGCAAATTACCGCGGCGGTGGATTTTAGTCGCACAACCCGTTATGTTTTTCTTCTCCTTTTCTGTTCTCTTGATTGATTCCACAGATCAATCTCTTCTTCTTCAGAGCGATTCCCATTCGTTAGTACTTGATCTCCGTCTCTGGTTGAATCCTTTGGTTTTCTTCTCCTAAAGCGATTCCACTGAATCGTTGTCTCTCTCTGTCTCTTGATTGATTCCACTGAATCAATGGTTTTTTTCTCTATACGGTTCGAATCGTTTGGCTCTGATGCCAATTGTTAGTCTAATCTCTATCTATGAACAATCGAATATATGAAATATATTAAGTTTTAATATAATCAATCATTAGTTTACAAACTTGGTTTACATGGTATTTATAGACCATGAGTGACCAACATAAAACAACATAACGTTTCACTAATAACTACCATAACCGAAAAACGGTTATTTACTTTGTTCTTGTCATTCTTAGACCCTATACTTTATACATATACATATATTTGACTTTTCGTATTTGACTTTGACTTTCATTGCTTGACCTTCATGGATTAGATAAATTAGTATCCAATAGGGCAATCTTAATTTGACCAATTTCTTGAGATGAAGATGGTTGTGAATGTAATGTCCTTGATGGTATCTCCTAGAACATATTTTGTTCCTTCCAGTTTTCCCATTAGGCGCTTTCATAATCTCTTTTTCAACCTGAAAACGATCAAGACTAGTCATGGGAGCAAACACTAATTATCCATATAATGGTCTGTCACAATTCAAAGCCGCTTGACTAATATTTAACAAAAAAATGAGACAAAGAGTGTTGTGGTGCCAAAATTTAGATTCTGTATATTAAAGAACAATATCGGAAAGCATCATGAAGCTTTAATTTATTTATGTGTTTTGTTAGTTCATCTATGCTTTTCTAGCTTTTGATTTAACTATACATGTAACCCTGTGGTTGTAACCGGAAGAACAACATATGCTAGATCTGTTTAACGGAAAAAGAACAACGTGTTACCCGACATAAAAAAGATTCTAAATTTGAAAAACAATTTTTGCTGTAGATATGGAATCTTTTTCATGGTTTGTTAACTAGATTTTATGATGGTTGATGGTGGGTTTGAGTGTTGGTGGTGGTGTTTGGCGGAAATAAGTGACCTTTATTAAAAGTTAAAAAATAAATAAGTTGATGATAAAAAAAAAAAAAAAAATTAAAAAAAATAAAATAAACTGCATATAAAGCTTAACAAAGAAAAAGTAAAAGAGTTACTTTTGTATCTTATTGCGCACGAGAAATTTTATATAAGCTGAAAAGGGACCCACAGTAAAACCTATCAATTTAATAGTATTAAAAGGGATACTAAAACCTATCAATTTAATAGTATTAATTTTTTAAATAGGACCTACAGTTTCTCTTAGTTGGTCTAGATTCACAAGTCAAAATTTATAATCTTTATCCCATTAAAGTGGCTAAATAGAGGTGGGTCACATTGTAGGTTCCCACTTCTCTTAGCAAAAAAAGAAAGAAAAGCCCAATCAAACTAGTGATATTCGCATAAAAAATGTAGATAAGTGATTGACATGCTTAAATGGTATGTCTAACAAGCATCACTTGACACATATAAAAATCAAAAGTTGAGATGTGAAAAGAGAAAATGTACATTTTATTGTCAAATTTTGAATGAATTAGTTATTAAATTAGTCATGCCATTTAAACATGACAATATTTTTCAAAAATTTAATACAGTCGCGCTAATCTATTCTAGCAAGTTAATTTTCTTACTAGATTTTGAACTACTGCATGAATTTTAAGCTACTTTGAGAATTTCCTTCTTCACCATTGTCCGATCACATCTTTTTCGATTATATGCATGTGGACGAAAGACGATTAATGACTATACGCTCTTCAATCAAGCGTTTAGCAAACATTAACGTTGTGACTTGTGAGGACAATAATACTCTTTCTTTATACAAGGATTGCAGCGAGCCACGTGCATGACTAAACAACCATTACGTCCATCATGTAACAAACGGTAACATGGGAAATAAACATCTATATCTGATTGGTGACACGTGGGTGGTGTATGAAGTTAAGGCGATAATCACCGTTGATTGTTGATATGGGTCAAAGATCTTCAAGAATAATTTTACTAATTATGGATCTTATCTTAGACTCGAATCAACCATATATTTGCCATCTTTTTTTCTATTTTTTTTTGTATGCTATCTATGCTGTATAATTTACTATTTTAGGGATCTTATCCTCGTCTTTGCTTTTTATTTGGCTGAGCTGAGCTTGGCTCGGCTTCGTTACTAAATACGGAAATACCACATAGACCAAAAGAATATATTAGTGGAATGACAAAGCTTTATTAGAACGGTTTATGGGCAGTCACAACTCACAAGTTTACATAAGATTGTGCTAGCCACAAAAACAACACCCAAAGCACCGAGTCTCGTGAGAACACCGGTTAAGCATCATTGCACCAATTGTTGCTTAGAAAATGAGGCAAACAAAGTTTTTTCATTTATAGGTTGGGGCAACTTTTTATTCAGATGTACGTGCTTTAACTAACGAGCAAATGTCTTTTTCGTAAAAATTGGGTTAATTCTTTTAAATAACAACTTACTTTCTCTAATTTTTTTAGTTAATAAAAGAACATTTTAATTTATCATTCTAGTATATCAACCTTTCAAATTTGTTATGATATAAAAAATATGATAACGGACTACCCGTTGATCGGGTAAAAATTGATTATTTGGCTGACGCATTAACAAAGATGAGTTGCCAAATCAACTAGTTATAGCTTATGCGGAGGCACATATTTATGAGGATTAGGTATTTTCATTTTAACTACGGAGTACTAATCAATACTATTTATAAAAGGTTTATGGTTAAAGTAAAATATTAAATCGTTGAATGTTGAAAATTAGTCAAAGATGAGAAGATATTTTTTGTTATTAACTTATTAAAATAATTACTAAAAGTCTGATGATTTATTAATATTATACTTAGAATTTAAAACATCTACCAAATTAAATATAAACAATTAAAACACCCATTAATAAAAAATATAATAAAATTTTCACAATATACAATTTAAACAAGCTACAACATAATCCAGAATATAAAATAATTAAATACACTAATTAATTTTATTTTAAAACATCCTAAAATGAAAAGTACATGTTATTATACACATTATACAAATTAATAAAATACACAAAGTTTCATACAATTTAACAAGTTGATGGTACATATAGTTTTGGCTTTGGACCCGAACCAATGGGTTAAACCGGAAGTTACTGCGCCAATTTTGGTTTTACTAACAATAAAAGCCATCCGTAAGCGGTAGAGAGGGCCCGTTGAAAGATACAATGGTGTCGTCGGGATCTATTTTTCCGATTAATCGTTACGAGGAATTTTCGCGTTATCTATATATAAAGAAAAACAAAAGTGAAAAGTAAAAGTTGGTAAAATAGAAATGAAACCCAATATTTCAAAGGGGAATTATCTGTAGCGAAACCACGTTGACCGGGTAGCATTAAGCTCTGGGTTGACCGGTTTTAGTTTCACCGTGTTCGAACTGCTGTTGAGTTGAACCGGTTTAAATCCTAGTTTTCGGCCGGAATGGTTTGTGGGTTGAACAGGGTCGACTCGGGTTTCAAAATATTATGTTTAATCCCCAAATCTTTAAACTTTTATTATTTTTCATTTGTAACCCATAAACTTTTTTTATCACTTAACAATTTGTCGCTATATCAACGAGTTTTGTGTAAACCTGATCGGCCCTGGCTGGACCGATGGCTAAATATGATGAAATTGTGGACCGAGGTTCGAACCAAAATACATTCAGAATTATCCGGTTCGGTTTGCCGGCTCAATTTGGTCCACGGTCTATTATGCTCGGCCTTAGTCGGAACTGGTGTTTGTCATCTCTCGTAAAACTTTATGCCACTTTTAAGAAATATTGTTATGGAATTCACAGGGAACATATCAAATGGACGCCAAGTCAATCCGGATGTCATTTTGAGTTTGGAGCAAAATTCTAGCTTTTAATGGATTTTGTCATGTTGGTCGTATTTATGAACACATTAAATTAATAAATAAAGAGTAAACTCAAAAATATATTTATGGGTTTGTCAAATTTTACGGTTTACATTCCTGCAAGAATGTTGGGACATTTACATATTTTCGTCAATAAACGTTAAACTATATACATTCTTGAAGATGAACGATGTTGTTCTTTTAGTTATCTGCTAACGTGGTTCTAACATAAAGAGTATTTTCGTTATTTTGATTGTAACATGAATGTATTTTCGAACAACTTTAAGTTTTGTGCAAGTTATGATCGTTAAAAGATACATGTCTGTGTTTCTTTAAGTGGTCGAGAAGCTCCCATCTAGATTTCCATAATATGTGGAGTAGCTTTTACTTTTTGAGCGAATGAGAGATATCCTTCTCTTTCTTTCCTTCTTTTAAGATTATGTTGGTTGACACAATAATTTGAGGCAAAGAGGATTGTATAAATACTTCAAGTCTTTGAATACTATCTATATCGAAGTCATTGTTAAGTACTTCATTTATGAAAACCGAAAAAGATATCACACAGTAAGAGAGCTAGGTGTCATAACAAGGCATAAGTTAAATTCGTCAGCGAGCGCCACATTTTAGCATCAGTATCGTTTTATTAACAATAACAGCGGCAAACGCCATACTCACTTCATATTATGAACCTCAACCTCTTCATTTAGAGCACTTTGCACTTTATTTTTTTATTCAATTTTCACTTCAATAAAAACTAAATAAATTAATTTAAATTCAAATTAAAAATACAATATATAACTTACAATAAAAAGCATTACTAAACATTAAAAAAAGATACGAAAAACATACTTATAAATACATGAAATTAAAACGAAACTAATTATCCGGATTATGTTGTTGAAATTGTGCCCATTGAACTTGTTGCCAAACATGGTCGATGAGACATCGTTGAAACTTTGCGTGTGTCCGTTTATCATGTAACTTCTTTGGCTTTTTCTTTGCACTTGCAACGTTCAATCCATGTCTGCTTTGTAAATTTGGTGTTGGAGAAATATACATTTAAGAATATCGATATCATAAAATTTTCATCTTTCAAAATCATGTTATGCATATGATGCTGCGTACATGATTACCGTAACTTGCCAATAGTAAATTGCCGCGCCGGTTGGGCAATGATATGCCAGCGTCCACGGAGGGACACCAAAAGCTCTTCGATGTCTTTTGAACACTTTCTTTGTTTAAGCTTTGAATCGCAACATTTTGGATTAGTTGCAATAAATGACTTGACGAAAGATGCCCTCCGGGTAGATTCCGTCACTTAGATAATACCCGCTTATACACATAAACTTCAAACTCAACCTCAGGGGCGATTCCATCAGCTAGATAATACTCTTGCTTTGAAGGACCGAGGGTCTTGTTCACTTATAGCGTTTGCTCGCCTCAGAACTGAATAAACATTTCTAACAAGATTAACTTTCAAGTCTTATCGGCGGAATAAGATGATTACTATAAGTAATTCATGTTTTGACAAGTTTGAATGGATATGTGTTGATTGAATATGAAAAACTTGTATGAAATGTTATGTTAATTTATAGAGTGAGTGGTGGGTTTTAAAAAGCGTTTTAAAGCGTTATGCCTTGAATATATTCGGAATATTTAATCAATGAATGTAGATAGTTGCTTCGTTGTCCCGCGATTTTGGAGCGGCGGCAGGCAGCGCCCGATTGTGGCGGCTGACGCGTGAAGCCTCCGCGTGGCGAACTACGGCGGTCCACACCGTCCGCTCTAACAATTGGATTTAACGTGATTGATTGATCCACGATGCTCAACCTACGTCCACGAGCATGATTGATGTCTTATATGCTATCATGATACTAGTAATGGAAAGTGTTACAATTATGCAAGTGTGTAACTATAGCTAGTTAATGTTTATAATGTGTAAATTGTATGAGTCAATATTATAAAAATTGAGCCGGACTAAAAACAAGAATATTATGACACATTGAGTTTTTAAAAGCGTTTAGGGACATTTAGCGTTTAAAGCTCGTATGTCAAAGAGTGTTCATTATTTTGTTTTTTTTATTTAAAACGCTACTTGAAAAACCGTTTAGCTTTTATAACATTTTATAAGACTGATACAAGTACATTACCAAATCAATTTGTTTAAACAAACAACTATTGCTAACTGCTAAATCTTGTGGTTACTATTAGGGTGCGTTTGGTAGAGAGAAATTCAGAGAAAAGAAATGAAGTAGAGAATAGAATCACGAGAGAATAGAAATCAGTAGAAATTTTGTTCAATTCAATGTTTGGTAGCAATGAGAACTTGACCAAGAAATGAAATTTTTTATTTAAATAATATTTTGTCTAAATAAAATTCTTAAAAATATTTAAAAAAATATATCTTTTTTAAATTTACTTTAAAATTTATGTACTTTCTTTAAAAATTATTAAAAAACTTTTTTTTAAAATGTATTTACTTAAAAAACTTGTTTTAAAAAATATTTTTAAAATGTATTTATTTAAAAAACTTATTTTTTAAAAAATAATTTTAAACTTATTTTTTAAATATATTTTAAAAAATATTTAAATTTTTTTTAAATGTAAAAAAAAAAAATATATTTTTTCAAAAAAATTAATTCATTTCTCCAATTTCTCCACAAATTAATGGAAATAAGAGACTACTTTAAATTACCTACTTAATCTCCCGTTTCACAGAATTTCTCTAATTTCTCATTTTAAATTTCTACTGAGCACCTGCATTGAGAATTAAAGCTATTTCCATTTCTCCATCTTCAATTCTCTTAACCAAACACACCCTTAAGTGCTAGCAAATTTTGTCAAGTACACCCTTTGTGACAAGAGACTAATGTGACCAGTTATCCGAGTAGAATAAAATTACTAAATTAGAGCTTATATCTATATATAAAATCTTAGGGTGTGTTTGTTTTTTTTTTAAAAAAAAATCTTATTAGCCTTCTTACTCTTATCAGTAAAAGGAGGGCAGAAGTTTTGCTTGTTTGTTTTTAACTTTTAGTAAAAGAAGCAGTTAGACATATGACATCTTACTCAGTAGAGGTGAAAAACTAACTACTTCCTTATTACTCGTTTTGTAAACTTTATATAATATATTTGATTGTTTATTAACTATGTTATATTTATGATAAAAGTCTTGTTTGATATTTACATGAGTTACTTATATACATTGCGTTGGTTTAATAAACAATTGCAAAACGAGCACTTAAAATCATTGGACAATTATCAAAACAAACAACATTATTAAGTTTGATTTAGACTTTCTAGCCACCTCTTACCAATAAGATGTGGTAGTCAGATTCAGACCCAAAATATCTTAATGAAACAAACGCATCTTTAGACTTGTCTGTTGTTTGGGATCCAAACATTAGTAACCAATTTTTTGCACTTTCGGTGGCAAATTACATTAATTTAAATCGCCAAGACATAGGTATTTTTATTTTTTTTTAAAAAAAACAAAACATTGGTATTATTTTATTACTCCGTAAAATAGGAAGTTAAGTACGACCAACGTAATTTGCTTTAAATATTAAATCATGTGACATAAAATATTAAATGAAAAATTATTCCACCTAATACAGAGTTCGCACACTGATTAAATTGCAAAATGAGCGTCAAGGATTGGTTAAGCTGTTTACAGCTAAAGTTTAATCCAGCTGTCAGTCAAACCACGTCTTCCTATTTCCGTGTACCAGATATTCTACGTTGTTACTTATAAGCAAGAAATTTTTTCTTATAAAAGCAAGAAATTTTTTCTTATAACAAAGGAATTGATACTCACACTATATTTTTTTATGCATGCATCATAATTTATATATTACAATTTGTATAGATTATAATATTGTCTATGAATATGATCATCAAATATGAAATGATATCAGCCTCCACTTGAGATTGCAACAAGTTGGTTATGTCAAAGCATCAAAACAAAGAAAACATTACTATATAATATGCTAGTACTCGAACAAGTTGTTCCATGGTAAAAGTTTTGAGCTTAATCAACCAGAGTCTAGTGTCAATGTTTGAGTTCAACTAAATCGAAACATGTTACTCGATCAATCTTTAATTTCAAATTTCAGTTCATGCTTACTTAATTCAGTGTAAATATGAGCCAAGTTAAATTAAACTCAGCTAATATTCTTATCGTTCAGTAACAATTTAATTAAGGTTATCACTAAGTTCAATACTTTAAAAATTAAAACTTGCATCTTTTAAATTACACTAGACGAATATCTACGTAAAGCGATGGTGTATAACATAAATAATTATATTTCTTGAAATTGTGATTCTAATTTGACCCTTAATGCAAAACTCAGGGGTTCAATTTGTAATCATTGCGAGAAAAACTCATGGATTAGAAAAACAAAAAAGATAAAAGTTTAAAAATTAAACAATATTTAAAATACTAATTTAGTTATGGATGATGTTACTATTTTAAATAAATGGTATAATAGTCCACTTACATTACTCAAATTTAAGTATTTTAAGTTTAAGATCGTTTTAACATACATTGTAAGTTTGTAGCTTTAATACAAAAAGTGTGACGGCTTAGAATAAGTGTGTATGATGTGTGTTGAGTTGGACCAACAAGTTGTTGATGGGCTAAGTTTGTACTAATCCAAGTGATTTATTGAATCTTTGCACAAGTGAAAGTAAACCGTTTGTCTTAGCGTGAGGACGGACCGCACGATTAAGCTCCGGCGTGAGAGTAAATAGACATTCTTATCAAAGATAATAAAGATGTGTGTATTATTATGAGAAAGAAAGTGGTACCTTGTGAGAAGGTTAAAAACCTCTTTTATAGGCAAGGCTCAATGCTAGGGTTTCCTAACAACTCGCATATAAAAGTTAGATGCCGGAGTGAGACCCCTGTCGGGCAAGGTTCCGTAGTAATCGCGAATCTTGAACACATAACACTTCCGGCCAAGGTTTGTGGCCGAGGCATTTGCGTCGTCTTTTAGCCCGGACCGTAGCCAATTTTGTTATTGGGCTTACCGTCGATCCAGTACTTGTGGTTGTTTCGTTGTTGAACACGGGCGGAATACATATATACGATAAGCCCAATATACTTATTTATGAAATATATAACGTTATCAGTAACTATATTAAATTGCTTTCCTTTAAACATGAAGTGTCTTTTGTGTAGTGGTAAAAAAGGATAGGTAAATATGTAAATTTATGTGTTCCTTTAAAATGGTTGATAATTTAAGTTTACCATATATAAAAGTTAGGATATTTGTAAACAAGCCCGCAACGAAGTGCGGCGAATACAGTCCAGGTTATGAAGGGCTTGTCTGGTAGGTTAATATTTGGAGTTTTTTAGAGCTGTAAGTTTTTTGTTAAAAAATTAATCTCTTCCAAAACAAGTAACTTTATTTGGATACATCAACTTTAAACTTTTATTTTAAACAAGCAGCTTCAAAATGAAAAGATGATTCATGAAACTTTTAAAATATTTCAGAGCTGTAAAAACATAAAATTATAGTTAACAACTTATAATTACAGTTAACAACTAATTTACCAAACATTTTTATTAAAAAAAGATATATTTTGTAGCTCATGTTAATAGCCTTGCAGTTTAAAGCTTACAATTTACAATTAACAGCTTACAGCATACAACTTACAGCTAGTTTTTGCCAAACATAACCTAAATCCTAATCATTGATGTATCCTACCACTACTACAAACGGAGTAATAAACATTTAGAGCCTGTTTGTTAGCCTTCATTTGGATACAAGTTTGGGTTGAATGTCTAGTTTTATTGTATGGTTTGTGTTTAGAGCATCCGGTATCGGCTCGTTATAGCCTCGTCATAGCGACTAGGCAAGCTTGCCATGGCTAGCTATGACCCCCCTCTTCATCCTTCGCCATTTCACCTTCGTCATCTGCATGGCGAAGGTATGTTGTCAGTTTTTTATTTTTTATTTTCTCTCTTTTTTATACTTGTAATATTTGTATTTTTAGTAAGTAGTGGACCCCAAATGAGTAAGTTGAGGTTAATTATGAGTGAGGAGAGTTCGTTGTGGAGGTTTGTTATAGTGATGTGGCATCTTCTGGTCCCCGAATAAGTAACCAACCTTCTTCATGACACATAGTGCTCTTAGCAACGAAACAGTGATATTAGCCCACAAAAAGTAAATGTATAGAAGCTTGACAGGTTTTGATGAAGACCTCAATCACACACATATACATTTTTTTCAATATAACATCACATTTGATTATTATTAAATTAATAAAAAAAACAAAATTTTCTCTCTTAAATCTACACCAAATTTAAATCTAAATCAAAATTCAAATCCGAATCCAAACAACTTATAAACTAAACACCCTTACAAGTGTCAAAAAGCGATGCATTTATCTAAGTTTACCATATGACTGGTGTATACTTCGTCTGTCCCGAAAGAATTGTCTAGACTTTTTGAAGTTTTTTTTATTTTTTTTATTTATTATTATTATTTTTTTTTAACTTTGATCTTAACATTTTTCTTTTGTGTTATATAATAATTGACGCAAAATAATTGTGTTATATAATAATTGATTGATTTTCATGATCTACCATAATCCCTTCGATCATTTCATTTATGTGCCAGAATAAAAAGAGGTTTGGTTTTATCAAGTATTAAATAAAACAAAAGAAAATAATGTGTTATACTTAAAATACCCTTAATAAAAAATGGTAACAAAATCTATCATTAATATAATAGTTTAAATATTGTTTAATCATCAAAATTTTATATTTTTCATTTTTTACTCATAAACTTTCTTTTCGCAAAAACTATAAATTAAACTCGCAAAAGTCACATAAAAACCACAAGTTTGCAAGTATAATTATTTGCCGATATAAAACGTAATTTTGTGCGAGTAATAGTTGAGTTACTAAAAGAACTGTAGTGAAAACAACTTTTCTCATAAAATAAACACAACAATGTAATCAAAACGAAGAAGTATTACCCCAGTATACGAGTATTAACCGAATATTCCCCAAGCCGAGCCGAGTCACATCAACCACCTCACATGCTCACCACACGCCCCTCTATCTATATAAATACACCTAAACCCATCCACACCTCCACAAACCATTTATTTCATTTCCATCCAAACCCAAAAAAATCCCAAAACCAAATCACTAAATCACAATAACAATAATGTCTAGCCAAACATCCAAGCCTAAAAGACAACAACAATCAACCAGATTACAAAGACGAGCACCCGCATCGATTCAGGTATCTCCAGCAACCACCTGGAACGTAGCAATACCTTTATTATCCCCTTTAGTCACATCACCAGAGCCTCAAATTGTAAATACTGAAAATAGTGCTACTAATAAAGATGCGGCGCCCACGGAGACTAAAGCGGCTGTGTATAAGATGTGGCAACATCCCGCGGCTCCGTTTTATTATGAGCCGGCGCCGGTTTTGTTGCATTCGATTTGCTCCGGTGATCGGAGTTGATGATTTGTAATGATGTTGTAACTTTTTGATTTGTAGTTTTATAGAATTGATTTTCATAATTTTTGGATCTAACGTGAATCATATCAACTGTTTTATTGATTTCATGATTTGTTTATTGTTTTTATAGATTTTTTAATGACTTGGATCTGTGTAATAATATGACTAATCCTCCTACACATATTAAAATATTATATATTTTTTTCACTTATTTTTTCTTGTTAGTAGAAACAAGAAAAAATACTACTAAAAATACACTAGAAACATAAATAATCTTGTTAGTAGGTTCAATTGCACCCATTAAGCTCTATATGGCTCCATCTCAGTTGTTAGCCTATTTGCAATAGATATTGCAAACACTTAAATTTCATTTGGACTTGAACTTGATCGATGCATGCAGGAAAACCAAACTTGAACACTTGAAACTTTTTTGAAAATAGCTTATGCTTCATGACATGTTGTCCATAAAGCAAATACAAATTTGTTTACTTTTAACAAAATAATTCTATACATATATCCATGGACGGAACTTGAATGTTGTTTGTGGTAGGGCCAACTTAAAAAATAGGGTGAATTGCAAAAATGGTCCATAAAGTAGCCATAGTTTTAAAAGGCCCGGCCTCATGAAACGAAAGCTTTAGGGATTTTTGGATCGAGGCTACACTCATGCATGAATCCCATAAAAAGCCAGGCATAGGGCTTTAGCTGGCAGCCTTGGGGCTTTTCTTCGAGGAGATATAACTTAGGTTTTGGAAATTTTTTTAAATAATAGATAAGATATATGGGCCTTATAAGTTATATACATGAGCCTTTTAAGTTATATCTAATAACCCTAATTTGGAAAGGAACTAAAACACACAATCAAGTGGGTAACTATAGATTCTGATCATTTTACAAATATGTAACCTCTCTCACGTCATAAGTTTATATCTTGAACTGATTTTTATTGATTGTTTATTTTATTGATTTGTAAATAACGTCATAAGTTTATTTATCTTCAAGCATCACATCATAGGGTGAGTATTTATGTGATTTGCATTATGCCACAAGATATTAATATGTTACTTGCTTGATATTTGGGTTAAATTGTGAACTTTGTTAGATGTAAAAGTCTATGATGTAGGGCACAAAACATATTTAGATGCGATATGGATTTTTAATTTATATATGATTTAAATCGAGCCGAAAGAGTTGATCCGTTTGAAGTGACAACAGTCCATTTTAATCTTTATAATGGCTATATATGTCATGTATTAAGTATTTAATGTTATTTTGTGTTATTTAAGCTACATAAATAGTCACATATGTTATAAAAAACTTAATGTATTTAGTTAGCCTCGTATTCATGAATCAGCGCCTTGAGTATCGCCTATATCGGAGGCTCTTTGGTCCCCATACAGCCTTTGATGCTTGAGCCTTTCAAAACATTGAAAGTAGCCCAAATCTTTTTGCAAAAAATACACCGAGACAAAAAGTATTGCAAAAACGACATTAATGTTTCATTTTTTTGCAAAATAGCCACCGAGACGCACTGTTCACTAACTTTCGTTAGTTTTCCCATTTGAATTTCTTTTGAATTTATATTTAATTTTATTCCTAAATCAAGAACATCAAGAACAAAACCCATAGCATAAAAGAAAACCAGATCCTTTACAATTGGAATGAACATAATATTATAAGAAATTTGCTAGACTCACATAAAAGTATCTACAAAAACAATCCACTAGCTGAGGTGTCGGTGAATGTATTTTTGTGAATAATGGATCCCCACAAAAACCAATCACCCGTCGACACCTCGGCGAGTAGTATTTTTAATGGATACTATGTGAATATCGTGCTCATATTATAATGTTAGGATTTAGTAAATCCGGTCATTAAAGAGTCGGTCACCTCAAGTATATGTAATCGTTAGAAAGCTCGTAGTCGTAGATTATTTAATGTTAAGTAGTATTTAGTTAGAAATATCACCGTGGAGGGCCGGACGGGTCTTTACCCAATTTGTATATACGATCCACGACCCGTAGGTGGCGATTTGTGTAAGACTATAAATACTCTCTACCTCCCAAGGTAGAAAGTTGGAGCTCATAATAATACTTTTACTTTCTCTCACTAAGTTCCCAAACCTCTAACTCTTTCTCTCTCTAAAACATCCTCTTATCCTTCTTTGATCTTTTGGTTTAGTGTGTTTATGAAATCCAATATCTAACAATTGGTATCAAGAGCCATGGTTTGATCATCTCTTACATATCCTTGGATTTCTAGTGGTTTTAGATGGTTTTTTAGTTTGAAAAAGTTTAGTGGTTTTGCATCATTTGGATCATTTCTAGTGTTAAAGTTTGAATTTTAGGTGTACTTTTGTGTTTAGAATCATTGTAAGTGCTTGGGTTTTGATTTGGTAAGTTGAATCACGTGGTTGAGCTTGTTTTGGATTGAAAAGTGTGTTTTTGAAGTTTTTTTCTTGCTAGCGACTTGGTTCTCGTTGTATTTTCATCATTAGCGCTGACTTGCTTCATAAAAGTTAGCGAGTTACTTTGTTAGTTGTTAGCGACTTGAGCCTAGCGACTTGTCTATTGAGACAAGCCGACAAATAGTACAAGTTAGTGGATTCTCCACTACGGCTAGCGACTTGGTGAGGTTAACGACTTGCTTGAGGTGGCGAGTTGTAATTAATAAGTGTTAGCTTGACTTGATACTAGCGACTTGGATCTTAACGAGTTGTTCTTTAGCAACTTAACTGTGTCTAGCGACTTGGTGCTTAGCGATTTGTTGTCATAATTCTTAGCGATTTGGTGTTAGCGACTTGGATCTTAGCGAGTTCTCTTTACTTGACTTATTTGTTAGTGACTTGAATTACTTTAGCGACTTGTGTCAGCGACTTGGGTCTTAGCGACTTGGGCTTATGACTTGGTTCAATAATCTTAGCGACTTGGTTGATTTTTTGTTTAATACGGTTTTCTCTTGATTTAGTAAAATCCGTCAAAGAATCTATTTCCGGTTTAATCATTGAGTTATAAAATCCGCGTTATGTCTGTTAACATGTCTACCAGATACCTACAATCATCTCCATTGTTGGCGAGGATGTTCAAGCGGTGGTTCAGGTCTTTCGTCCACCCATTCGCCAGCCAGGCGGCCTACGACTCTTGGGCTCAACGAATCAGTTATACTTGTCTTGGAAAGGAAAATGGGGTCAACATTCTCAAGTCTATTGATGAAGGACCTTATCATATTGAGACTACAAGAGAACATAATTGATAACTGCGGCAGATGGAACAATGATCTTTGAATGGACAGACCTAAGATGTATGATGAGCTCGATGATAAGGAGAAAAAGAGATTCGATCTTGATATCGGGGCTTCAAACATCATACTTGAGGGTCTTCCAAAAGACATCTATGATCAATCACAACACGAAGCCAAGGCAGTTTGGGATAATGTCAAGATGCTTCTCTCGGGTTCGAATTAACCAAGGAAGACAGAGAATCACAACTGTATGATGAGTTTGAGCACTTCAAGATGAAACCGGATGAGAGTGTCTATGAGTACTATGTGAGATTCCATAAACTGGTGAATGACATGAGGAACATCAAAATGACTATGCCAAACATTCATTTGAACTCAAAGTTTGTGAACAACATGAATCCCGAATGGCACAATTTTGTCACCTCTGTGAAGCTAACCAAAGGATTGAAGAACACCAACTATGAGCAATTGTATGCCTTCCTTCTCAAGAATGAGAGACATGCCATGTTTGAAAAGAGGATTCTTGAACAATTTAAAACAAATCCAAGAGAAACAAGTTCCTCAAATGACTCAACAACCTTTTACACAAATGTTGGTATCACTACCAAAGCTTCTCAAGTCATTCCCATGGGTGATGGTAATTACAAACTCATCCCTGATCCAACATATAAGCGGACCCAAACACATTCATGGAAAACTTCATCAATCAACATCTCTCATGGTGGGTCAAAACATGAACTCTCTTCCACACACACCAACAATAACCTCGAACAGCATCAATCCACACAATCAAAAACGGCACATGGAGATGGGAAGGTTATGGTTGTAGTTCAAGAAAGGTATGAGCAGGGGAAGAGGAGGAGGAGTTGGTAAAGGATATGTGGTAAATCAGAATAGGGGAAGGAATGGGAATCAAGGTCAAGCAAAGCCAATTAAGTGCTATGTGGTGGTGAGAGACATATTGCTAGGAACGCACATCTCCAAAGCGTCCTTGAGAATCACCCGAAATGCCGAAGCAAGTTGGTTCATCCAAAGACAAAATCATCTTAGAGGTATTAAAACTATATGATGATGTTGATGACAAAAGATACATGATAAGGTACAATCGCGGAAACCATTGAATCGGATATTGCTAATATGGGCAATGATAATGTTGTTCCATATGATCAATATGTGACCCAATGTGAAAGTGCGAATGAACCAAGTGATGCATCTAATGCAATGATGACTATATCTTTTGATGAATACTTGCATGTGCCTTACGATGATTCATTACTCTGAACTGAATGCCTATTAAGAACAAGTTGCTATTTATGAACAACGTGCTAAGTTTGAGTTAACCACCCGTGGCAGGAAATGGATGACCAAATGCGTACAATTATTAGAAAAGTAATTTTAGAGAAGAAGTATTAAAACAAGAGTTAAACTCCTTACAAGAAAAGCTTTCTAAAAGTGCTAAGCAAAAACAAGAACTTCAAGAAAATGTTAAAATGCTTAAGCAAGAATTCAATGCTAAGGAATCAAAACTTTTGAATGATTTTTCCAATCTAAAACTTTGAAAAACAAGCTTGAAAATAAGTTGTAATGCGTACAAGGAATACCATTAGACTGCTCACTTGATAACCAAGCATAGAGTCTTAAGCGATAAGCATAGCATTCCCCTTGTTGAGGAACCAAATCCGAGGTCATTAAAAGGCTAGAAGCTGCTATAAGGTACTTTATGATGGTAATGAAATCTTAAGCCTAGCGAGGAAACCTAGTTATGTGAGTGCACCGAGGAAGATAAGAAATCAGATGAAGTCACTAGGGAGAAAATGAATAAGAAGCTAGAAGATCCCGAGTGTAAAGAGAATAAAATAACAATAAACCCCATGATTACACTAAGGAAAATTGGATTTCCTTAAACAAGTTTAAGCCTCAAACCATGACCCTGAACAAGTGTTTTGGAAAAAGGATATGGATATGAAAAAGGTGATGAGTTTGTTGAAAAGAATCCCCCTGTAGGAAATGCTTCACTTACGCTGTGTATCCTCCAAATTCACCAATGCATTTAGTTCCTAGAACTATTGCCACTAAAAGCAAGACCTTAATCAGTAAATATGTTATTTTTCAATTATTTGTTGATTTTGAGAAAACTTGTAAGAAAAGGATCACACCACTTGGGATAACGAAGGGAAAAGGGTTTTGAGCAAACTAAAGAATGCTATTTAAGTGAGGTCATGTCTTTCTTTAAACAACTAAAAGATCAATTTGAGAGTCTTAAAAAGGGGATGGATTTAGATATTAAAGAAATGGAAAAGAATTTGATGCAATGATAGTTGAGGTTAGTGACTATGAGCGAGAATTAAAATATAATGAGATTGAGAGAAGAACTTGCATACCTTGAATGAGAATCTTATTTCTGAATGTATTACTCAAGATGTGTTTTACCTTTCTGACTTGTTCCATTAATGCTTCTCAATTTCATGAATTATTGTTGCTTTCTGAAAGTCTCTCATGATCGTGTCATTGAGCTTGAGAAAACTAACTCTAAATTGCATGAGAAAATTGAACGGGATGATCATGATAACCTGGTAAAACATTTTTCTAAATTGGAAGTTGAGCATCTTGCTTTGCAATTAAAATATCAACATCTAAAAAATTTAAAACCTCAAATATCAAGACATCCTTGGATGCTCGAATTTGATGCGCTTTTGAAATTAAAACGTGATGAACATATTCGAGCTCATTGTAACACGATCAAAAAGTTGAAAGCACAAATCTCTCAATTAAAGGGTGAAAAGAACAATGTGACTGGATCCCAAATGCCTCCTCCTTTAGATTCTCGAGACTCTCAAACTTTTCTTCTTCAAAACTTAGTTAATGCCTTACAAAAGGAAAATGAGAGTTTTCTATAAGAAAATGAAAAAGTTAAACGACGCTTTAAAGAGTTATATGATTCAATGAAAGTCACTCGTGACCAAAACAACGAAAAAATAACGTCTTTACAAAATTGAGAATCGAGGAGTCGGGAAAAAGGAAAACTGCCACTTGTTTTTAATGAGAATGTTGCATCAAAGTCATCCTCAGACGCAAATATCGTATTTATTAAATACATTCCCCCTCATCTTAGGAATAATGAACTTGTGTTTCATAACTATTGTGCTCACCTTAAGGATAGTCTAGAATGTCTCCGTGAGATTGTGAAAGAGGATTTCATTAATAAACCTCTTGATAGAGAAATTAGGTTTGCTTGCATTCAGCCCAAACGATCTCAAGAGCTGCTAGAATGTTTAATTGCAACATGTCCTAAATCCTTAGGTGCAAAAGGCAAAGCTGTGATGCCTTGTTCTATGCCTAGTGCCAAGCATACAAACCATTCTATGCCCGGTTTTAAGAAAGTGAACACTAATGTGCCTTCAAGTAGTTGATCCTGCGTCTAGTTCGGGAATGCAAAAAGTAGATCAACCAACTAATGTTCCCATAATTCCCTCTACAGGAGTAATCGGTGACATTAAAGCAAGCGGGTCAAAGCCTCCAGGCAATACCAAGCAAGATAGGACCTCATAAGCTAAGAATGTGCATTGGAAGAGAGTAGAAGACCACCCTAGGAATATTAAGTTTGAGTTGAATAAAACGAATCGTGTTGATTCTAGTATTAGCTATAAGCGTCGCATAATTAATTCAATTACGCTACTATTAAAACCATGTAATGATGACGCTTGATTTATTTACTAATCATGAATGTGGTGTGAATGTTTTGTCTAATGCTTGTTAAATGCCAGATAAAATTGTTAATGTTAAAATTCAAGCTAAGAAGGCTAAAAGGAAGGCAAAGAAAGAAAGTTAGAAAAGCGATTGGAAACCCACGGGAAGAACATAGTAATATAGGTTATCAATGGATACCCTCATTAAGGTTAATGAGTTTTGCCCTAAATGTTGCTAAGATTAATGCCCACTAGAAAATGGATGCCTATTTGTAGAACTATTCCCTTAAGAAGTGAACATACTTTGAATAGGTCAAATATGGACACTAGCATTGCATCTATTTCTAATGATTCCATTGTTTCTACGCCGATGTGGGATGTTCCAATCACTTGTTACTAACCAAGTGGAACCCATTCTTGCATGGGGATCCCAATTATCGGTTATCCATTCTTATGCGTGTTCAACTGCATGGTCGTTCAAATTATTTACGTGGTACTTGGACTCGTTGTTCCAAGCATATGACTAGAGACGGTGGCGGCTCATGAACTTCGTGGAGTAAATTCATCGGGGCCCGTTAGGATTCGGGAACGACATCAGGTATGGGTTATGGTGATTATGTAGTTGGCAAAGTGTGTAATCTCCGGGGTATATTATGTTGAAGGTCTTGGTCATAACTT
>OU343217.1:99953897-100107403 GCA_910596185.1 Chrysanthemum makinoi | reverse complement strand
GGAATTGGTTGGAGTTCTTCCTTGCATGGATTCAATCCGCTTGTCTTTTGTCATTCGCTCTTTAATGTTTTTAGGGTTCTCGCATCGATGAGATGTCGGTGCATGGCAAATGCAATGTTCACCATCGGAGCGAAGACGCTGTCTCAAGAATCCATCAAGCTGGATCTCGGGTTGCCAATAATATTTTCCATGATGGTCTTTTGTCCATCGGCGTGTAGGTTGATGTTGGACGCTGCGCGTGCGTGATTTTGGAGGATTCAAATGGCTTGTTGAAGATTCCGCGCATATCCGCGAAAGCGCCTCATTAGCAAACGGGTTAAAAACGCATTTGGATCAAAATCAGGTGCGGGGTACTTCATTCGAACATCATCGCAAATTTCATCATGTTGGAAGCGGTTTGTTCAACTCTGTGTTGGAGTCAACGGTGGTGCTTCTTCAACAAGAGTTGTTGTAGCCGTGTATCGTGTATAGAGTATCACGTCAAGTGGCAACAAAGGATACACCCGAGCACGCTCATCAATATCGTCACGAACAAAGGAGCAAATAGTCTTTCCATTTGTTGACGAAAGTAAGTGGGCTTTGTTCAAATTGGATGATGGGGTTTGGGGAAGTTTGCGTTGTGACCGGTTCCAAGTCATATACTCGGCCATCTCCCGTAAGTTCATCAAATTGAGCATGAATCGTTTCCATAACCTCCTTTGTTCGACGATTCCAGATTCTGAAACCTTTAGAATTATCACAATATCCAATAAAGACTCCAATGTCAGCTTTGGCTTTGAGCTTTCCAAAGTCATCACGATCATTATTCTGGATAGCAAAGAGATCCAAATACATGAAAGTGTTTGAGATTGGTTTTCTGCTGGACAAGCTCGAAGGTGTTTTGTTGTGGCTTTGTAATCATAGAACGGTTTGAGTATAGCATGCAAGAGATACGTTCTTCACAAGTAACTGGAGTTTAGCATTGATTAACATTGTTCTGCAGCTTCCACTAACGCTCTGGTCGGGCTCTTCAACAACTCCGCTTTGTTCGGTGTACGCAGCAATAGATTTCGATGCCAATTCCCACTTTCTCATAAAATTCATGAAGAGTTTGGTTAACAAATTCAGTCCTTTGTTCCGATCTAATTTGTCTCACCTGTTTCAGAGTGAACTTGTATTTTCGAGAAAGTGATGATCATCTGTGGAGCTTGGTCTTTGCTTCAAGAAAGGACCCAAGTCCAGCGTGAGTAGTCATCAACAATTACTAAGATGTAGCGTTTGCCATTGATCGCTTGCACGCACAAGATTGGCCACACAAATCCATGTGAAGAAGATGAAGCACATGTCGAGTCTGGTTCCACTTTGAAGGAAAATGAGCACGAGTGCTTTTCCCTTGTTCACAAGCTTAGCAAAGGTGATCTTTAGAATACCGGAATCGTAGGAGTCCTTCATCTAGTTTGTGTCGAGCAAGGTTGGTGATGGTTTGAAAGTTTAGATGTGAGAGACGACGGTGCCATAGCCGTGATTTTGTTGATGTTGCCTTTGAAAGTAAGCAGATGGGAGATGAAGCAACCATGTCTTGCATAGAGATAGTGTAAAGACTAGAATTACGCGAGCCGCATAAGGTCGCTTCCTTGTAGATCACTAATGAAACAAGATTTCTCCATGAAAGCAACCTCCAAATCTCCATCACGTAACCCACTTATCGAAACAGATTGTGACCGAGGCCTTCCACATAATAAACCCTGCTAATTTCGATGTTGCCATTAATATAGTCTCCGTAGCCCATGATAGCCGCTGGTGATCATTCCCTAACCGACAATGCCAATGAACTTTGCAATAAAGTTTGATAACAGCTTTGCCGTCATATGTGGCCTGAACATCCGCTATCAACAATCCAGAGAATGATCTCAGACACCGTGACAATACTGCATCGACACGATGGAATAGAAGTAGATGTGGAACCCAAATGTTAGAGGGTTCCTGAGCGCTTATAGTAGACATACACACATCAATAGCTTTAGGCATCCATTTAAATCCTAGTGTGTTATATATCCATTTCTGCCATCTCCAACTAGTATTTGCTTTAGTCTTAGTGAATGCACTAGGTGGTACTACATTCCCGAGGTGAAACCGAGCTACAGGACAACAATGCGTTCTTAGAATCTAAAGAGGCGGTCTACCGCAATGCACTTAGAATGATTATGGGCCTAGAGGTATTTCGAGTCTTAGGATTCCTTAAACGAGAGATGATAGCTTTAGCAACACATTTATCATAACAATCGAATACTTTTATGACAAATAACACAAGGTGCATCGATCAATATCAAAAGTACTTAACGGTTTAGCATTCGTTACATCACTATTTCTATTACATTTGCAAGACGCAATATTTATAGTGGAAGCAACGTAAGTCTTATTCATAGTCCTAGGGTGTTCTTCTACTTCAAGCATTCTTTATTGTTCTTTTCTTAGGTCGCAACTTCCTATTCTTCCTTAGTGCTCCTAGGCCGTGAAGTGCGGACGCTTGGAAAAGAGGCAACTATTCCTGCTTCAAGGAAGGAAGCACGTTAGCAACTTGTGATTTGGCAAGAGGGATTCTAGATTCATGACATTACTGTAACGGGTGCTATTCTCTTAATCATGTATGCGAAGTTGTTCATACTTTCCTAACATTTCTTAACTTAAAGATAGTGTGAATCGATCTTGATTTTCGGACTAAAGATTTCCAAAAAATGCATAACTTTTTTAGTGTGTGCAAGATAATGATCAAGTTCGTTTGATGCTTCATCACGAAGTCTTTTTAAGTAAATCAAATATGACACCATATTCCTTTTAACTTTTGCAAGTTCTTGTTCATATTTTGAGATTTGACATTTAAAAGACACGCTTTGATCATCCAGCTTGCTCAATTTTGGATCGTAAGATTTTTCACGAATCGGGCTATTTTGTGTTGAAAAGCAAGTTGTTGATCGTGAATATCCTTTTGACACCAATTAAGACGATGTTTTGCATTTGAAAGTTCGCTTGACAATCGCTCATTTTCAACTTTTAAAGACTCGACCGGCACATTATCGTGTTCTCAACATTTACCACGTAATCAACAAGTATCGCAGAGATATAATCAAATGCATATGACAAAGAATTCAATAACACAACATTATGGACATCGCCATGATGACATCTTCCAAGAGTCGATCAACATCTTTTCTCAACATTTTCTTTTTACGCTTAGTATTAGAAATAGATGTTTCGCTTCTAAAACGACCTTGTTCAATCCAAGTTCCTTATGAAAGTCCCTTTCCCAAGACAATGCACAATTTTTCAAATTTTTAACATTTGGTAAAAGATTTTTTTGAAAAATGTCTCTTTGTTCTCGCGCCCGAGGCGATTGAAAATGTTGAACTTTGATTTCAGAATGATATTCTATCTCATGTTGTAAAGTTTTGAGGTCGGCCATGAAAAGGTCAAAATATCTAAGAATTTTGCGATTTTCGTGTTTTAGTTTACTTCATTGATGGAAGGTAAAGGACCATAAGTTTGTGCATAATCTGGTTGGGGATTAACATTAGAAGACTCGACGTTTTATGATAATCCTTGGTGTGTTAGAAGAACTGGTGTGACGAAGTGACCGCTTAAATAGTTAAAAGGTTTGTTGTAAACAACAGTTTAATTTTGATCGACTCTCGCCTTCCGTGATCTAATTCCTCTTGACGATGATATTCAACAACACTCATAAATGTAATTATCAATTTTATATTCTCGTGACTAGAAACTTCGTGGATTTGGTTTGAATGCTTTTGTTGAAAGCTTAGGTTTGTAATCAGAAGATTCGGTCCATATCCATTTGGATTGGGTTTTAAAGTAAACTTTTCAATAGCCGTGACCGACTCACCATGTTTGTAAACAAAGCTTTTAAACTCTTTAAGTTTGTTTTGCAAGCCGATAATTTCTTCAAGATGATCATCTATTCGCTTCGTTGAATGCTTTTTGTATGCAGAGAACTGTTTTTGACAAGTTAACAACTCACCTTAGCTTTTGATTTTCCAAGGTGAGAGTGTTAATTTGCTTTTTATGTTCATGTTTCATTGTTCTATTTCACAACAAAGCATTCTTAGAAGCCGCTAGATCAATGATCTGCTCTCTAAATATTTTTCGCTTTGATGAGATTTAGCAAAGGCTGCTTCAAAACCTTTTTCACGTTTGTCTTGAGTTTTGAAAAAGTTGAGTTGCTTTTGTAAACATTCAAAATCCTTGGTTAACAGTGCATTTTACTTTTCAAGTCCCGATTTATGGCACGACATTCTTCCACTATGGATTGTTGGTTTTAAGCAACGATCAACATTGGATGAGGCAAAGTTCGGTGTTCAACGTGAGTCACAACATGATCATTATTTAGATCTCTCGTATAACCACGGAGTCAATTTGATTTTCGGGAAACCATAAGGTCATCTTTATCGTCAAATATAACTACGGGTCTAGTTGAAAATCGCTCTGAATGAGATGGACGACTCATTTTGAACATTCCGAGCCTTGCCGGATTCGTATGTTGGCGGAGATATTAGATCGAGATAAATATGGTTTGTTCGGCACTGAGACAAGCCATCAGTGTCATACACGGGCCTGTGTCACTCATGTGTAACTCATGCATATTAGCCATCAACATAACAAATGCATTGGCCCTGCAAGTCCTCCATATCATCATCCGAATCTGATTCCGCCATAAAAATCGTTTTTGTCTGTGAGAGTTCCACCAGCCTTCATCCTTAAGAGCCAAAAGTAGAGCCTCCTTGGATAAGACCGCCCCTAGTCCTCTGGGCTTGGGCATGCATTAGCCAGTGTCCCTCTCATTGCGCTTGTAGCATCGAAGACCATTCAACCCATTCTGAGCATTTCCTTGTTCCACCACTGAGCTCGTTGTTATTCCTACCCATAGCATTAAACCCTTGACCAACGCCCATCCGGACGACCATAACCACGATTCAACTTCAACTCGTCCATTGTTCACAAATGACCGATTCCTTGTGTTAGATGAGGAACGAATACGAATGTTGGATTTGTTAGTATAACGGCCAAAAGCATTAGCAATCATAACAAATCCTTGTTGCAATGCTTCGAACGGATCGGATTCCTCATTAGCTTGACTATAAAGTGCTTGATCATTGTTGTTGTTGTAAGGAACCAATTGATTTTGTTGAGTTTGCTGTGATTGATCATGTGGTGTGATTTAGCGGTTGGTTTGAGTTCTTTGTGAGGAGATAACTGCTTTGGAGCATACAAGGCAAGTTGTTGATTTTCCTGATGAAGGTGAAGCAATTTGAGCATGGAGAATCCTTTCCTTATCAACTTCCTTTTCATGAGGCTTCAAGTAATCGTACAACAATCCGTATGTAGAATGATGCATGTTCTTCTCTTGACGGATAATAATGACATACTTCTCCCATTCGTGACCAAGACTACTCTCAGAACTTAGTATTAACTTCAATTCTTGGCATGATGATGTTGTGTTTATCCAAATCATTTATGATGTCCGAGAATCGATGATGATAAGACTCTAGTGTCTCTCCGTGTTCAATCATGAAGTGTTCATAAGCCAAGTAAATTTTGGATTCCATATCCTCCTGATTGAGTGCAGATCCTTCCATAAGAAGATGAATATGTTCCCACATTTCCTTTGCGCCTTTTGAGCATCAACACTTCAAGAATTGGGTTTGGTAATCCTAAAGGATATATTGCATTGCAAGCTCATCAGCCTCATAGTGTAGTAGTTCTTTCGCATTCAAGTCCGCAAATAGCAATGTTGATTGTTCATCTCTTGGTGGATTAGCATTTGATCTCCTGGTACAATGACAAGAGGCATCTCAAATGGAACTTCCAAGATAACCTTCTTTAAGAACTTTCCATGTGGCTTCTTCAGATCACAAAACCTAAAGAACCTAATCACCCATTGATCGTAGTTTCCTGGAGTGAGCATTGGAGGTCTATAAAGTGATCCAGCCTCATGAATTGATTGTTGGTCGCTAAAGCTTCACACATCTATGCAAACCAAGTGGGTTCCTTCATAGTGTTCCTTGATGGATGTTGATTGAAATCGTTTGTGTAGGGTTGAACTTGAAGACTTGGTGGTGGTTGAACCATTTGAGGTTGTGGAATTGCGCCAAGTTGTGGAGTATGTTGTTGATTAAATTGTTGTTGATAAATTGCTTGTTGGTGATTCCATTGTTGATGTTGTGGACTTAGTTGTTGTTGACGCTTGAGTATAAGTGTGAGGGAAATAGTTAGAGTATGGTGGTTGTGACATGTTGAAAACTTGTGTTATAAAATGGATCTTTGTAGTCGAATGAACCTTTGTTGATGAAGTATCCTTAGGCGTAGAAATCACAATAAACCAAGTAGCACTTATGCGTAAAACACCAAAGTTACGCGAAACAAAGAAGAGTTACGCCAGAGGTTTAGCTACGCCGTAAGTAAGGTGAAAACACTAAAGTTATGCGCGAAACAAGAAGTTAGCGAAAACTTAGGGAGGGATGACCTTATCGCGTAAGACAAAGCTTAGGCGTAAGATAAATCTTATATGTAGAAGTTTCTACGCCGTAGTTTATGCTTATGCAATTTTAAGGTTTTGTCCGTGATCTTTACACTATCACAAAGGCAAAAGATATCCAAAGTCGACGATTTTCGGCTTATCCAAGCAAGAAAACACGGAGTAAACCACAAAACTGAAGATCAAACCAAGAAGCAAGTTACGTAGAATTAGGGTTTTGATACGCCGTAGTTCTACCGAAAAATGACTTTTGCCCAAAGATGTTTCTAAAACAGATTTTTGTGATGAAATAGCTTCAATATCACCAAAATAACACAAAAGTGTGAAACTTGATGATCCAAAGCGCCTAAAACAGCTTATAGTAGAACGAACCCTCGTGACAAAAACTAGCTTAAAACGATGATCCAAGCGTAAAGTTTGAAACTTTTTGCCAAAAACGCTTATTTTAACACCTTAAACGCTTGAAAGTACAAGAATCTTGGATTAAAAGTGTAAAAATTCAGTTTTTGAAGCCAAAGTTCGAACCGTTGTTTTATGCGTTGGACCAAAACCCACTTCAAAAACAATAACGATTCACCCAACTATTTGGCGATTGATACCACTGTTAGGTCACAAAGTTTACAACACAAGCATCAATAGAAAGAATAGAGAAGAGATAGAGGTCGGTTGAACAATATCCAAACACACACAGGCACGATAAGTATAAACCAAGCAGGTGAGAGATGAGTGAAAGACTAAATTGAACAACCAACCCTCAAGTGAGGGTTATTACAAGGTATTTATAGAAGGGAAGCTAGGGCAACACTCCTACTCCCTTCCTTTCCTTATTGGGCTAGGCCTAGCTTATGGGCCTTCTACATAAGCCTAAGGCTAATTACTAACATAAATGCCATATTAAGCTAACTATTACATATGAGTCACTAACACTTGAATTAGGTTTAGGAGTGATTCCAAAAACTTCTCTAATTATTAGCTCCAGTGGTTTTAAGCATTATGTTGTCTTTCTCGACCACTTCTCTCATTACTTGTGGATATACCCTCTCCGTAACAAGTCTGACATGTTCGCCAAATTTTTCATTTTCGCACATACGTTAAAAATCAATTTAAAACCAAAATAAAAAGTTTTCAATGTGACCACGGTGATGAGTTCGACAATATACAAATCCATACCCTCTTTGCCAACCATGACATCCAACTTAGATTCTCTTGCCCTAAAACCTCCCAACAAAATGGAAAAGCGGAACGAATGATCAGAACCATCAACAACGTCATTCGCACCCTATTTTTCCAAGCACACCTACCTCCGTCTTTTTGGGTTGAGGCACTTCATATGGCCGCATACCTTCTTAACCTTCTCTCTTCCACCGCCATTAATAATGAGATACCCTTCACCAGACTCTTTAACAAAGAATCCGACTACTCCCGCCTTCGCATCTTTGGATGCCTTTGCTACCCTCATCTACACTCCCCCCACAAACTATCCCCACAAGCTACACCTTGCATTTTACTAGGGTATCCCGCCTATCACCGAGGATTTTGTTGTCTCGACCTTGAAACCAATAAAATCATAATATCACGATACGTCACCTTTGACGAACATCAATTTCCCTACCGATCCATGACACCAATGTCTCCTCCATCCTGTACCTTCCTTGAACCTAAACCCAACCCAATTCTACCTCACGCCTTACACGACTCCACCTCCCTAAGTGACACACAACCGCCCGTTACTGCCCACGAGGCCCAACCCCAAGCCGAACCTACTACCCCCCCCCCCTTCCGCAACTCACCAAAACACCCATATACCCCCTATTACGCCCACCCCTACTCCGACTCCAATATCTCCTTCACCCCCGACCTACCAACAATTAAACTCGCCTCATTCTGCCCAACCGAATCCCTCACCAGCCCCCCACCACAACAAACTCACGAACCCTCTCAGACTCACCGCATGGTCACTGCTCTCGTGCGTATTGTTAAATCGATTAATCGTCTATCTCTACACACGTACTCCATTTCTCATATTCCTAAATCTATTTATCTCGCTCTCAAAGACCCTCATTGGAATAATGCTATGTATGATGAATATAATGCGTTAATTAAAAATGGTACTTGGATTCTTGTACCCAGACCCTCAGGTGTTAATATGGTGCGCTCTATGTGGTTATTTAAGCATAAGTTTCATGCTGACGGGACTTTAAGCCGCTATAAGGCTCATTTAGTTGCTAATGGGAGTAGTCAGCAACTTGGTGTTGATTGTCATGAGACGTTTAGTCCGGTTGTTAAACCGGCTACCATTCGGACCGTGAAAGTATTGCAAAGATCTCGCCAAAGGGCCTATTCATCAGCTTGACGTTAAGAATGCTTTTCTTAATGGCGATCGGCGATCTGTCTGAGACCGTCTACATGCATCAGCCTCCTGGCTTTGTTGACACTAGGTATCCTGATCATGTCTGTCTTCTGCAGCGATCTCTATATGGTCTGAAACAAGCACCTCGTGCTTGGTTTTAGAGTTTTGCAGGTTATGCCACTCGGGTCGATTTCTACCACATTCGGTGTGACTCATCTCTGTTTATTCTTCGACATGGTACACAGGTTACTTACTTACTTATATATGTGGATGATATCATCCTTACAGCATCTTCTCCGATATTACTTCAGCAGATTATTACATCTCTACACAGTGAGTTTGACATGACTGATCTTGGGGCTCTTAACTATTTTCTTGGTGTATCTGCTGTTCGTCACTCCACAGGGTTATTTTTGTCTCAGAAGAAGTACGCTTTTCTCCTCGAGCTGCTCATATGGTTAATCAGAACTTTCTGGACACCACCATTGACCTGAAGCTCCAACCGGGCCTGAGGGTGTCCTCTGACAGATCCTACCTTGTACATGGTCTCGCAAGTGGTTACAGATCTTACATTCACACGTCCGGATTTATCATATGTTTGTCCAACAGTGTGTGTCTTTATATATGATCCGCGGAGCCTCACTTTGTCTGCTCTCAGCGTATTTGCGATACGTTCGGGACTTGGATTTCGGTCTACACTTATATGCAACTTCCACTACTCGTTGGTTATACTCGATGCCGATTGACGGGTTGTCCGTCTACCGACGCTCTACATCCGACATTATTGTGTTTTTCCGGTGACAACTTACTATCATGGTCGCCCGCCGCCGCCAGACTCTTTTAGTTCCAGCATAGGTCAATAATACCGGTGTGGCTAATGTGGTCGCTGATACTGCATGGCTTCGCAATCTACTCCGTGAGCTTCACTCTCAGTTATCGACTGCCACCCTTGTATATTGTGATAACGTGAGTGCCATTTATTTGTCTGCAAACCTGTTCAGCACCAAAGGATAAAACACATTGAGATCGACATCCACTTCGTCCGAGACATGGTCACTGCTGGACATATGCGTGTTCTACATGTCCCTTCACGTTACCAGTATGCTGAC
The DNA here is from genome assembly GCA_910596185.1 of Chrysanthemum makinoi. NCBI lineage: Eukaryota > Viridiplantae > Streptophyta > Magnoliopsida > Asterales > Asteraceae > Chrysanthemum > Chrysanthemum makinoi. The sequence continues at coordinate 100,097,421 of OU343217.1, read as the reverse complement.
ATCTTCACCAAGGGACTTCCTTCCGCTCTTTTTGAGGAGTTCAGATCCGTTTGAGCCGCCCTCCCCGCCCAACTGCGGGCGATTATTGTTATGTATTAGTCATATGTACATATGTTCGGCCCATATGTATAGTCATGCCTAGCCCATCATAGTACTCATCTAGAATCGTCTTATGTATGTTAAATACCGGATTGTGTTGCTAATGAGAATCAAGGAAAATCATTTACCTTCCAATAGATATAGCATTACCAGTACGTAGGCAAAAATATATAGCATAACAGGTAAGAAATTTTTTCAAATCACACTAATAGAAATCACAAGTGAGCTGCTAATTTTTTATTTAAAGCAATTATATATTATATTTGAGGCTTTATGGGGTTGACCCGATAACCCGATAAGATAAATATTCCAACCTGAACCCGACCTTATAACAATATCGGGTTATCGGGTTCGGTTCAAAACAACCCGATAAGCATTTCCAACCCGATAAAACCCGACCCGATAAGCCTTGTCAGGTTCGGGTTCAGGTTCGGGTCGGGTCAACCCGACTCGTTTGACACCCCTAATAACGATAGTAGAGAGAATCAAGTAAAGCATATCACCACAACACAATCATAACCACATCACAAAGCCATAGCACAAACGTAAACATAGTATAAATGAAAGCGATAAATGCAAATATAAAGGTAAAGCAATAAGTAAAAGAAATCGCAAACCCAACACGATGATTTATAGTGGTTTAGTCACGAAGCTCCTCTTCGCCATACTCCACTCCCCGAGTATCCAACTCGAGAGTTACTTCACTGAGTCAACAAGCTCCCTTCTCGGCGAAGAAAACGTTACAAATGTCATTACAAGTTTACCGATACTAAGCTAAGTATCGAGTTCTTCTTCGGGTACAACTAAACTAATTATGTTATGGTCCAATATAACAAACCTTGTGTTTTACGGCCTAAATACATAAACCATCTAACTTTTAGTTTGTTGTATAATGTGATACAGGGTGGTGTATAATGGTGATCCAAGACATGAGTGTCTAATAGATGTGAATGCCTAATCTAAATGAACTTCTTATCATAAGAAGCATTCAATGAATAAAGTTCATAAATGCTCTAGTCTTGGTGTGATCGATCTTCATATGTGTATGCTTAAGGTGGATGAGGATGGCAAGATCTTCTAAGCTTGCTTAGACGAATGATCAAGTGGAGGATCAAATAACACACATAATCTTTAGATGAGTGTGTGTGGCGTGGGTTTTTCATCACAAGAGGAAGGGAAGTAACTTGCTATTTATAAGAAAAGTTTACTTGGAGAGAAAGGGTTATTAGTGTGTAATTGGAAGTTCTATTTTTTTGCTCATCAAGTTTTGTGTAATAGGAAGTTCCATTTTCTTGCTCATCAAGTAGTGTGTAATAGGAAGCTCCATGTCCTTTCTTTTCTTGCTCATCAAGTAGTGTGTAATAGCAAGCTCCAAGATACCACCTTTATTTTCTTTTCTTGCTCCTTAAGCCGGCCACATATGGGCTCCAGTGGGCTTGCCTATTTGCTTGACCCAACCCAATTGACTAAGACTAAACTTGGTAATTAGTGGCGCGTCATTGATCCCGAGTTATGTAGGTTATCTGTGTTGAAGCATGAGAGGATTAGAGACGTCGAGAAATGTTGATAAATGAATGCTTTGATGATTTGTGTAAACGAGTAACTTGCACATTTTACGTTATGTATTACAAGTTACATGTTTGTCATCATTAAAATATAAGAGACCGTTTAGTTTAAATGTCGTAATATTTGTAGCAACATATACTTTTATATGTTTACACGTTATATAATATAGTAACGAATATTACACAACATTTACTGATTAGCAAGTACCTTTCACCCTCAATCATCACAACCTCGTATAATCACTGACTACCGTTTTTTCGTATTGTCATTACATCGTGATGCATAGGTACTTGACATTTTAATATGAAATAGTTTACGATAAAGTTATTCTCTAAAATTCTCTAGATGCATAAAGGTGAAAAACATGTAACCGAAAAATATTGTGCGCCAAAATGTTTGATTACAAGGTACCTATCGTCATAATGCGCGGATATCCTACTATTATATATAAAGTTTCGAAGCAAACATGCCTAGCATTGTTAATCTTACTCCTTTATAAAGAGAACATCAAAATGTCTAAAAGAAATAAGAGGTATAAATTTTTATGCATATAATACAACTACATGTCAACAATTTTTTTTAATAATAAAATGAAAATTTAAAGTTGGTAAAACTAATTATATAACTCAAAATTATTATTGTAACCATTAACTATTTAATAAAAATAAAATACATATAATCATGAATCAGTTTAAGTTACAAACAAGTAAAGACACATTAAAACGTCCTTTTTTAGTATATGAATGATAATTTGGAGTGGTTAATATATTTTGAGATGTTTACGGTAGAGTTTGTTAAAGTGATGACCGGTGAGAAATGAAGTGTTGTCTCGAGCGGATGAAGCCACGCCTAATTAAAACGAAGATGTCATGCTACAACATCTACCAACGTGCATTTCTTACTGACTTTACCGCCAATATTTTTTTTTTCTTTTTCCTTTTTTCTTTAAATGCCGTCGCATAATGCGGACATTTTGCTAGTCTCTTGATAATATATGTCATCATATATTTTGTTCTGCTTATCATCTTAACCATATGAATCATATGAAATATATGTCAAAATGATAGGATGAAAGCGTTCGGGGGCGGTACCACCTTAGGGGCAGTGTGAAGCTATACCTTAAAATATAACAATGGTAGTTTTTTTCTTTTGGAGAAGATGACTAGTTTTTCAATTTGTCCCTAAGAAATTATAAATAAAAGCAAAGTTTCATCAAAGATATGGTGTTCAAGCCTAGATTTTGTCTCTTCGCTGCTTAATTTCTCAATATTTCGTTCTTTATAATTGTTTCCTTTTCCCCATTATGGAAAAAAAAAAAACATTAAAAGTTTGAATAACATCACAAAGAAAGTTTTCTTTATAAGTTTTTCTCCCCTAAAAATGGAGGAGAGTTATTTTACATACCAAACTTTTCTCACATACTAAAGGACTCATCTCCACCATTCATCTAAAAAAAAAATCAATGACTGAGATTTAAAAGCATTTTATTATTTCACCTATTTTTTATAATTTAAATATCTCTTAAAGTTTATCATTAAGCGAAATATTTACACCTGTCATGACGAAGTTAATTATCTTTCATGACGGAAGACTTGATATACTTTCGAAAAAGAAAAAAATATTTTTTTTCGCTTTTTTTTTATTTATTCTTATTTTTTTTAGCCTTTTTTTTTTTTTTTAGTTTATTTTCGAAATTTAAATGAAAAAAATCATATATGATAAAACACTAAATTGAATATCACATGTGATATTAGTGTTAATCATATATGATATGTAATATCACATGTGATATCATATGTGATTTTACACTAATATCACATATGATATTACATATCGTATATGATTTTACACTAATATCAAATTAGTGTATATCATATATGATTTTTCAATGAAATTTCAAAACGTAAAAAAACGAAAAAAACTAAAAAAAAAAAGTGAAAAATACGATTTTTTTTTTTTTTTTTTGTCGAAAGTATATCAAAGTGCCTATCTATAGAAAGATAATTAAATGCTTGTGCGATGATATATTTTTTTTCGCTCTACGATTAACGGTTTAAAAGATATTAATATTTGGAAAAAAATGATGAAAGTTGGTTTTTTATATTGTTGGGGTTAATCTCATCAATTAGATCAAATAAAAATGAAGGGTGGAGATTGATCCCTTGGTATGTAAATAATCTTTTATTCTCAAATGATCTTATATCCTAAAAATGAACTCTACTAATTTAGTGTATTTAGTAAACTTGTATTGTTTAGAATTCCGATATGTTGAAACCATTAAAAGAATAAAAGCCCTTTAAGATTGTACTTATAAAATCGCTATTATACAAAAATTTTTTTCTTCAAATATAGACTTGGTAATGAAGAATACAAATTTGGATTTTTGGGCTCAAATGAAAGGCAAGTCGAATTCTCTTTGGTTCATAGTAAATTCGTTCATTTCAGTTTGTCGTTGAAAAAACCCGACTCGAAATCCCAGACCAGATATACACCTTTAAGTTTTGCCCCCACATAGATTCTTTTCTGGTACCGCCATTTAAACGTTAGTCTTTCAACGATACTTTATCATAAATTTTGTTTTTACTTATCATCTTAACCATACAAATGAAACATGTGTCAAAATAGAAATAATAGGACGAGAAACAAAATACTCCGTATTGAAGAATGTAGCATTATTCGTAAAAGAGTGTATAGTTTCTAAACATATCAGTGACAATTTTTGCAAATGAAAGTGTCATAAATTCAAGGAGTTTGGAAGGTTGTTTCTTCAACCAACTCCATAAAGGTCGACACTTTCAGACCCCAATCATAATGTGGGAATGTGGGATTGTACAATCCTTCCCATAAATTGGTGAACTACCTCACTAGTCACTACTCACTATCCTCTAATTAATACAGTAAATACTTTTCGTTTCGTTTTATCCAAAACTTAAGACAAACGAAATATAGAATATAAGTTATACTTAGATTTACTACTAACAACATGTAAAATATGGTTAGATTTAAGGATTTATAAAGACCAATTGACCAAGTGTGTACTTTGTAAAGTAGAGGCATTTTATTTTACATACCTTTAAATTGTTGCATACCAATGGACAATTGTGGACCGTCCGATCAAAAAAACAGTTTTTAAGAATAAAAAACACGGAGGGACCATTTATGTAACTTTTGCAAACTTACCCCACCCCCAAATTGATCACTTTTCAGAATCACCATTCACAATCAGTTTCTCTCTCTAAATGAAAACTTCAAAATAAAACAAAAACACAACAAATCATCCAATTTTAACCTTCAAAATCAAAGAAAACACATAAAAATGAACGAATCGAGGCAATCAAAACCGGATCCGGGAAAAAACATGGTACGGCGCTTTCGATTCATTATTTTGTTATTTATTAACTATTTGTTGTGATTTTATTCTTATATTTCTGTTTTTGATAACGTTTATGAATTTTTTTTTGCTTTTTTGTTGATTTTAGTTGTTTATTAATATATACAGAAAAATGAATTTGTTTTGGTGCGACTTTTATCAATGTGATTGTGACATACTTTTGGTTGTGTTTTTAGTGTTTAAATTTGGTTGAGTTTATGAGTAAAACACTTTGTATACATGGATGCACACCAAGTGTTTGATGAAATGTGTAAGTGAAAAGTATCATACGTGTAGTATCACCAGTGATATTTGAATTTGTACTATATATATGTATTATCACTAGTGATATTTGTATTATCACCTGTGAAATTTTTGTTTATTTGATAGGTTTTTTGTTTTACTTGTTAAGATTTATTACATGTCATGTATAGTATCACTTTTGATATTTTATTGTTATTGTTTTGTAATCATAGTTAAACTTTTTTTTCGCTAAAAGTTTTGATGATATACTATTTACTTGTGAGTAAATGCGCAGTTCTGACGTCAATCAAATTTTGACTCCATCTCCAAAGATTTATAAAAGTAAAGGTATATCGAATGTATAAGCATGTCTCTTAGAAGAATTAACTGTGATAAACCCCGAATGTATGCGGCGTGATTTGATTTAACATTTAGCTTATGTGTTATATCACCACGTGATACATACACATTCAAGAGAATGTATGTATACTTTCAGTAAAATGTTATAATGGTATCCCTAAAATCACAGATATTTATTCTACAGTATGAACATTTTGCTGTTTTTGTAGATTTTAGTATTTTATTGATGGATTGTTGTGAAAGTTAGATAATTATTGCGATAATATGAGAGACTTAACATGTTAAAATAAATATTGTGATCTGTAACATGCTTTTGTTAGATTTGTGGTAGATATATGTGCATAATGGATAGATTGTCATGCTTCGATATATTTAAAAGCGATATTTGACTCTAGTATTAGTTGGTAGTATATCACCTATGATAAAACAGTTCCAATAATTGCTTATTGTTTATATATCACCTGTGATACAACAGTTGCAACAATTGTTTATTTGTAGTATATCACCTGTGATACAACAGTTGTAATGATTGCTTGTTGGTAATATATCACCTATGATATTTGATGACGTATACTTATTCAGTTTATATATCACGTATAATATTAAAAAAACAATGAACTATTTATACACTAACATGGTATATATTTTATGCAGATTTGAATATAAAACTGAGAACTATCAAGAAGCAGGGGTTGAAGGTGAAAGGAAAAAGACCTTCGCGAAACTACAACCAAGTCAAACTGAAGAAGTGAACAAAGAAACAACATCGTCACCGACAACGCTAACAATACCAAGCAAATTAACAAAATCCGCTGCTAGACGTTTAAGCTTAGAAAACACGAAGAGCAAAAATAGAAACAGATACACCACCAACAAATACTGAAAGAAACATATATAATATCATATGTGATATAAAAGCATCTACAACCACCAACACCACCAACAATAACTGTTGAACTGACAACAAAGACTGCATGCAAGAAATCAAAGACAATTGCAGAAAAAGAAGAAGAAGCTGCAAACTAAAAAGAATGAAGTGGAAAAGAAGACAAAATGAGGGGATGCTCATAAAGATGGCAAGAAGAAAGTTGTAGAAAATAAAATGACAAAAGTATCAATTAATAATTTTCTTTTGCTACTTAAATTGTAATTTTCTCTTGATACTTACATTGTAAACAATGGTAATTTCTATTCAGTTGTAAACAATGCTTTTGGTTTATCTGAATATAACCTTCTTTTGGTAATTTTATTAGAGTATCACAAGTGATATTAATGAAAAGTCAGTTAAAAATATCGTTGACTTCATGAAGAAAACTATGAAAATAAAAACATGATATATTCTCAAAATCAAACAATAATATGATTAATTAAGCATTGCTTTTGAGTAACATAACGATTCGGCAAAAAAAGGTCAACATATATATCAATTAAAGAATAATATGACAAGTAATACATGTCATAAACAAGTAAAAACAAGTAAACACATAAATGATGTAAATATTTCACCATTATCATGCTTTATCACAAGTTATAAAATGACAAAATATTTCATAAAGTCACAAAGACCTCATAAAAATTAATTCCAGCTATTTATCACAAGTGATACATAACTTCTAATTTATGACAAAGACGGGGCTTGGAACTAGGAAGCTCAACTGCAATTGCTTTTCGCATAGCACCATCTTGACCAGTTACAATGATATTCGGATAAAGCACAAAAGCTTTCTTGAATGCTTGGAGTAACCATACACAAGATTCAGTAGTTTCGTTCTTAAGCAGACCAGAACCAACAGTAACACATCTCCTGTGATTGTCAATTGCAGTAAAAGGCACAAAAACCATCATGTACATGGAAAGAGAAATATCTGAGGTGATAATATATACAAAATGTACAAAAAACAATGAAATCTCACAGGAGATATTACAAATTAAAAAACATACTTGTTTGTTTTGTATGTGGCATAAAAAGAGACGATATCACCAAACTATTTGTGATTGCAATTTGCAAAAAAACGGCTCCATCGAACGAAAGAATCAACAACAACTGCAACTGTGGTTCAAAAAAGTACAACAACTCCACAAAACAAATTGAAGAAGCTCAAACAACTTTGATATCGCCTATGATATCATAAGATCCTCCATTATCAAAACTGATTCAACAAAATAAAAGAAAGCTAACACACCTGTGCTATCATAGGTGATATCACATTTGATATCACCAGTGATATCACTTTTGATATCAAATGTAATATCACATTTGATATCACCTGTGATACAACTGAGAAACCAGAAATACAGAAAAGCAAAAAGGAGAAAAGCGTAACCTCAAGTACAACACACTGGGTCTTCTTATCTTTTGCAATTAACCGAATTACATGATTCCAAATAGGGTTTAAGTTGTAATCAACAACCTTTCTTTTGAACTTTTCAAGTGGCCGAATATATGCAATCACATAAGGATTAGACTTCCCAATCATTTCCATGTTTTTCAAATTATTTTTCTTCACGATTTTTAAGGTAAGCAGTCCTTGTAGCTTAAGCTCTAGGTCACTGCGCAATTATCGAACAGTACATCAAATTTGCATCACCTCAGATATGGAGTGATGGAGAAAGCAAAATACAAAACGCACTAAAATAATTTAAAAGGACGCCATTCAGAAAATGAAAATAAGCATCAACTAATGCAACATAGGATATGATTACTCATTTACAATAACTACAATGCACTTTGATTAATTCCATAAAGCTTGTTTATTCAAATAAATATTTTTGATTTGGTTATATATAAAATGATGGACAAACAGGAACATGTGATTGCTTCTCAACTTGTGCATCCCTCTCTTAGGCACTTTGTCAAACACCTTCCATGCATCAAATTTTCATCAATTCACCCATCCTAAAATGATATCATACTAAAACCTAATGCTACTCATAATCTAAAACATAAACTAAAAGTATCAAATAAACAAAATTTCACAAGTGATAATTCAAATATCACTAGTGATAATACATATTTACAGTTCAACTTCAAATATCACTGGTGATATTATACGTACGATACATAGCAGATTCGAAACAACAATCAGACATAAAAACAGCATTCAAATGCAGTTAAAAACAAAAATTCAACTAACAACTAAACTAATAAGCAGAATTACATGAGCAGATAACAAGGTTATCAAACATTTTTCACTCACACATTTCATCAAACACTTGGTGTGTAACTTAATAAGAAGGAATGTTAACAACTTGATCCACATAATTAACAACCGATCAATAACATTATCAACCGCAACAACATCAATCAAATCAGCTTCTAAAACTAACGGTTCATGCAAATCAAAAGAAGACATAAAAAAAGGATGATATGATCGGGAGGTGATGATGAGATGATGATCAGAATTGTGATGGTGATGGTGATGGTGATCCAACTAGTGATGATCAAACGGTAATAGTTGATTAGCATAACTAATTTTTGGAGGGAAATGATGAGAGCAGTTGGAGGAAACGCATAAGAATAGCTGTGAAAAAATGAAGCGAATGAAAAAAAAGAAGAAGAAAAGGCTTTATATATTTGGGAGAATTAAGGTTAAGTATATTAAATCTTAGGTTAATCCCCACCATTAGATCAAAATAGATGGATGGTGGGGATTTGTCCATTGGTAAGCATCAAAATAAAGGTAAGCAAATGAAAATTCCTCTTGTAAAGTATATATGCATAGAAGGTGGATCAAATTCACAAACTAGGTCATGTTATAGTCATAGAATCACAGGGTTGAGTATAATTTAACTTAAGATTTGAATCATGCTCGTTTTATGGTTTTTGATGGCTTTAAACGACTACAAGGAGGCCCCATTACAAATGTCAACTAAAAAGAAAAACTTGAATGATATGTCTTATATATGTTTAATATCTAACGTATTTATATACAAGAGTAAGAAAAATGTAGCTTTTTTTAAGTGAAAGTCCGGTGCGACGACATCACTTGCGCACCATTGAGCCTCCTCTGATTTGAATTTAAGCAAACTATTTAAATGGAAAAGTGTATAAAGAGGCGAACACACCAACTAAATTCTAACCTGCTTTGACGTTTGCTATTAAATGTTGTTATTGCTAGTATTTATTCATCTTCGGTGTAAAAATTCTGGTTTGATTTTTTCTTTCTTTTTTAAAGAAGAGAGAATATCAACTAATATGACATTAGGATATCAACTAAGTCCTTGTACGTATTGTAAATGAAAACGTTCATCTCTTTGGGATATTTGTAGGTTATATATTAGCATATATGCTTTCACTTTATGAATGAGTCTGACCAATTGGTTTAAAAAGGTGTCGATATGATCGAGACGGATCTCTTGTCGTTTGGTACCCTACTACGACTTAGACGTTTTGTGATCCTTCGATAGCTTCTAAAAAATTTGGTTGTTGATAGCGAGTTGAGTTGGTAATAGTTTCGTTTCTTGTATGAGTACTTTAACTTATCATGTTGTTTTCATTTTTGCTATTGTCTGACTAGTCTTTTTGATTGAAACTGATCACCTTATTTCCTATGACCCAAACTTGTTGTAGCGTACAAGGAATGATTAACCCCCCTGGACATTTTCTGTAATGTATTAACTTATTTTATTTATTTACTTATTTATTTTTTGCTGCAAAAAGAGGTTATGTCGATTTGAGATTTAATTGAATTTACACTTGAAGGTAGGGATGAGCATTTCGAACCGATTCCTGAACGAACCCGGAATCCGATACCGAAACGGCATCGATTCTCGAAATACTGATGCAGATCAGGACTACTGAAATTAGATGAAAAAAAATCGGGATCACTAATTCGGTACGGGACGGACCTACTGGTCGGAAATTCCGAAAAAAGGGGAAACCCGATTTCCGGGTACCGGTATTTCCAGATCCGAATCCGTCTAAGATACGGTACCGGCATTCACTAATTTATCGCTTCGGGAAAAATCAGTACACTAATTAATTCGGTACGGGACCGGCACGGGACCGGCACCGTGCTCATCTCTACTTGAAGGCAAGATATCTCGCCATGAATACAACAAACAACCCTTGAAATCCTATGACATTAGGCTTTGAAAATGAAACCATGGGTTCCCACGGGTCCCGGACCTAATGAATTTTTTCGATGTAATGTTAATTTTTAAAACATTATTGATTTTTTTAAAATGTATTTTAAATGCACCGATCCATCAATTTAACTCTATTATATCACGGTTCAATGTGCACCTTATCATATTTGGTTATGTTCCGTCCCTTAATGAAACAATAAACTTGGGATAAATTTTGAGTGAGCTTGAATTTGCTTGCTCCTTTTGACCATTGAACACCACTTGAATCTTGGGGAGCTTTGACCTGCTTGAACTTGAACACTGAAATTATTTGAACATTTGAATTAAGGCTTGAAACCATATAATCCTACATTCGTCTCAAAACTTCACCACAAAAAACCACAAAAACAACTTGATACACTTACGAGTTATGCTTACGCATTTTAGTCCTGATGGAGATGTAAGAGGTCATGGGTCCAATAAAACATTCGTCCAAAACTAGAAACCTGTAACCATTTCAAGCTTTTTAATGCATCAAGAATTAATCCTGAGATTTGGACATATAATAGCTAAATTGTTTATTTTGCAAATGATCCAACAGAAAATTGGCTGGAGCAGGTTTGGTGTTAATAAGCCCGGACAAAACAGAATATACTTATGCTCTCCGGTTAAATTTCCCCAGCACAAACAATGAGGCAGAGTACTGAAGCACTGCTAGCGGGCGAGGATAGCCAAAGATATGAAGATCCAAGTTCTAAGTGCTAAAGTAGACTCCAACCTAGTGTCAAGCCAAATCAACGGAGAGTTTACCACTTACAAGGAAAGCATGGCAAAGTACTTAGCTAAGGCAAAAGAGTATATTGGATGTTTCAAGCAGTTCGTAATACAAAACATTCCTAGAGCAACGAATCGAGAAAGCCGATGTATCGAGCAAATTAGCGTTGTGGCATTCGATCACCGACCAGGAAATACTTGTCGAAATATTGGAAACACCGTCAACCAGAAGAGAAGATCATTGGAGCAATAGTGGAAGAAGAGGAAGAAAACTGGATGTCCCCATAATCCGATGCATTCCGAAGGAAAGTGGCGAATGATGAAAATGAAGCAAGAACCCTCGCGGATGAAGATACCCCATTACATCATGGAAGACGAGTGTTATTCAAAGTCATATTTAGGTCCAATGTTGAGGTGTGTGGGTCCACTACAAGCCAATTACGTAATTAGGGAAGTGCACGAAGGAGCATGTGGCATGCACTCCGGCCCAAGATCGTGGTGGCAAACCGACAGGCAGGATACTCTTGGCGCCGACAATGCACAGAGATGCCCGAGAGGTTATTCAAAAATGCGAGTCCCGCCAAATACATTCCCTGTTCCTAAACTTCAGAAGACTCTCATGACTTCTATCATGTCACTGGCCGCTCTTCCAATGGGGAATGGATGTATTGGGTCCTTCCCCTGAAGCACCCAAAGAAGGTAAAGTTTGTCATCGTGGCTATAGACTACTTTACAAAGTGGATGGAGGCCAAACCGCCGCAAAGACCACAGGCAAGGAAGTCATAAAATTCAGATGGAACAACATAGTGTCGCTTCGGTTTGCCACACATAATTGTAACGACAACCGGTAGCAACTTCATTCATGACCCCTTCAAGCGTTGGTGTGAAAAACTGAACATCAAACAGATAAACATCGCAGCGGCGCACTCCCCAAGCTAATGGTCTAGTGGAGCGGGCAAACAAAAGTTTGATGCATGGTTTCAAGACAAGGCTGGGCAAAAGCAGATCCGGGTGGGTCGATGAGCTACCGAACGTTTTGTGGGCTCATCGGACATCCTTGAAAACAAGCAACGGTGAAACACCGTCGCTTTGACATATGGAAGCGAAGCGGTGATCCTCGGAATTGGCATGCCTACCTTCCGAACAATGATGATGACCGAAGAAGGAAATGAAGAAGAGAGGCGATTAAACCTTGACCTCTTAGAAGAAAGAAGAGACTCGGCAGCCATTGAAGAGGCCAGGTATAAGAAGAAGGTGGAGCAAAGATATAATCGAAGGGTTAAAGGCGAAAAACTTAGAATGGGAGACTTCGTCTACAGAAAAGAATGAAGCCAGCAGTAAGAAAGCCTAGGAAATGGGACCCAACCGGGAGGCCCATACCAAGTAATAGAGGCATACGACAATGGTTCATACAAACTACAGACTACCCGAAGGAAAGAAGTTCCCCGCACTTGGAACACAATTAACCTAAGAAAATGCTTCTTATAGGAAAATCTTTGTAACCGTAGAGCCCACGAGGCAATTGTTGAATTATTATTAATGAAATGACTAGCCCCTGGATGTCGGAGGGGCAATTTTCCGCATAAACTTGCTTTCTCAACATAATTAGTAGATGATCTCCCCGGTAGGCTCGCGACCTCCGGGGAAAAGTGATCAGTGTTCAAAGATGGTTTATATCCAAAAAGGATTGCCATGAAAACGCCGAACGGTTTATACCCAAAAAGGGTTGCCCAGGCAAAATATTAAATGGTTTATATCCAAAAAGGATTGCCATGAAAAGGCCGAACGGTTTATACCCAAAAGGGTTGCCCGGTGCAAGATATTAAGTGGTTTATATCCAAAAAGGATTGCCATGAAAAGTTTAACGGTTTATACCCAAAAAGGGTTGCCAGGCAAGATATTAAATGGTTTATATCCAAAAAGGATTGCCATGAAAATGCTGAACGATTTATACCCAAAAAGGGTTGCCTGGGCAAGATATTAAATGGTTTATATCCAAAAAGGATTGCCATGAAAGGCTGAACGGTTTATACCCAAAAAGGGTTGCCCAGGCAAGACATTAAATAGTTTATATCCAAAAAGGAGTGTCAGGAAAAGGCCGAACGGTTTATACCGAACGAATTATACCTTAACAAGAGGGCCGAAACAAACGTAAAATGGTACATATAAAAAAAAAAAAAGAGAAGGAAAAATACATAATACACGGATGGCGCCAATTTGTTGAGGTAAAAATGTGTAATTACCCAAACAATCGAGTCCTTCGACTAATCCTTCGGTAAATCTCCCCTCGATTAAACTCGTCGAACTGTGAACACAAGCACCATCGCTAGCGTTAGCTCGCCTAGGGTTTTATCCCTAGGCCCAGCCGGCGTGAGAATAAGTATAATGATATGTCAGAGTAATGTGTAAAGTGGGTGAGAAAATACTACCTTGAATGTTTGCTTAGCTCCTTTATAGATGAGGAGCTTTTGTCCTCACCCGAAGGTCAGCATGGGCGACATGACTCTTTCGCGCGGGAGTTGACTTTACCCCGCTTGGATTCCTCTGAACGGGTCAAGAGTTCGACCGAGATTCCTTTCCTTTATGTGTGGTGATGTCGTATCCGTTAGGGCCAGAGGATTATGTTTGACCCCTCGTATATGTTGGTCAGGTTTGTTTCATCTAAGTTGGTTTGCGTGCTTTATCCGGAGGATTGCATAGTGTGCAGGGCAGTTTTATTGATCTGCCGGGGAGTTAGGTTATCCGGCGGTTTGCTGATCTGCCGGGGAGTTGTATGTTGGGACATACGCCAATAAATGTGATGCTGAAAGTCTTGGCTGTATGAGATTGAATGCTTATCCACATGTTTGGATGAGGCATATTAAGGGCGTGCTTGGTTAGGGGTTAAGGGGGGGTGGGGAATGGGTAAAGTATTCAAAAGGGCTCACATCACAAATAAATTGATGCTTGGCCGGAGGGTAAGGGTTTGATTACCCCGTAGTGGGTAATGAACCATTATAGAGTAAATTAGAGAGTAAGGTATTGATTACCCACCTCACTCATTCTTTTGCTTTCCTTTCCCTTTCCCTTTTCCTTTCCCCACTTTGAACCAAGCGGACCCTAAGTTTCTGGATTTTTGGAGTTATCTAAGGGTTTATTTCTATATTTTAGGTACATATAAGCATATAAATAATTATTGGCATTTCATAGATAACATCATTTGCATTTTATTTTACGTTTAGAGGGGTCATAAGGCGTTGGAATAGCAATATCACTGATGAATTTATTTTGTTTTTTCTTCACTCATTAGTTATCTTCTGAACTTATTTATTTGTTTCTATACGATCAAGGTGCTTTTTTTGGGTTTTCCTTTTGGTTTTTAGGCATGTAATATCCTCCTTAGAGATAGTGGTCGTTGGTGTATTTTACCCCCTTTAGTTGTTGAGTGGTTTGTATTTTGTAATACCAATAGCCTCGCATTTCAAAAGAAACAAACTTTCCTAGCTCAAAACAAAATTTGCTTCTTTCTTTACTAGTTATAATACCTGTGCACGCATATTGTTTTGACAAAAAAAATTTATTTTGTATCAATGCTGAATATACTTATAATTTTGTATATACTTATGCACGAGTTTTTTTATTATCAATTAATATCCATTTGAATTTTGTATAATCAATTTTTGTGAAAAAAAAAATTGTTAGATAACTCAAGATTCAACTATATTTAGCTGATATAAATGTTGATGCTCCTATTTAAATTTCACTATTTATATTATGATGTACAAGATGAAGTTTTAAGAACATAATAAACGTTGATTAAGTTAAAATATACTTCTTAAAGTTTTTTAAAAATGTTTTTCTACATATTGTTGCCTTAAAAAAAATGTTTTTCTACATATCCTTATATGAATAAATAAAAATTACATGAGTAGTTGTTATAAGTACAATCACGTTATTTTTCATAGTAGCTCGTTCTTACAATTTGATAATTATATTCTTGTTTTCAATAATTTAGCCGTATTTAATATTCAAATTCGTGTCTACACTTGTCATACTTTTAATATGAAATAAATGAGTCCTTAGTAAACATATATAATAAAAAAAAAATGATATTTATAATCTTATGTATATTTATATGTTAGAATTTTAAAACAACATATATATTGCTTTTTTACATTATAAAGTATAGGGGGCATAAAGTATAAGGGAGTATTTGTTTAATTTCCAAAGTTATTAAAAAACATGGAAACTTATAATATTACACTTAACTCTATACAATTTTAAAAAATTAACTACTAAAGTTTTATTAATTACCCCCTCTTTTTGTAAGTTTTTGTTTTCACAAATTTGACACCTATGTTTTTATGTGTTTTTCTTCTCAACCAAATTTCTTCACCAAATTAATTAGATGTTGACCAAAATCAATTTAATTTTGACTTTTATTAACCAATCACATCAAACGATTTCGCTTACGTGACAAAATCAAGCTCTTCTATTGGTTCAATTTTTTTTTCAATGAGAAAGGTTTTGCAAAAACACTCCGAAATGATGTAATTATTTTATTATATAGTCCGTAAAAGATTACTCCGTATTTGGATTTGGTGAAAAGAGAAAAGTAAGTCAACAATGTTGACTTTAAAAGTGACGTTTCCACTATTCCACAATCTCTCTTATGTCTCGTACCAAGTACCAACATCACCATTACATATAGTTGACTTCTTGTTTTTTTAATTAACAAATATCTTAAAATATCATTATTTTTTCTTTTTTGCATCAAACTTAAGTGAAAGATGGCAATGGTTAAATCAGTATACTAACTTCACAATTTTGCATGTTTGCGAATTGCGATGTATATTTGAGTATCATGATTAAGAATGAGTTATGTTCACAACCTATACAAATTTATAAGAATTGCGACTCATATTTTATTCATAAAGGAATGTCAACAATTATACAGAGTAATTGTTTTGAATGTTCACACCTAAAAAGCCCAAATGGAACACGGATTTGTTGGTTGACTCAAATCCATATCATTTTTTCTAAATTAGGAAAAGTAGATAAAAAAAAGTCAGCAATTTTGACTTTGCAAGTTGCATAGCATTTTCTCGACAACCTCTCCAATATGCCTCTTATAATTATTGAATTCAAAATTCTTAATTAACATGTTGGTTTAAAATAAAATTCTCATACCCACTTCCAAAATTCCCAACTTTTCATTATTCTATGTTTATACCATTGTTTAATGATTTCTTTAATTTAATTAATTACCCATAACATGATTTTTTTCAGATCGCATCATTTTTATATAAAAATAATAAGAAATGAGAATCAAAATTGTTAATTTCAAAACTTACAAGAATCTCTTAAGATGTGAGTCCAAACAAGTTTTTAGTATAATTGCACTAAAATAATGTACAAAAATCTACTATATATAGTGTTTAGTTGTTTACTGTTATTTCGTTTTTAAATCTATATATCTTTACTATTTGTAATGTGTACATATATATTCTTTAAACTTAAATGTAATAAAATTTGAGTAATATTGATTGTATATAATACTTGTTAAATTCAAATGTTTAAATGACAAATAATGTTAGTAGATTATTAATCCTTTTAAAAATAGTAATATCATCTGCAATTAAATTGATATTTTAAATATTGTTTAAACTTTAAATTTTAATCAATTTTTGTTTTTAACTCATGAACTTTTTTCTCGCAATTACTACAAATTGAACCCGTAAATCTTGCATCAAAGGTACGTTTTCACAGCTATATTATTTGACATTATACACCGTCACTTTGCCCGGATATTTGTGTAGTTTAAAAAAAATATGTGGCTGAAGTTAGAACTACAACCATATGAGGTTATGCATTGCATTTTTAGTAACTTTTGTAGCATGGATAAAAAGGAAACACAACTTAATAGAAGTACACAATTTTATCTCAAAACAAAGCATGCATGTTATCTTTCAAATCCTGAACAAATTATACCGGATTTTCTTCAAAATGAAAATCTACCTTATTTTTCATGTTTTCTATAATGTTTCAACTGTTTTTAGACTACCTTTATCCGCCACTAGAAAACACACTCACTCACCTTACATCTCAACGTCACATCAGCTTTCTCTCTAACTTTTCACTCACACTCTCACTCACCATTCACCTTTATCAATCTCACGACACTCACATTTTTATTATATACCCACTATATACAAATAAACCCCAATAATAATCTCACATACACTCACAAACCAAATAAATACTAATAAAAACTATGCACACAACCCGAGTAGTGAACCACTCACCTTTGTGAGGTTTTTTTCCTATTCACCCGTGAATTTTGGTGGGCACATCAGCACTCACTCGTGAGTATCAAACTCACAGCACACTCACGCATATTGATAAAGATAGTCTTAGAGTGATGACTACAATAGTGATCATTTGTATTCTACATAATAACATAGTCAGATAAATCGCATTACATATGTACAAAATACCAATGTTGGTTGTTTAATTTAAAAATAAATAACCTCATTAGACTAATGCTAATGGTAACTTTAAGGGTGACCAGATCAGCATGCCAATTCAGCTTCTTTCTCTAAAGACCAATACATGAAATGGCCGTAATAAACGACCCCGGGTACAAATAAAAAAACATACCTCACAAAAATTAATAAAACAATCATTCACACACACACAAAACCATGCAAACCATATGGTCGCTTTTGCGACCCAACCAAAAAAAAAAAAAATATGAGGGTCGTCCATTTGGCTAGACCGAACTTCACAAAGGTCTTCATTATGATCAGACTTTACATGAACAAGAACAAATAATGTTAAAAAACAAAGCTTTAGAATGGTACCGCTGTAAAACCTGAAAATCTAAAACATTAATAAAGACTAAAATACCTTTGAAATCGAAATTTATAAAATACGTAAAAGACATTTATATTCATTCAACGAAATTAAAACCTAACTTACGAATAACTAAAACTTAACAAATATGTGTATGTGATCGACCTTGTATGACGGAAGTTAAAAGTCTCGCAGAAATAGTTGGGCCATTCGTTTGGGCCTTGTTTTCGTTTTAATGTGAACCAAGACGGGCGTGTTTGTTTGTGTTCGGTTGGACCCAAGCCGAAGCCCACACCCCCTCAAGCCTAACCAAATTTGTACCACTATAAATACAACACATTAACACAATTTGGAAACCCTAGTTTTGCCTCTTTTCTTTTCTTTTCATTCGGCCAAGCCTAACTCCCTTGGTGTCGAGACCTTGTTTCCAACGAGCTAAGGTATAACATGTTTTCTCGTTTTCCTTTGATAACACCTAACGTATAATATATTGTATCATGTTTTGTTTTAGTCGAGCTTGTGTTCTTTTGGCGAACCATATGAAACCGAGAAAAACAAATATGAATTGAACCTTATAATATTAAAGAGCATGTATGTAATACGTATTGTATGAATCGGATCTTAAATTAGTCGAGCCACATAGAACCGAATCACATATATAAATAAATCGGACCTTATGTGAATCATGCAAACGTGAATATGTAAAGTACGTAGAAGAATTAGGGTTTGCGTAAAACATATTAGCCAAAACCTATGTATTAACCGAAACATGTAAGAGTTTGTGGAAGTGTATTAAATGAGTAAAGAACATGCAAAACCTAAACCCTAAGTGATGTGTGAACCGAACCAATTGATTTGTGAACCGTGTATCATGCGCGTATGTTGTGAGTCAAGTGAGCTTGTAGATATGTAAACGTAGTACGTGCCCATATCTTTTCGAAGCTATTGTGCATGTGTGTGTAGATGTATATCTAATCCGGATAATAAGTAACTTGTGTGGTCACATGAAATCATAGACGTGCATGGGTATAAAAGTTGACGTATAATATGTGTATAAGTAACGTATGGTTAAGACATGAATGTGTTGAGTAAATAAACAAGAGTATTGAGTCATTAAATGACGTAGCATGTAAAGTAAATGCACATTGATATGATATTAAAAGATTGAGAAAACCCTAGAACATAAATGAGAGTCGATTAGGGTTTGAAGCTGATTATATTAATTCGTTATTTCATGTGTAAGTTATGACTTTTAAACTATTTTCACACTTAACCCTAAACTTTAATAAATGACATAATGAACCTTAACCTACGACATTGATTATAAAACACTTAAGTCTCATTTAACTGTAAAACCCTAAAGTATGAACATTAAATATACTAAGTATGAACATTAAATATACTAAGTATGAACACCAAACATTTAAAAGACCATTTCGACGATTATGGAATCATAAATAACATGTACGGCCGTTAATGTGTATAGGTTCTGTGAAGAAGGAGTAATCCTTTGCTTTCCGTATTTTGCTTTTTGGTCATTTGCTTTGGAATAAGGTACAGATATTCTGACCTTTTTAGTAAAGGTTCCTTATAACGTTTTTCTTTAGTTAGCTTTTATATTAAGATTTCCTAAGCCTTGCTATGAACCCCATTCTCGCTTGTTTGAGCTTTGCTTATTTGAAACTCTGACAATTATGAAACATCCGATTTTGAACCATATGATATGAAACTCGATTTTGAAAATATGATTAATCTTCTGATAAAGTATGATCTGGTCAGCTTTTGACATTCGATTTGACCTAAGATAGTTTGACACCCGAGCCAATTATTAACTAGTCATGGGGGTTCCATGTCCGTCGATTGATGCACCTCTCGACATGACTCTAGGCGAGATAGAGTGATGTTCGCCACGCCCTTATCTGCTATCCGCTATGAGCCAAGTTATGTTATATGACCAATATCTCAGAAGCGTATGGATGCATCCTAGATCATTATTCATATCTGTTATATGTTATCTCGTTATCCGATGATTGATGCCGCGCGTGCATGCACGCCCTTCATAACTCTGGTAGGTCTCCCCTACAAATGTTGCCTTATGTGAATATGATTATGATCCGATATTTGTTTCTGGGCTCGTGGTAGTTATCTATAAACTTTATTCGTTAATTCGATTTATACTCAAAATGATTATGATTTGCTATCTTTCGTTCACTATATTTCGTATTCGATATTGTTTCGTATTCGCTTTGCTTTTATATCTGTTCACTGAGCTTTTGAAGCTCAGCCGCATTTTCCTTTCTTCCGCGGCAGGTCTCTAAGCATTGAAGCTGGGTTTTGCTTTGGGATGAGTGCATGAGTGGACTTACCTTAGAGATTTTAGCTTTGATCTTATGATGCTATTTAAGACTTCATCATTTCAGATATTTTGTTGAGTTTATTTTCCCTACTGACCTATGTATTGAAGTCATGTTGACTTGAATTATTCCGCATTTATGTTAAGACTTCTTTGGATATTTATGTTTGCTTTGATATGACACCATTGTTTGTGATTCCTTTACCCTTGTCGGGTCGGGCTACAATTTATGGTATCGAGCCAAGTTTACTTACTTGTAGTCGGGACTGTGACATATGGACCCTAGGTTTTGAGACCCTTAGAGCTTAGGCTATGACCCGTGAGGATTGGGTAGACTTTAGGTTTCCTTCGAACTTCCATTTCGTGATCTCACCTTTGTTCATTTTGCTAATCGCTTGAATATCGCTCGATGGTTCAAACTCGTCAAACCCAGAATTGGATGGAGACGATGATGCTCCTAACTTGATGCTGCATTGCTAATGCTCTCAACACTCTTTTCCCTGGTCTTACCACACCCGAGATGATGACGCAGATGTGATCAACAACATTCGTAATCGATGGTGCTTCGGGTAGTGGTGGAGAAATCAACCCGTCGGCATTCATACTTGGCTCGAGCGTTTGGGTAAGCTCAAGCCTCTTTCTTTAGCACTGCTCCGCTACTCCCACCGAGGCCGAGGACTGGATCACCATATTGAGAAGTTTTCATTGAAGTACTGGGTTGTGGACGAAGTTTAAGACCGCTTGGCTACATTTAGGTTGGAAGGTGATGCATTGAATTGGTGGAAGGCACTCAAACAGGCAAGAGGAGGAGATGCCTTTGCTATTACTTGTACTTGGGCCGAAGTTTCGACTATCTTCTATAACCAACTTTCCTCGATGCTGAGCAAGCGAAAGGTATGAGAGGGATTATCGTGCAATCTACCAGCTTTGATCAGAGAACTCCAATGAGTACATGGGTAGGTTTATGAGGCCGGTAAGTTTTGGGGAACGATTGCTGGAGATGGTAGGCGCTGCCAAGCACTTCAAGTGGGGACCGGGGAAGTCGGTGTTGGACCGACGCTAATATCGAGTATGAGGATGTGTCTACCGCAATGACGCAGCTCGTAACATTGATGATTTGTTTGATCAACTGCAAGGAGCGAAGTTCTTTTCTAAGATTGATCTCGAGATCCGTTATCACCGCTACGCGTGAGGAGCAAGATGTTCCTAAGACGCGTTCGTACGGATATGGTCATTACGAATTCCTCGTTATGCCTTTCGGTTTGACAAATGCGCCTGCTGTGTTTATGGACCTAATGAATCGTATTTTCCATGAGTTCCTCGATAAGTTTGTTATCGTTTTCATCGACGAAATTTTGGTTTACTCCAAGTCCAAGAGAGCATGAGCAACATCTCCGGATAGTTTTGGAGATTTTGAGGAAGAAGAAGTTGTACGCCAAATTTTCGAAGTGTGAGTTTTGGTTAAAACAAGTCGCTTTCCTTGGGCATATTGTATCTGCTGATGGTATCACCATGGATCCGTCTAAAGTTGAGGCTATCACTAAATGGCCAAGACCTACCTAAATGATCGAGGTTAGAAGTTTTCTAGGACTTGCACGTTACTACAGACGCTTTGTTGAAGGTTTCTCTCGCTAGCTCTACCCCTAACCCAACTGATGAGAAAAGGAGAAAAGTTTGTATGGACGGATGAACGAGAAGAGAGTTTTGAGGAGTTGAAAAGGAGATTGGTGTCCGCTCCTATTTTGACTCTTCCATCGGGTTCGAGGATTCCGATTTACAGATGATGCATCTAAGAAATGATTGGGATGTGTTTTGATGCAACATGGAAAGGTGATAGCTTACGCTTCAAGGCAACTGAAACCTTATGAGGAGAATTACCCAACTCATGACCTTGAGTTAGCCGCAGTGGTGTTCGCTTGAAGATCCGAGACATTACTTGTATGGAGAGACGTGTGATATTTTCACTAACCATAAGAGTCTCAAGTATATTTTCACCGTAAAGAACTTAACATGAGATAAAGAAGATGGTTAGAACTTCTTAAGGATTATGATACCAACATTCATCATCCCTAAGGCTAATGTAGTTGCCGACGCACTTAGCCTAAATCGGCATTCTTGCAAGTATTGAGATTGAACCTAGGATTCTTCGTGACTTAGAGCGCTTGGATGTTGAGTTGTGTCACGAGGTTTTGATGGATACCGGGCTAGTATGAAGGTAGAGTCGAACCTTATAATCGCAAAATTAAAGAAGCTCAGAAAGATGACGGTGAGTGGGTCGGGCGCAAAATGTTGAAAAAGGTAAGCAGACGGAGTTTAAGGTTGATAATGACGGAATTGTATGGTATGAAGATAGGCTTTGTGTTCCCAATGATCCGATACTTCGCGAGAAAGTTAGGATCTAAGCTCATAGTTCTTCACTATCCATCCCGGTTCTACCAAGATGTATAGGGATTTGAAGCAAGATTTCCGTGGAATGGCATGAAGCAAGATGTGGCGACGCTTGTATCGAAGTGTATGATTTGTCAGCAGGTTAAGATTGAACATCAAAGGGCTAGTGGATCGTTACGTACCATTGGATATTCCAACATGGAAGTGGGATAAGATATCTATGGATTTTGTGACCGGGCTACCTCTTACTCGGAAGAAGAATGATGCGATTTGGGTAGTTGTTGATCGACTAACCAAATCGCTTTATTTCTTACCAATTAGAAAGGATTATGGTATTGGTAGATTGGCGTAAATTTTTCAACAAGAGATCGTTAGGCTTCATGGTACTCGATCTATTGTGTCCGACAGAGATCCGCTTACTTCCCGCTCGAAAGGGTTGCAAAAAGCTTGGGGTACTCACTTAATTTCAAGATGATTTCATCCTCAAACGGATGGTCACCGAAAGGACTATTCGTGACCTTAGAGGACATGCTAAGGGCTTGTGCTTTAGAATGGACCGCAGCGGGATGAATATTTGTGTTTAGTAGAGTTTGCATACAACAAAAGTTGGCATGCTAGCATTAAGCGCAAAGACCGCTTGAACTTCTTTATGGGAGGAAATGTAGATCACCTACTTGTTGGGATGAAGTAGGTGAACGCTTAATTGAAGGTCCGAAATGATTGAGATCAATAATGAGAAAGTAGCTATTGCTAGAGAAAAGTTGAAGGAGGCTAGGTCTCGTCAGAAAAGTTATGCCGACAAGCATCGTCGTGATTTAGAGTTTCAGTTGGAGATCGTATTTCGAAAGTCTCGCCGTTTAGAAGTGTGAAACGTTTTGGAATCAAGGGCAAGCTCAGTCCTCGATTCATTCCGTCCGCTTTGAAATTTTGGAGCGTATAGGAGAAGTTTCAGACGGTTAGCACTTACCGCCTCAGCTATCGTGATGTTCATGATGTGTTCTATGTATCTCTCCTAAGGGGATACAACTATCATCCGTTACACGTTGCTTCTTATCCGCTTGATCAAATTCAATCCGATATGTCTTTATCTCAAGAACCTAAGCTATTTTAGAAAAGCAAGAAAGAGTCATGAGAAACAAAGTCATTCCGTTCGTTAAGATTCTTTGGAAAAATCACCCGGAGCGTGAGGCTACATGGGAAACCGAAGAGTCGATGCGAGCTAGTTATCCTCATTTCTTTGAATAGTTTGGTATGTTCTCATTTCGTTTTCGTTTCATTTCAATTTTCGAGGACGAAAATTCTTCTTTTAGAGGGGAAGAGTTGTAAAACCCGAAAATCTAAAACATGAATAAAGACTAAAATACCCTTGAAATCGAAATTTATAAAATACGTAAAAAGACATTTATATTCATTCAACGAAATTAAAACCTAACTTACTTAATAACTAAAACTTAACAAATATGTGTATGTGATCAACCTTGTATGACGGAAGTTAAAAGTCTCGCGTAAATAGTTGGGCCATTCGTTTGGGCCTTGTTTTGCTTAACGGTGAACCAAGATGGGCGTGTTTGTTTGTGTTCTGGACCCGCCAAGCCCACACCCCTCAAGCCTAACCAAATTTGTACCACTATAAATACAACACATTAACACAATTTGGAAACCCTAGTTTTGCCTCTTTTCTTTTCTTTTTCATTCAATTTGAAGCCCTAACTCCCTTGGTGTTGAGACCTTGTTTCCAACGAGCTAAGGTATAACATGTTTTCTCGTTTTCCTTTGATAACACCTAACGTATAATATATTGTATCATGTTTTGTTTTAGTCGAGCTTGTGTTCTTTTTGGCCGAACCATATGAAACCGAGAACAACAAATATGAATTGAACCTTATAATATTAAAGAGCATGTATGTAATAATGATTGTATGAATCGGATCTTAAATTAGTCGAGCCACATAGAACCGAATCACATATATAAATAAATCGGACCTTATGTGAATCATGCAAACGTGAATATGTAAAGTACGTAGAAGAATTAGGGTTTGTGATTAAAACATATTAGCTTGAAACCTATGTATTAACCGAAACATGTAAGAGTTTGTGGAAGTGTATTAAATGAGTAAAGAACATGCAAAACCTAAACCCTAAGTGATGTGTGAACCAAACCAATTGATTTGTGAACCGTATCATGCGCTGTGTTGTGAGTCAAGTGAGCTTGTAGATATGTAAACGTAGTACGTGCCCATATCTTTTCGCTTAAGCTATGCATGTGTGTGTAGATGTATATCTAATCCGGATAATAAGTAACTTGTGTAGTCACATGAAATCATAGACGTGCATGGGTATAAAAGTTGACGTATAATATGTGTATAAGTAACGTATGGTTAAGACATGAATGTGTTGAGTAAATAAACAAGAGTATTGAGTCATTAAATGACGTAGCATGTAAAGTAAATGCACATTGATATGATATTAAAAGATTGAGAAAACCCTAGAACATAAATGAGAGTCGATTAGGGTTTGAAGTCGATTATATTAATTGTTATTTCATGTGTGAGTTATGACTTTTAAACTATTTTCACACTTAACCCTAAACTTTAATAAATGACATAATGAACCTTAACCTACGACATTGATTATAAAACACTTAAGTCTCATTTAATCAGTAAAACCCTAAAGTATGAACATTAAATATACTAAGTATGAACATTAAATATACTAAGTATGAACACCAAACATTTAAAAGACCATTTCGACGATTATGGAATCATAAATAAATATGTACGACAATGTGTATAGGTTCTGTGAAGAAGGAGTAATCCTTTGCTTTCCGTATTTTGCTTTTGGTCATTTGCTTTGGAATAAGGTACGATATTCGACCTTTTAGTAAAGGTTCCTTATAACGTTTTCTTTCGTTAGCTTTTATATTAAGATTTCCTAAGCCTTTGCTATGAACCCCATTCTGCTTTGTTTCGAGCCGTTGCTTATTTGAAACTCGATTTAATTATGAAACATCTAATTTTGAACTATATGATATGAAAACTCTGATTTTGAAAATATGATTAATCTTCCGATAAAAGTATGATCTCGCGGTCAGTTTTGACATTCGATTTGACCTAAGATAGTTTGACACCAGCCAATATCTCACTAGTCATGGGGTTCCATGTCCGTGTCGTGATGCACCTCTGACATGACTCTAGGCGTAGAGTGATGTTCTGCCACGCCCCTTATCTCATATTTTATGAGCTCAAGTTATGTTATATGACCAATATCCTGGTCGGCATGATGCATCCTAGACCGTTATCTGTTATCCGTTATATGTTATCTCGTTATCCGATGATTGATGCCTGCGATGCACGTACCCTTCATAACTCTGGTAGGTCTCCCTACAAATGTTGCCTTATGTGAATATGATTATGATCGATATTTGTTTCTCGGGCTCGTGGTAGTTATCTATAAACTTTATTCGCTAATTTGATTTATACTCCAAAATGATTATGATTTGCTATCTTTCGTTCACTATATTTCAGATTCGATATTGTTTCAGATTCTTTGCTTTTATATCTGTCACGAGCTTTGAAGCTCAACCGCATTTTCCTTTCTTCCGCTGCAAGGTCTCTAAGCATCAAGCTGGGTTTTGCTTTAGGATGAGTGCATGAGTGGACTTACCTTAGAGATTTTAGCTTTGATCTTATGATGCTATTTAAGACTTCATCATTTCAGATATTTTGTTGGAGTTTATTTTCCTCACGACACTATGTATTGAAGTCATGTTGACTTGAATTATTTCGCATTTATGAGTGGACTTACCTTAGAGATTTTAGCTTTGATCTTATGATACTATTTAAGACTTCATCATTTCAGATATTTTGTTGAAGTTTATTTTCCTACGGACATCATGTGATAAGTCGTTTGACTTGAATTATTTCGCATTTATGTTAAGACTTCTTTTGGATATTTATGTTTGCTTTGATATGACACCATTGTTTGTGATTCCTTTACCCTTGTCGGGTCGGGGCGTTACAACGGCCCACGCTCAAGTTAGTCAACATTCGAGGCAAGGATTATCTAACACTCAACTAGTACCCCAACGCTCAAGTTAGTCAAAATTCTACGTAGGAATTATACACCCAACTTTAATTACCTCTTATTAAAAACAAAAAATTGCTAACCACCACCCCATGTAAAAAAAATCCAGCAAAACTTTTTCATTTTTATAAACCATGACATAGACACATCACATACCATTTTGTATCTACTTGTTTGTTTAAAAGCATGACATAATAACAAAACTCCACAACAATGACCATAGTACACAAAGCCAAGTGGTAGCAGTTGAGTTACCCTTGTCTTGATTCAAACTTTAAAAACCCAACCAATTTCCCCTCTCTTCAAATAAACCAGTCACTCAAACCCTAATTTCCCTCCATCTTCAACCCCTAAATCAACGCATCAAATCTTCATTATTTCAAAAACCCACCTCAGATTACACTCTTTCCATCTTCAATTTCAATACCCAGTTTTCAGATTTTCATTTCATGGCCTAGATAAAAAACCCTTAATTTGCACAAAATCACACAAAACCCTAAAACAAAGCAAAATTAGGTCTCAAAATTTGGAGATCTGTTAAGTTTAGCAATGGTAGCTGAACCTTGGTTCTTAAAACCCAAAACCAAACATGAAATACCCAACAAAATTGGGATTTTGTCTTTTGAAGTAGCTAATGTGATGTCAAAAACAGTTCATTTGTATAAGTCTTTGACTAATCCAGAGACCCATAAGTTAAAAAACGAAATTTTGAAATCTGTTGGTGTTAAAATGCTGGTTTCATCAGATGAAATGTATTTGCTCGATCTCGCGGTATCGGAAAAGCTCGAGGATTTGAATTTTATAGCAGGGGTGGTGTCTAGGTTAGGGAAAAAGTGTAGTGTGCAACAATTGGTAGGATTTGAGCATGTTTATAGTGATATAGTTAGTGGTGTGATTGATGTTAGTGAATTGAGTTTTTTAGTTAAGGATATGGAGTCTATGGTGCGTAAAATGGAGCGATATGTTAATAGTACAGCGAGTTTGTATAGTGAAATGGAGGTTTTGAGTGAGCTAGAAAATGCGAGGAATAAGTTTCAGATGAGTCAGCATGAGGAGAGTCGGAAAGTTTTCGAGCAGAAGGTGGTTTGGCAGAAGGGAGATGTTAAGCATCTGAAGGATGTGTCGTTGTGGAATCAAAGTTGGGATAAGGTTGTGGAGATGCTTGCTAGGACTGTGTGTACGCTTTATGGTCGAATACGTGTTGTTTTTGGTGACAGTATTGCTAGAAGGGATATGTTTTCGAATAGTAGTGGTTCGGAGGCAAGTGTGAATTTCAATTCGTGTAGGAGTTTAGGTCTAGTTTCGAGTCAGGGTGATTTCAGAAGTGTGAAAAGTGGTTTTAGTAATTCGAGATTTGAGAAGAAGGTGGCTAAGGTCAGGCCAAAGGTTGAATCGAGAAAAGGGGATGCATCTATGTTCAAAGCGGATGATATTAATTTTCCTTGCGGGTTGGGACCAGGGAGATTGTTTATGGAATGTTTGAACATGAGTGGCACGGTTAGAATGGACGATTTTGATGATGTTTATGTGAAAAAATGTGATGATCGAAGTAGTCAAATTTCGGGTACTTGTAGTGTGTCAAGTAGTGTAAGGAGGGATGGTACTAATCATTTGAGTTTTCAGAGTCGGATTCCAATGGTGGGTGAACAAAGACGGTTTAAGAGTAATGTGACAAGCAATTTCAAAACATCTCCGAAAAGTAGATTAATGGTACAAGCGCCTCCAAACACCATTGGAGGTTCTGCGTTGGCGTTACATTATGCTAATGTTATAATTGTGATTGAGAAATTGCTTCAATACCCGCATTTAGTTGGTGAAGAAGCTAGAGATGATTTGTATCAGATGTTACCAACGAGTTTGCGATTGGCTTTGAAGATTAGTTTAAAGTCTTATGTGAAAGATTTGGCTATATATGATGCACCTCTTGCACATGATTGGAAAGATAGGCTTGACGGGATACTTGCTTGGCTTGCGCCTTTAGCACACAACATGATTCGGTGGCAAAATGAGAGGAATTTTGAACAAACGCAAATTGTTTCAAGAACCAATGTACTTCTTCTGCAAACGTTGTATTTTGCCGATAGAACAAAGACGGAGACAGCTATATGCGAGCTTCTTGTGGGGTTGAATTATATATGTCGATACGAGCATCAACAAAACGCCTTATTGGATTGTGCAAGTAGTTTTGACTTTGACGACTGTATGGAGTGGCAAACTCAGTACTAAGCTTTACTGAGGACAATTGGTGATGACAGTGAGTTTTTCTCATTCTCGGTATTGTTTCCAATATTGTTTGTTAAAATAGGTGATACGAGTAGTCCAACATGATGTGAATATCTATGTTTTTGGCTTTCTAGAGATTTATAATCATTGTATGGATGAGTTGTTTTATGTACTTTGTTGTAAGGTATATGTCTTCGCCTTTGAAGTACATAATTTAACTTGACAAACAGTACACCTTCTTTACATCTATGATGTATTTCAACGCCTCTCAGTTACTGTCATCATTTGCCCCTATCGCTGCTAATTTCCAGTGTTTTATAGCTGCAGTTAAATATTTGCATCCTTAATTTGATTGAAAACATGATGGATCGTCCCAGTTTCTAGATAAGTTTAGGTGTATATCATTTTAGCGCTCAAGCTTTTGTGGCATATGAGAACATCTACCTTAAGAGTCCTAATAAGAGGCTGTATATTCAACTATCCCTATTGCTATCTAATAGATGGTAAATGAGATACAAGTTGATGTTTGAGGTCAAACCTATATCATGCCAGAGTCGGCTTTAGTAAAAGGGTGTTTATATATAGACGCTATTTGCCATGATTTGGTCAAATTGAACCTGGAACCAGTTTCAAACGTTAAGCTAGTAGACAAGGGCTGGGCCCTGGTTGTCGTGGCTGCTGCTAATCATATTGCTGGATCATTTCGTTCGACAGTTAGTCATGTATCTTTTAATTTTGTTTTCTGCATCATGATTCTTGATTATTTATATCGACTTGTGTTATACTCTATACCTGTCGTACTTATTTTGTTAGATTAGCTTAGAACATGCAATCATTAAAAGTTTGCACTATATCATGCTGATACTTGAATTGTATCCTGTTACATTACAGAGGACATGTAATCATGGAGAGTGTGCATTAATATCATTTCAATACTTGAACCTCCCCTAACATGCTATCCCTGCATCATTGATGTGCTCACTGGACCATATCTTGTTAATGCTAGTTTCAAGAACCCCTTTCCAACTACTACTTAAACAAGTAAACTGTACTACCCTGCACACCGATGCATACAACGACATGTAGTGGATCAACTTCTAGCTGCTGGAAGTCTTGTGGCAGTAGTGGTTTAGGTGAAAAGAAAAAGGTTAAAAAGTAGATGAAGCAAGCTAACAGCTTTAGAACCTTTATTACATCTAACTAATTCCTTGATGAGATTATCTGTGATCATCTCAACTTCCTATCTACTGTAATATCTTTCAGGTGGGTCCCCTTTATATGGTACTAAAAGAAATGAAGATGTTTTACTTAAAAATGGTGGACCAAAAGACTGAACTCTGAACAATGGTCCCATTTGTATGTAAAATTGACCATTGGAAATCTGGAACCCATCATGATTCATGAGAGCATGCATGTGTCCCACTAATATTCAATTTATGATCTTCTAAGAGCATTGGGTACCGTTGGTGCCATAGGTGGTTCCGTGAAAAAAATGGTGCCACCTCAGCATCTTTTTTTCATTGCACCAGATTTTCTTATGGCACCAAAACACCTCTCCTTAACGATCACATCACTTTTCTGGTGCCGTAAGTTTTTTTATTTTCATTTTTTAACTAAAATTAAAATTCATTAATATAACATATTACATAAACTTAAAAGAGTATATTAAATAAAAAAATATATAAAATGACAATAAAATAGGGACTGATGGTGCAAGAAAAACATTAACAAAGCAAATAATGTAAACTTGTATAACAACAAGGTTTAAAATGAAAAAATAAAATAAAAAATGTATAAATGTTCATAGGACCGTCTTCTTCCTTCCTTTCTTGGCCACCTGCAACTTTTAAAGAGAATAAATAAATTAAAAAAAAAAAAAATCTATCAACACAATCATAATAACATTTTCACACACACAAATACAAACACAAAACCTTACTCACAAACACAATACCCACTTGAAAAAAAAAAATCAAAAAAAAAAAAAAGGCTTCGGCCCGTGAAATTTGGTGTGCCAAGGTGCCAGGCGTACCACTACCAGCCCAGCTGCGGTATGGTATCTCGTGTCGTAGGCTCGCGTTTTTGGCAATAGCTCAAGCCATCAGCTACCGTACCCAATGCTCTAAGCACAATATACAAGTCAAAGCTATATGTTGTTCAAGGTTTTGGATTTTCGATCAGGTACCTTGCGATTTCAACAAATTTGGTTTCGAACCTGGTTACGTTGTTTAAGGTAGGGGTGAACGCGGTTCGATTTGTTAGGTTTTTAGTCAAAACGGAAGATGTCGATTTAAATAATTTCATTTCTAATCGTAACCATGGAGTTTATATAAATAAACGTGACAAGTATGTGTACCTAATTATGTTGCTTTTTATTAACGTTTATTACTGTCATTATTTTATTATCTGTATTAAAAGGAAAAACTAACTAGAAAAATTTATATCAAGATAAGTGACATTTTGTGACAAATCATAGCAATCAATAGATCCACCGCTCTGTACTTTTTGTGATAAAAAATGGTATGCAGAAGTTTAGGGCCGACCACAATGGATCACGGACAGTATGGAGCACAATGGTGCCTCAAATATTTGTAGTTTAAGGTATAATTAACTAGACGAGCATAATTAACTAAATGGAGCACAACAGTGCTTGGAAACTGTCTTGTACTGTTCTTCAAAAGGTGAAGATCGGTGGGATCACCCTGGTTCCATGCATCCTAAGGATGCCAACCGGACTCTCCCCCAAGGACCCGGCCCCAGGCAATTAGCACCCCAACTGGATCAGACTTACTTATCGTGAGATGCTTTGAACCTCGACCATTTTTTTCTCAAATAGGCCTTCACGACCAAATAATCTGAGCATTTACGGTGGGGGGATGGTACCAAATGATCTTTAGTGCCATGGAAGATGTTTGAACCCGGATCTATTGACCCAAACCCAAAGCTCTTACCAATGGAATAAAGTATCATTGGTAACTGTCTTGTACTGTTAATAGAGAAGGATTTGAAATCTCAAATATTCCCAACACAAAACGTATGCAAATAAAGCCTCAGTCATCAATTATATTCAAGAATTACAAAAAACATTAATAGAGAAGAATATAAACAAGTCCAGGTGTGTAAAACCGAGCTTTAACTACTTACAAGTTTATAAGGGGGGACGGAGTCGACTTCGGTAGTGGATCGGCACGCAGAACCCGAAAACATCCGCCCATTCGTTCGACGTCCGGTTTATTTGCGAGCTCAAGTTCTGCTGACCGTTGGAAAATATGAACGTTGGGTTGAAAACAACGGCTAGTAGCCGATCAAAATAAAAAAAAAAAAAAATTTCTTCCTATTTAACAAACTTTTACATTTCAAAAAACATAATTACCTTTTAACATATCAAAAAATAAACACACACTAAATAATCTCTTCCAAAAAAATGTCTACCGATTCTTCCGACACGTTGTTCCTTCTTCGTCCACGAGATATCCACCTGTAGCTCGTTGCAAAATATGCTTCAACTAGCGCTCAAGATATGAAGACACGGCAAGCTCTACCCGAACTAGCGTAAATCGTCATCGGGATATAGGTCTTGAAACTTTAGAGAATGATTGGTTCGTTGAAACACCAAAGTACAACGACGAGTACTTTAAAAAAAATTTCGAATGGAGAAAAGCATGTTTTTGCAAATAGTGGGTGACATTGAAGCGAGATACCCATATTTTCAAGAAGGCTACGATGCGCGATTTCAAAAGTTTCACGCAAACAAAAATCACATCTGTTAGGCAACTCGCGCAACCACAATTCCGCCGCTATGGCGAATATATTTATGCATGTCTCAAAGAACGGACGTTGAAAGTCTTGATAATTTTTGTAAGGCCATCATTGAGTTGTACCGTGGAGTACCTACGTAGGCCGACAAGACACGATCTTGCTCGCGATTTTCCAGCCCATGAAGCGTATCACCTCCCCTGGATGCTTGGTAGCCTTGATTGTACACACGCGTCGATGGAAAAATTGTCCTAGACATTTGAGAGGGCAATATACGAGAGGTGACTATGGTGTTCCGACTATTATGCTTGAAGTCACCAATGGTCACAAGATATGTGGATTTGGCATGCTTTTTTGGTCCACCGGGGTCAAACAACGATATCAACGTATTGAATCACCGACTTGTATCTACAAAATTTCGAAATGGAACGGCGATGAGTAGTTCATTCCACGTGAATGGACGCTTTTACAAACGCGACTACTATTTGGCGAGATGGAATCTATCCTAAGTGGTCCACACTTGTTAAAGCATACCCGTTTCCAAACGACCCAAAGGAAAAGAGATTTACGAAGTTACAAGAGGGAGCGAAAAAGGATGTCGAGAGAGCTTTTGGTGCTCTGAAAGGAAAATGGAAAATTCTTGAACGACCACCTGAGCTATGACCAAAGTGAAAATTGCCGATCAGGTTCATGCGTGTGTTATTTTGCATAATATGGTTATAAAACGGCGAGGAGGGCAATCTCACCGGTTCATATAATGGATCCTGTTCACTCAGGTGTGGTAGCGGAGTTACTAGGCAATTTCTCCATGACCGTCTTCGATATGATCAAATCACGGAGCACGTAGCACGCGAAGACTTGCCGCATCTCGATGATTAATGGCTTTTTTTTTTAAGTATTATGTTATGTTTTTTTTTTAAGTATTATGTAATGTTTTTTTTTTAAGTATTATGTAATGTTTTTTTTTCAAGTATTATGGAATGTTTTTTTTTTTAATGAAATTGTATGTTTTTATTTTAAATATTGTATGTGATTTTATGTATTTAAAAAAAAAAAATGGAATGATTATCACCCCACTTGTTAGTAGAGTGTTTCTTAGGGTAGTATTGGGGTAGTTTTGAGTTGGAAGGTTATTATTGGATAGAGGTGACGTGGCACCCTTAGGGTATTAGGGTTGAAAAGTTCCACTCCCTCCCCCCTAACAGACATGGTCAAATGGGTTTTGAGATACTTAACCTAAAATTAGCCGATTAGATAAAAGAAGAGTGTGCATCAAAATTTTATAATCAAAGGTCAAGTGCATCTCCAAGTGAATAAATGGTCTCTTGCAATCTTTGTATTTGATTGTTCAGTAACTCATATAACCTTATAAAACGCCATTTGTAATTACTTGTTAAGGGACAAAAGCAATAGAAGTGACAATGAAAACTAGTCCAATAGGTCAAAAGTCGACGAAATCTACTCAAATACTTGCAAGTGATATTTATTTAGTGCAAATTTTGTTGATCCTGTTAGTTAGGGTAGTCTGAGAGTTGAACATTTTTTATTTTTTATTTTTATTATTATTTTTTAATTAATTATTATTATTATTATTATTATTATTATTATTATTATTATTTTTTTTTATCGAACTTGTTCGACCTTTATGTTTTCCCAACATATTTTAAACACCCTTTAATCTGTGTTAGTTTCTTCGATTTTACCTTTATTAATAGCTAGTTACTAAATCTATTATACTGAGCACTCGCTACTTATTTCATTTTCATACACAATTACACCAAGTGTTTTAGGGCCTTTTAAGCAACAGTAACCAATCCATTGGACTATAGGGTAGCACTGAGCTTGGGCCAAACTTTTTTGTATTTAACTGACTCTTTTGATATTAAAAAGTTGACAAAAATAGAGTACATGTGTTGGAGCACTATCTGAAAGAAAGTATTTGATTTTGATATTAAAAGGACTGCTTTGACATTGCATACGATCATTAGTCCAACCTAAAGATTTGTTCGAATTTATTTTGGAATGTGCCGAGCCTGTCCAACCTCCTTGATTGCGTGCTAATCCTTCACGAACACATGTGGATAATAGGTAACTAAAAAAGTGAAAACTAGGTTATACGTCACATAAAACCGGATGAAACCATGTTTTGTCGTGTGAAATATTACTGTAATATTGTGAGTAGCTTAAGCATAATAAGATCTAATGGAAAATGTATAAAGTATTTTTAGCTTTTACCTTGAGCTTGAATTGAAAAGAGAATAAGGTTATCAAATGTATTGAGCAATTAGAACACACATTAACACATAGGCTTTAAAAGTACATGTTGCTGATTAAGTAGTTATAAAATTGTTAAAAATTGTTTTGCACATTATTTAAAAACCTAAAATACAAAACTAAGTTATATAAATGGGTGTGGTTATTCCCACCCCCAAAAGTACAAACACCACCTCTCTGGTTATTCCCACCCCTAAAACTAAGTTATATAAAGTTTAATAAGTAAACGCTTAAAACTGATAGAAACATGAAAGATAAACTGATAAAAAATTGTGTTTTACTGAAACCAAGAGGGACAAAAAGAATCTTTAACTTTCACCCCACTTTTATGTCACAATCATGAGAACCCTAAATAAATAGTTGGAAATAGAAAAAGAGTGAAACTGTGAGAAAACCATCATATTTATATTCACCGAGTACTATTTGTTTCAAAAGGGGGTTGAGGAGGTTACCAATAAGTAGACTTGAACATGGTTGTACTATAAAACAATTTAAGGATATTGAACCCTTATAAGTTACAGCTTGCATATTCATCATGGAACTGTGTGTTATCTACTAAACTATTTGCGCAAACCCCACTGCAAGGAGATGATACATATATCGTTTAAGAAAACAATTTTATTGAGGAAATTTGCATTTCTATGACTGATGGACACTTATTTTCACTCTGATACATTTTTACAAAATTTTGTTAAATTTGTTTCCATAATGCCAAGAGTACCTTTGTGCTACTTTTATGCCATCATTTTCACTCATTTTTTTTTACATTATCTTGAATCTAATTTTTCATTTTTTTATTTTTTTTCATTTTTTTTTCTCGCACGCCTTCGTAATACCTAAAGAAACAAACTTTTACGGCTCTTTTACAACTCATAACTTATAAATATTCAATTTTCAACAAATAATTCAACAATTTGATTAATTTCTACTTGATATCATAGAGTACTGAATTAGCTTTGGATATTAGTGTTGTAAATGTTTGTCAAATGAAAAAATAAAATAATTAATTTGAGAAAGAAAAGTTACAGTCAATGTAAGTATAGAAGAGTGAAGAGCATGTTCAAAAAAGGGGGCGAGGAAAGAAGGAAGGGGTTCATAAAAGGTGTGATTTGCAAAAGAGTTCGCAATAAGTATAGATTCATAATCCTTGTGGAAAGAGGGGTTCTTGGTTAGCAAAGGTTCCCAATACGGAAATGGGTTTGTGGGAAGAATAAATGAGATCATTAGAGGAGAGTGAATATATATATATATATATATAGTTAGGATCAAATAAGAAGAATAATTAAAATAAGAAGGATAAGAAGAAACCACAACCACACATTTTAGATGCACTTAAAAAAGTGGATGCATGTCCCTTCAAATTTTCCCTCCTTATTTAAAATGTGTGGCTATAATTACTTCTTACCCTTTTTATTTTAATTAATATTCTTACTAGATCCTTTCCTATATATATATATATTTATATATATATATATATATATATATATATATATATATATATATATATACAATCAAACTGCGAGTTATTTCGACTTTTTTATAGATTTTTTTGAGAAATTCTTAAAAAACTTTTGAAAAGTATATAAAAATAGATATCAAATTATAGAGCATCGAATAATACTTTATTTGGCATAATTTATTCTAGCTTTTTCTGCTGTAAGTTTACATATAAATGAAATTAAAAAAGATAAATGTGTTATAAATAAGGGTTTCAAAAATACCAAAACTAGATTAATCCAATCATACCCGAAACCGAATAAGCTTATTCGGGTCGAGTTATACGGTTAGCACGAACTCTTATTAGGTTCTGGTTATGGGTTAACCCGCACAAGGTATTTTTAACTTTCTTTCATATATGTTATTGATTTTTTAAAATAAATTTTACCCACTTTTTTATATTTTGTTTACTCATGAGATGTAAACCGAGATTATGATTGGGTTGAGATGGTTCTGTTATTCGGTTTCCCGTATTGAACGGTAAGGACCCAAAGGTTTGATTAAGAATCACGAGCTTGAGTAACACTCACAATAAAACCATGTAGTGTGTGTTTACTATGTGAAATAGTATGAGAGTGTGTAGAGATAATCAATGGATTACCGAGTCCTCCTCAATGGTAAGGAATGCATTGTATTTATAGAGAGCATTTAGGGTTTAGAAATAAACCCCAAAAGGATGATCAAACGGTTGTAGAACAGGACATGTGTTGATCCTCCAATGTGAAGACAAGAATACATGTGGCAGCTTCTCTTTGGCTGGTACCAGGTCGTGTCCGTCTCCCCTATTTTTGTTGTCGTTGGTGGCCTAAGACCACGTGTGATGTGTTCTGGAAGCTCTTTGAAGCAGTGTTCGTACATTATGTCTTCTGAGCTTCCCCCATTCATATATATTATGTTGACTTTGTATGACGCTATCATTGTTGTGATGACAACTTGGTCACATGATGGGATGAAGTAATCCCATTGAATGATTCTCGATGGGACTTGATGTCAATCTTCCATAACTTTACTACTTATTTTGCTGCCTAATTTCCATGACTGAATCATATAGACGTGTTTCGCTACCTCGTCAGGGGTATTGTTGGGTATTTGGCTTTTAGCATAAGTTAGGTATTTTCTACCAGGGGGTATCTGGGTAGGTGATGTGCTATGGGATGTGGTACCTTGAGAGGGTGGACCTAATAATGGCGACATGATGTATTTCTGAGCTAAGCCTAGGGGTAAACTAGCCTGAGGGTCGGTAGAAGGTGGTAATATGTTTTGAGCATTGGATATATAGGCATATGGAGACGTGTAAGTAGTTAGGTATGCGTTTACCTGAGAGTTGACTGCTTGCGTACCCTGAGTATACTGTTTTCCTCCCCCATATTGTACCCTTGATCCTGACGCGTTGTTTGATAATGATGCCTGAAGTTTTACCCTCTGAGACTGTACCTTGAGACCCTGAGTTGTCCTGGAAGCTGGCGGCTCCTCCTGAAACAGTGTGAATCAATTTGCAGGAAAGGAACCGAATGCAAGCTGAAGTGTTCGCTGGCTATGTGTACACTATAGGTTATCGTTTCATTAGGTTTATTATTGAATGATGCACACTGTTATCTAGCTCCTGTTGACCCTTCCCAGGGTGATTACAATATTCCACTTAGATTAGTCCAAGGTGTTTGATGTTTGTTTCAGAAACTCGAGGTTGTGAGGTTTGTTCACAAGACATGCTGGTTTAAACTTACTAGAAAAAAAAGTTTGTGCTTTTTCAAGTGAGAAAATGAAGAAAACAGGTGAAAGTTTATGGCTATTTTGTATCATGTCCCCACGGATGGCATCATGTTTACGTATGAGATGTAAAACAAGATTATGATTTCGTGGAGATGGTTGTGTTTTTGGTTTCTCGTATTGAATGGTAAGGACCCAAAGGTGTAATTAAGAATCACGAGCTTGGGTAACATTCACAACAAACCATGTAGTGTGTGTTTACTATGTGAAATAGTATGAGAGAGTGTAGAGAGAATCGATGTATTCACGAGTCCTCCTCAAAGGTGAGGAATGCCTTATATTTATAAAGAGGTATAAGGGTTAAGAATAAACCCTAAAAGGATGATCAAACGGCTAGAACAGGACACGTGTTGATCATCCGGAGTAGACAAGAATACATGTGGGAGCTTCTCTTTGGCTCGTATCAGGTCGTGCATGTCTCCCTTATTCTTGCTGGTGTGTCTCCTATTGTCATATGTCAGATAGTACATCTTGGACGTTAGTGAAAGTTGGGAGATATTTGTCCTATGCATGTCTATTGTATGGCCTGAGAGGTCTTTCAAGGATGTGTGAAGCTTGAGAACGTGACATGCTTATTAAATGTTGATAATGGGTCTTGCTAAGTGTTTGTGATAGCCTTGACTTTGGCGTATGATTAATAGGCTTGGGTCACTAATATTGATACACTATCATATTTTATGTTATATTTTGGCTTATTCGGGTTAACCCGAACCTGAATAACCAACCCTTATTAAGGTCGAGTATGAGTAAAGTTGTATTCTCCAAAACCCGATTAACCCGACCCGAATGCCATTTATTCGGGTCAGGTTTACTTAAATAAAAACTTTCGTTATAAATATGCGAGAGAATGTAAAGTAGAGCGAAAGTAACTACAATCTCACACTCATGCTTAAAGTTTAGAACAATATTGCCATTTCACATTTTTAGGAGTGAGTTATCGATGTTATATTGAAAATAAGCAATATTTTGACTTGTAAAGATGCAAATTTCCCTTTTATTGTTACTCAAGGCCTCACTTATTCTGGGTTCTTATCGTTTCTAATTGTTACATTCCTATGTATTGTTGACCTCTATAATTTACAACAAAGATAACTCTTGTGCTGTTAACTTCTCTAACTTACAACAAAAATAAATACATACGTCTTCGAGTCTTTTATATAACTACCATTTTACTGCCAACGAGTATCCATCAACTCAACAAGTATAGGGGTGTACCTATTAAGGCGATTATTGAGTGTTAAGCTACTCCTAATTAACTCACTTTATTCATTAGTTATATGGCTTATAAGCTAATATCTTAATAATATTTGCAAGTAGCCCACTTTATTCCTATTAAAATTTTGAATAAATTAACCAATTAGATAAAATTTAGGGCAAAAGCCACAAATGACTAATGTACTTTTCAATTTGTGTAAATATGACTAACATACTTTGAAAATGTCGACTATCACCATTCTACTTTCAAATTTTAAGCAATATTATTACACCGTTATGGATTGTTATGGTAATTACACCGTTAGTCTTCAATACATAAACAATTGCATCGTTGGTCTTCCGTACATAACCACCACCCACCACTAGGGCTGAGCATCGGTCCCGGACCGACCAAGACCGAGACCGAACTTGCCCAAAAGCCGAGACCGAGGACCGGACCGAATGTGGTCGGTCCGGTCCGGTCTCGGTCGGTTCGGTCCAACTAGGCAAAATAGCCGGTTAGGTCGGACGAACCGGACCGGCGACGAGACAATTAGCCTAAAAACCGAGACCGAGGACATGACCGAATGTGGTCGGTCCGGTCCGGTCCGGTTTCGGTCGGTCCGTCGGTCGGTCCGGTCCATTCGGGTCGTTTGCTCAGCCCTACCCACCACTACCACTTAACACCATCACCACTACGTACCACCGTCACGCACTGTCACCCGCCACAACCACTCACCACCACTGCCCACCTCCACCATCGCTTACCACCACCAATCACCACCACCACTCACCACCGCAACCCACAACCACCACCACCCACAAACATCACCAACCACTCACCAACGCAACCCACTGCCACCACCCACCACCACATGGTGATGGTGGGTGGTGGCGGTGGTGGCGGGTTCTTGGTGGTGAGTGGTGTTGGTGATTGTTGGTGGTGGGGGTGGTGGTGGGTGGGTGGTGGTGGTGGCAGTAGATTGCATTGTTGAGTGGTTAAGCCTTTGGTATACTTCAGATGACATATCATACTTCTAGATGATAACTAGTTCACATGTTGTTGATGTTTTATGTGATATGGTAAATCATATTCTGTATCTTTGAATGCTCTTGTTATATATAATAATAGTATATTGTTTGGTTTTGAGAGACAACTAAATAACAAATGTGATAACAATATCAGGTGAGCATAAATGTATTGTAGCAGGTGAGCATATGCTAAAATTAGCGATGTGTTGTTGCTAATTATTGCTAAAATTAGCGACCCAAATAGCTATGTGATGTTGCTAATTATAGCAACATGGGTAGCGATATCGACGGCGACCCAGGCAACGAATCGACAGCGACCTGGGTAACGACCCAAATTGCGACATGTGACACAAATAGCGACCTAACTAAGGACATATAAATAGACGTCGCTAGTTAATCTTATAACAACCCGTAAAATTTCAAACAAATTTTAACAATAAACTATAGTAACTATGATTGCTAAGTTTCACTCCTGGATTTTTCCAAGTCTATTTGAACCAAAAACGATAGATTTTTCTCGTGAAACATAAAAACCGGCATCTCACGTATGCCGACCCCAAATTAGTAACGGCAAAACTGTTATAAATCAATTTCCACATAATAAAGATACCATGTTATTACTTTTACGAAGACGTTTCTGAAAATATAACTTTCATGTTTTACGAGAACTAGGAAAATACAATTACGTGGAGACTCGACAAAACACGGGATACACAAAGTACAAATAATAATACTAGTAAACCTAAAATACCTATACCTTATCTCTAAAATACACCGCCCACCTCCTTTTCCCTTTTCAGATTCACTTTCGTTTTTCTTGTTCTGGTAAACACGCTCCATCTTCTGCATCCTCTCCTC
Organism: Chrysanthemum makinoi; assembly: GCA_910596185.1. NCBI lineage: Eukaryota > Viridiplantae > Streptophyta > Magnoliopsida > Asterales > Asteraceae > Chrysanthemum > Chrysanthemum makinoi. Next base: position 100,055,683 of record OU343217.1, on the reverse strand, counting down.
CAAAGTCGCTCTTCATCTTCTGCTCTCCTTCTCCTTCGCTGAATCCCAAACAAACTCAAACAGTGAGATATCACTTTCATCTCAAACCAACTCCCCACTCTCTTGGTGATACCCTACTAACCTGTCATCTCTCCTTCCCACGCAAGGACCACAAGATCCCCTAGGATGCTATCAAAGAAAGTGACCTTTGCTCAAAACGGGGCATCACAAGGTCCACAACGAGAAACATGGTCAAGCCTTTCCTCTTATTTCCCTATTTAAGCATGTCGAATCAAAGGGCAACCTCACAATACACATCTCAAAAACCCAATCACAGAAACATATCTTTGGTCTCAAAGATTCATGACTTGTAAGAAGTTTTGATGGGTGCTTGCTCGGATGCAGATGTGGGTAGCCAATACTTGGGTTTTCATGTTCTCCTTCAATCGATTTCACTATCCTCTTCATGTAAAGGTTTCTTTGATTTTCCTTCTTGTAATATTCAGTGTTAAAATGATAATAAGATTGATGTTTTAATTTGATTTTTACGAGTTTTTAATTATTAGTTGTTGTTGAAATTGGTGTGGCAACAAATCAGTTTATAAAATATCATATACAAAGGAATTAAGTTGGCTCAAAGTATTTATTTCTTTGGCTTGTTTTCCGTTTAGCTGTAAACCTGAGTCAAATACCACCAATCAAATGAGTTCTTGTGATATATTATTAAATCGAGGGGAGTGGCTGTTTTGGATTCATGTCATTATGGGTCAAGTCGTAACCCATTAGTCACGAGTTAAGTCATAGCCGCATCATGGATAGTCTATTCCAATTCTTACTTGTTCGGTTAATTTCAAGTCTAATGTGGATTTGTTTTCATACTGGTTCGGTTTGCCTCACGAGAACCAAGAATGACTCGATGTAGGCTTTGGTTCAACCACACCTATGGAGGGTGATGGTTTGAGTTACATTGTCCCAGCTCTGACCATGACCCACAAAGGGTTCGTGTGTCGCGTTTTATGCTTCTAAAAAAAAGGGTGCATTGTTGCCCTGTTCACTTCAGCTCGGGAGCTTGGCTAATCTCAGGTTATTGTTGGCCTCAGTTTGACCACGAGCCGCTTAGGGGTGTGTCTTAGTCTCGGATAACTATAAATCAATAGGAGTGTTTGTTCTTGCTTATTCAGCCCCTAAAAGGGTGCGTTCCGTCCGCTGATTTCCAGCTCATATAGGGTGCGTTTGTTCGCTGATTTTCAGCTTAGGAAATGGTGCGTTGAATCTGTTTAGTTCAGCTCGTATAGGGTGCTTTACGCTGCTCATCTCCAGCTCATATATGGTGCGTTTGTTTGCTGATTTTCAGCTTAGGAAAGGGTGCGTTGAATCTGTTTAGTTCACAGTATAGGGTGCGTTACGCTGCTCATCTCCAGCTCATATAGGGTGCGTTTGTTTTCTGATTTTCAGCTTTGAAAAGGTTGCATTGGGTCTGTTTAGTTCAGCCCCTAAAGGGGTGCGTGTTGCTTGTTATTTCTGCACAAAGGAGTGCGTTTGGTCCTGCGTATAACAACCCCAACATGGGTGTTTGTTTTGCTGTCATACAACCCCAACACCGGATATACATAATAAGGTTGATTATAGTTTGTCCAAGGCTTTTATTGTTAAGGTAACTAGTAAAAATCTGGGCCGAAGCCCAATCCTATGATATCCGTTTAGTTTAACAGCCCATTCGGGCATTAGTGTTCGTGTAATCTCGAAGTCTCTCCTCGACTCAAATACGCCTTTTGAATCTTCTCTCATCTCATCCCAACATATATTCTATTTGCAGCATGACATAAATTGAACACGTCTCAACTAAACTTCCACCTGACGTATAATGTTAATGTTAAGCGAGAAATGAAACAGACTTATGATATAAATAAGGGTTTTGAAATACGAAAATTGAAATAAAATTTATTTTCACTACTTACAACTTAACTAAAAAGAGTTAACACTCCTAACTATATGGAATATAGACTCGTAAATGCATGATTTCGATTATTAACAATTGGACATTTAACTTGATGAAACTTGTTTAAATAAAACATACGCTCGGCTTATAACAGATTTTCATAGACTATTTCGCAATTACAAATGAAACGCCGTTTTGAAAACAAGCAAGGCAATTTTTCTAGTAAATTGGATTTAAAGTTTTTCAAGACATACTTATGTTTTTACACAAATTTCTTATAAAATTAAGTTGAGACTCAATCTCCCTTTTTAAAACTAATTACACTTATTTTAAACAATACCTAGACACGTGAAATGGTATTTTGAAACGTACATCATTTTCTAATTACGAGTGTATATGAGTTAGGTTACACTTAAACATTTTCTAAACACTATCTTGACAATTAATTTCATATATACCCTTAAAATATATGTGTATCCTTAGTTCGTAGTGTATACCAAATCAACCATGTCTCATAATCTATGTACTTACTTTCCGTATACATCATATGACATTACCTTTCGTACATCATCACTCGGTTATCGTTCATCCAAGGTCCTGTTCATCCTCGATATATCTAGTTATATACTTATACACTTCCAAGAGCCAATACTTTCAAACACTTAGAAAACTATTTAAACTTAAATGAAGCCACACAAGCAACAACAACAACAAACACTTGAAAACTTTTCTTAAACTTTATCGAGTCTTAAGACTAGAACTATAAACTAAGACTTGCTATACTAATCTAGGTCGCGTGTCGGTACTACACACTCTTACTATTTGAATCTACGCTATTTCGGATCCCTTCAACTAAGGTGAGTTCATAGCCCCACTTTTACTCTTTTAACTGTTTTATAAACTCTTTGGGGGAGATACATGCTATAAACTAGAACACAAGACTTTTCTTAAAATGCATGCTTGCATGATTATTATTATTATAGCCTAAGTTGCCTGCCAAAAGTCCCCTTCATCATGAACCATTAATCACTTGCGAGTGAACGCAAATATTGTGGATAGTACTATGGAAATTGACGACCCCGACTCGGTTATCGGAAATAACCGGGGCACACTATATTTGGTATCTCTATGTAATTGGCTATTACATCTTGGGGGCAATTTTATTTACTTACACCAATAATTAGGTGTATGCAGTTAGTATTGGTTTCATGAGCTTAGTGCACAATAATAATCTCTGTTTTCTATGGTAATTGTCTTCGAAGCAATTATCATCTTTAACTTGTGTTCAACCATTTACTAAACCTATGAATATCACTCAACCTGTGTGTTGATCTTTTAAGCATGTTTATCTCGTATTAAAAGGCGATAGCTAACTCTGAGGCGGGCATTGGCATGACATGGTCATAGATGACTCTGATTTACGAATTGGGACCACATTTTGTTAATGAGCTATTTTTCCTAACAATTCAACTTTTTAAAACTTTGTTTTACTACAATAAATGAAATATTTTACGAAAAAGCTATTATTTTTCACTTGTGTTATGATCCAACTGAGTAGCATCCCAGAAACTTTTTCTTCCGCTGCAAACCATTTTTGGGGGTGTTACAGTTGGCATCAGAGCCAGGGTTATAGAGAAAAGGGTATTTTAAAACGTATACTATAACCACTTTTACAAAAACTTAACCCTATGACCGACACATGCCTGCCAAGCTGATTGCCTCACTTATGACTTGTTGAAGTCATCTTTGATAAAATATGTGTTTTATTACTGACAACTTAACCTCACTATTAGCTGTGATTGCTTTACTTATATGTATGTTTACGTACCACTGCGCTACGCCTTCTCCCCCACATAAATGAAATATTTGTTCAGTCCTTCATACTAAACTTTAAAGGCATTAGGACATGTTACTAGTATAACTAAGCTAAGCATTGCAAGATTCATTGAACCTCGGGTGAATATAGCTTGATCACCTATATTCAACCAGGGACAGTGGGACATAGCTTGATCACCTATGTCCAACTCAGAGGTGAATGTTGCAATACTGAAAGTAGTTATAATAGTATTATGTCCAGTTGACCTCCTCATTGACTTCTAAAAATGGAAAAAATTTCATGTGTATTCATCATAAGAGTTATAAAGGCTTATCCCTACACATCACACACGTCACAACATTTCCTCACTATGATACTTTTTCTCCTAAGTGGAACGCCTTCCTCACTTCTACACTCTCTAAACTAACCATTTTACACCACTACCTTACGCCTCCGCGTCCACATCTTACTAGCAATGTGCATGGAGATTTGCCTGGCAGATGATGCACACTACCACTTCGCGCAAGGACACCACAATGATCCATGTTGAAATGGACCACTTTACGCCACCACTTCGCGCCCTTCGTGCCTACGTTATGTATGAGATTTGCTGAGCAAATAATACACAACAAGTGAAATTTTGCATGATGCGAGCTAATGATTATATTTACCATTTAGATTTTCTTAGCGGATTATGCGCGACTAAATAAAATTTTAATTACCACACGACATTACTATAGGTCTAGGTTATATCTTCTTGGGTTGCTACAATACCATGTCTTCTGTCTTCCCGTCCCATCGACTTATCGTCTTCATTACGGAATCATTAAACCTCTATTACTAGAACATTGTAACCCACGTCTTTATAACCCCATCCTATCATTATTCTCTCATACGTTGAGATCGAAGTTGTCTCGTCATCCAATATTGTAACAGTGTCACCTCCACCTCAAAACTCGTAGCTAATCGATGAACCGGATTACATCTCTATCCGTTCTAGGAACAACACACCCTGACGTCTACAAAAGGGAACCCCTTGCTAAACATAAATAATAAACGAACGACTAAAAGATCTAAAAACATACCAAGAGTCAACTTGCAACTCAAGTCACTTTTCTGGGATCGGATTCCAAATTTTTCACTCATCCCTTTGAAATACCAAGTATCTATCCTACTACCCTCTTATGAAATAATAAACTTTGTCGTCATCTAATGCAAACTACTTTCAAATATTTACCGACCATTTCGCGGTCATTTTACAAAAAGTCTTACTACGGTACCATTAAACCAAAAATTTACGACTTTAATAATACTTTATAAACAACGACATTACTGATACTTTGCAAACTATTTTCTCATGGTATGATAAACCGATTGATTTACTACTATTTTATGAAACAACAAACAATTGCGATAGTAAGTTATAAACTATATTACAAAATTTTCCTGCAAGTTATATTACGATCTTATAAACTATTTTACCCTTTTAGTGAGCTGTTTTAGCCACTGTCTGATTTAAAACCATAAAACTTGATACTCTTACCTCACAAACTATTCGCCTTTACTTTACTGACTACTTTATTACCACCCTATAAACCGTTTTGGTAGTAATTGAACTACAAAATCTTCTACTATTAGATAAACGATAAATTGTTTTCTTATAAGCTATTTTACAAAGCATTTTTCACGAGTTATTTTATAACCTGAATTTTTATCACAAGGTTAACTGCGATTTCACTACTATCCTATAAATTATAAATCGTCTTCTATTACTTTATAGGTTGTTTTAAAAATCACCATACCAAGTTGTTTCTTTAATACCGAACCACAAACTACGATTTATTATCAAACTGTAAATGATAAAAATATTTCTCCTTACTCAATAAAGTAATTTTACAAACCTTTTCATAAACTTTAGTGAAATTTCCTTACAAACTATTTACTCCTCTTGAAAAACTTTAAAGGATAACCGATAATTTCTTTTGTAAATAGAACAAATTCTCGGAGTAAAAATAAGCGCTTTGTTTTGAAAACAATAGATAAACATTTTAATGGGAAATGCTTGAAAAAAAACTAACTCATCATCTACAAAAGCTAAGGTTTGAAATTATTTGGATTTGAGAAACAACTTTTGGATTCACACGAAAACCTCCAACTTGGAACCGATTCCATGTTGACGCTTAAAACTTTATTGAACAAGTTTTCAACACAAAAGCTGAAATCCAACAAGTTTCTTTACATACATCAAGTTCTCTTTAAAATTTTAAAGACTCCATATTTTCTTATATGTATAGTTCAAATTCGTAAAGCATAAACTTAACAACTAAATCCTGCCCATACACGTTTAAAACTTTTGGAAACATACATACCCAACAACATCTTCTCTAGAACGTTTTCAAACATCGAGAAATTTTCTTTAAATAACATTTGTTTCAACTATAAAACGTGTAGTGACATTTTTCTAAAAGACTCATCCTTACGAGTTAAAAATTTTCAAGTCAAACCCTATCAAAACTTCTTATGCTAAGAAACATCAAAACATCGACCTTTGTGAAATTGTTTTACTTGCATCACGTGTAAAAACCAGTTTTATTGAATTAGGATTCTCTCGAGGATTGCAAACCTCTTAACCAATTTTATATCTCAAAGAAATTGTGCCTCTTGAAATATTCTTTTTATTCCAATAAATTTATCCACATCACGTATGCGAACAAAACTAGAAAATTTCAAAAATTTCCCTTGTCACATAAACGACCAACACAAACTTAACCTCGAGGACGAGGTTCCCATAAGGGGTAGGTACTATAACAACCCGTAAAATTTCAAACAAATTTTAACAATAAACTATAGTAACTATGATTGCTAAGTTTCACTCCTGGATTTTTCCAAGTCTATTTGAACCAAAAACGATAGATTTTTCTCGTGAAACATAAAAACCGGCATCTCACGTATGCAGACACCAAATTAGTAACGGCAAAACTGTTATAAATCAATTTCCACATAATAAAGATACCATGTTATTACTTTTACGAAGACGTTTCTGAAAATATAACTTTCATGTTTTACGAGAACTAGGAAAATACAATTACGTGGAGACTCGACAAAACACGGGATACACAAAGTACAAATAATAATACTAGTAAACCTAAAATACCTATACCTTATCTCTAAAACACACCGCCCACCTCCTTTTCCCTTTTCAGATTCACTTTTATTTTTCTTGATCTGGTAAACACGCTCCATCTTCTGCATCCTCTCTTCCAAAGTCGCTCTTCATCTTCTACTCTCCTTCTCCTTCATGAATCCCAAACAAACTCAAACAATGAGATATCACTTTCATCTCAAACCAACTCCCCACTCTCTTGGTGATACCCTACTAACCTGTCATCTCTCCTTCCCACGCAAGGACCACAAGATCCCCTAGGATGCTATCAAAGAAAGTGACCTTTGCTCAAAACGGGGCATCACAAGGTCCACAACGAGAAACATGGTCAAGCCTTTCCTCTTATTTCCCTATTTAAGCATGTCAAATCAAAGGGCAACCTCACAATACACATCTCAAAAACCCAATCACATAAACATATCTTTGGTCTCAAAGATTCATGACTTGTAAGAAGTTTTGATGGGTGCTTGCTCGGATGCAGATGTGGGTAGCCGATACTTGGGTTTTCATGTTCTCCTTCAATCGATTTCACTATCCTCTTCATGTAAAGGTTTCTTTGATTTTCCTTCTTGTAATATTCAGTGTTAAAATGATAATAAGATTGATGTTTTAATTTGATTTTTACGAGTTGTTAATTATTAGTTGTTGTTGAAATTGGTTTGGCAACAAATCAGTTTATAAAATATCATATACAAAGGATTTAAGTTGGCTCAAAGTATTTATTTCTTTGGCTTGTTTTCCGTTTAGCTGTAAACCTGAGTCAAATACCACCAATCAAATGAGTTCTTGTGATATATTATTAAATCGAGGGGAGTGGCTATTTTGGATTCATGTCGTTATGGGTCAAGTCGTAACCCATTAGTCTCGAGTTAAGTCATAGCCGCATCATGGATAGTCTATTCCAATTCTTACTTGTTCGGTTAATTTCAAGTCTAATCTGGATTTGTTTTCATACTGGTTCGGTTTGCCTCACGAGAACCAAGAATGACTCGATGTAGGCTTTGGTTCAACCACACCTATGGAGGGTGATGGTTTGAGTTACATTGTCCCAGCTCTGACCATGACCCACAAAGGGTTCTTGTGTCGCGTTTTATGCTTCTAAAAAAAAGGGTGCATTGTTGCCCTGTTCACTTCAGCTCGGGAGCTTGGCTAATCTCAGGTTATTGTTGGCCTCAGTTTGACCACGAGCCGCTTAGGGGTGTGTCTTAGTCTCGGATAACTATAAATCAATAGGAGTGTTTGTTCTTGCTTATTCAGCCCCTAAAAGGGTGCGTTCCGTCCGCTGATTTCCAGCTCATATAGGGTGCGTTTGTTCGCTGATTTTCAGCTTAGGAAAGGGTGCGTTGAATCTGTTTAGTTCAGCTCGTATAGTGTGCGTTACGCTGCTCATCTCCAGCTCATATAGGGTGCATTTGTTTGCTGATTTTCAGCTTAGGAAAGGGTGCGTTGAATCTATTTAGTTCAGCTCGTATTGCGTTACGCTGCTCATCTCCAGCTCATATAGGGTGCGTTTGTTTGCTGATTTTCAGCTTTGAAAAGGGTGTGTTGGGTTCTGTTAGTTCAGCCCCTAAAGGGGTGCGTGTTGCTTGTTATTTCTGCACAAAGGAGTGCGTTTGGTCCTGCGTATAACAACCCCAACATGGGTGTTTGTTTTTTGTCATACAACCCCAACACCGGATATACATAATAAGGTTGATTACTGTTTGTCCAAGGCTTTTATTGTTAAGGTAACTAGTAAAAATCTGGGCCGAAGCCCAATCCTATGATATCCGTTTAGTTTAATGTTCCCATTCGGGCATTAGTGTTCGTGTAATCTCGAGTCTCTCCCTCGACTCAAATACCGCCTTTTTCGAATCTTCTCTCATCTCATCCCAACATATATTCTATTTGCAGCATGACATAAATTGAACACGTCTCAACTAAACTTCCACCTGACGTATAATGTTAATGTTAAGCGAGAAATGAAACAGACTTATGATATAAATAAGGGTTTTGAAATAAGAAAATTGAAATAAAATTTATTTTCACTACTTACAACTTAACTAAAAAGAGTTAACACTCCTAACTATATGGAATATAGACTCGTAAATGCATGATTTCGATTATTAACAATTGGACATTTAACTTGATGAAACTTGTTTAAATAAAACATACGCTCGGCTTATAACGGATTTTCATAGATTATTTCGCAATTACAAATGAAACGCCGTTTTGAAAACAAGCAAGGCAATTTTTCTAGTAAATTGGATTTAAAGTTTTTCAAGACATACTTATGTTTTTACACAAATTTCTTATAAAATTAAGTTGAGACTCAATCTTCCTTTTTAAAACTAATTACACTTATTTTAAACAATACCTAGACACGTGAAATGGTATTTTGAAACGTACATCATTTTCTAATTACGAGTGTATATGAGTTAGGTTACACTTAAACATTTTCTAAACACTATCTTGACAATTAATTTCATATATACACTTAAAATATATGTATATCCTTAGTTCGTAGTGTATACCAAATCAACCATGTCTCATAATATATGTACTTACTTTCCGTATACATCATATGACATTACCTTCCGTACATCATCACTCGGTTATCGTTCATCCAAGGTCCTGTTCATCCTCGATATATCTAGTTATATACTTATACACTTCCAAGAGCCAATACTTTCAAACACTTAGAAAACTATTTAAACTTAAATGAAGCCACACAAGCAACAACAACAACAAACACTTGAAAACTTTTCTTAAACTTTATCGAGTCTTAAGCCTAGAACTATAAACTAAGACTTGCTATACTAATCTAGGTCGCGTGTCGGTACTGCGCACTCTTACTATTTGAATCTACGCTATTTCGGATCCCTTCAACTAAGGTGAGTTCATAGCCCCACTTTTACACTTTTAACTGTTTTATAAACTCTTTGGGGGAGATACATGCTATAAACTAGAACACAAGACTTTTCTTAAAATGCATGCTTGCATGATTATTATTATTATAGCCTAAGTTGCCTGCCAAAAGTCCCCTTCATCATGAACCATTAATCACTTGCGAGTGAACGCAAATATTGTGGATAGTACTATGGGAATTGACGACCCCGACTCGGTTATCGGAAATAACCGGGGCACACTATATTTGGTATCTCTATGTAATTGGCTATTACATCTTGGGGGGCAATTTTATTTACTTACACCAGTAATTAGGTGTATGCAGTTAGTATTGGTTTCATGAGCTTAGTGCATAATAATAATCTCAGTTTTCTATGGTAATTGTCTTCTAAGCAATTATCATCTTTAACTTGTGTTCAACCATTTACTAAACTTATGAATATCACTCAACCTTTGTGTTGATCTTTTTAAGCATGTTTATCTCGGTATTAAAAGGCGATAGCTAGACTTTGGAGGCGCTTGGGCATTGGCATGGCATGGTCATAGATGACTCTGATTTACGAATTGGGACCACATTTTGTTAATGAGCTATTTTTCCGCAACAATTCAACTTTTGTAAACTTTGTTTTACTACAATAAATGAAATATTTTACGAAAAAGCTATTATTTTTCACTTGTGTTATGATCCAACTGAGTAGCATCCCAAAAACTTTTTCTTCCGCTGCAAACCATTTTTGGGGGTGTTACAAATCTAGCGTCACGTGAATAGAAGTTCCTACAAGTGTCCCTAAAAATAATGACCCAATTAAGGACACATAAAGAGATGTCGAGTTATTATAGTGACAAGTTAAATAAAGTCGCTACATGTGTCTCTACGTATAGCGACATATCTTTGATGTCACAAAATTCTGCGACTCATTTACAACGACTCTTTTTACTATGTCACTTAACGCATCACTGTGGTCAAATGCGACGCTAACGGCGTCACTAAACATGTCACTAAAAGGTTGTTTTATTGTAGTGGGGTGGTGATTGTTGGTGGTGGTGGGTGGTGGTGGCGCTAGGTGGCGATGGTGAGTGGTGGTGGTGGTGTGTGGTGGGGGTGGCAGTGGGTTGCGGTGGTGCGTGGTGATGTGTTCTATCAGTGTAGGTATAGATTATGTGTATTTAAGCTTTAAATTAATATTTAGCCGACTTAACCTATAACAAACACTAACGAGTAGTATACCCAATCAATGTAGCTAGTTGGTAAGTAGAGTGTCCATCACTAAAAGTGGAACGTTAACACTTATATGTCTATCAGTATTTTAATCCTAATGTTAGTTTAATTACACTAATCTAACGCAAGGGGGGTTTTCAGCCTGAGAGACTGGCATGATGTGTAGATTAATTAAACTAACTAAAATAAAAGTACAGAGGCGAATGACACACACACACATATAGGAGACATATAGCAGATAAGAGGTCAAGCCGATAGTAAGGAAGATATGCTCGTTAATCATTTAGTTATATATGATGAGTATTAACTGCGCTCTTTATCTATGGTTGCTAGTGTAAGCGTATTCGTTCCTACGTTTAGCTTAACTAAACTCCCTAAATTTCTTTAAGTAATTAATACAGAAAATTCGTGTCACGACTAATCAGAAATCCGATGATTACTTAGTTAAATTATTTATCCCGTTAGGGCTTACATTAACTATGCAAAGATGTTAATGAAGTAATTGTGCGAGCCAGCGATAGACAAGGCACGATAATCAAGAGGTAATCAAAACATACACATAGCAAACCAATAAAACATCATATACACTTTAATGAGTGAAAGTAATAAGTATTTAATGTGAGTCTAATTATGAGACATGACAACTACTACAACGATTACACGAATCTTCCTATGTAATTATGCACTAGCAGGACCTTCTTATGCTTTCTGAATTCTTCCTTCTGATCGTGTCTTTGTGTGGTCACGCAATCTATTCAGTTTTGGTGTTAGGCTTGTTGTATGATGTGTGTCGAATGAAAACATTCAACCTTTATTTATAGTTTCTGGAAGCGGCATTGATACGGCGTATCAGTTTACTCGATACGCCGTATCTAGGTAAGGTGGGGTCCAAGATTACTCGAGTAAACTGATACGCCTAGTACGAGTGGAACGAAGGTTGCTACATCCAATAAATTTGATGCCCTTAGTATGGATGATACTGATGACTTTGGTCTTCCTACTAAGGAAGGGAATAAGGATGTGGATGCTGGTAGTACAATGGAAGAAAAGAAGAATGAGTCTACAAAGACTAGTAATACATTGCATGAACTGCTTGTGAGTGATTCAATGGAAGCTAACGAGGTTGGTCCTATCCCTATTGTTGAGAAAATTGGGGAGTTTGAAAAGCTTCTTATTGATGGGAAATCTACTCTTGTTGATGATGATGATGGTAATCCTATTAAAAAGGTTGATTATCCGGGTAATAAAAATGATTTTCCGTCTTCTTCTTCTACTAAGAGGGTTAACCCATTCTCTAAGGTGGGAGAGATTGTTGATTCCGAAAGTGATGAAGAGGAGGTTGTGAACACTTTTGATGAGTCAATGAACCTATTTGGTGGTGGTCATGATCGTGAAGGTGATTATGATGACTATGATTATGATGACTATGCGGATCAGGTCTATGATCTTCCAGGGAATTTGGATGCTTTTTATAACACTTATGGTATCAAGCTCCAAGGACTTGGTAGGAAGTAATTTTGTTTTCATAGGAGTTTAATGTTATCTTTTGAGTAGTGGTTTATTTTCTTGTTTAGAGAATAGGAAGTATCTTGTTGTGTAAGCTTTTCTGCCTATGTAACGGGCTGAGATATGGGATTCACCCATATCCTTTGTACTTAAACGTTTTTTGGAGTAATATATTTACCGGGTCTTTGACCTTTTACCCAAAAAAGATTATTATATTCTAGAATATTCGTACACCATCATAGGATATGGCGGATCTTCAATGTACATACGGCGTATCTCTTTTTCGTAATCTTAGAATGTCTTGGTGAAGTCTTTAAGTTGATACGCCGCATCTCTTGGATGTCGTGCGACATATATGGAGTAGAATAAGTCAGATCTTCTATGTTAACTAAGGTTTCATATACGGCGTATAGGAGAAACCCATACGGCGTATTCTTCAAAGTCAGACAATGGTCTTCATATTCGTCTAAGTCTTGATGTACGACATATCTGTCTAGAATGATACGGCGTATCTACCTTCAGTTCAGTAGAATTTTCCAACTTCATCCATTTAGCTCCAATTTGCGTCCAAAATAGCTAACTTTCACCAAATACTTGTTTATAACCGAGATTTACAAAAGTAAGTGATTAAGTATCGATTTTCATATAAAATAATACAAAACAAGCAATAAACATCATCTAGGATCTTTTTATAGTTAAGCATTAATTCATTTAATCTCAATTGCACAACCAAATACCTCACGAAATAGGAAAACATAATTACTCAAATCACTCAACTAATCTATGTGGTAACATTTAGGTAATTCGATCAATTGCTCGGTCGTGACGAATATTCTATCATAAGCTTGGCAAGGATACATATCTCCACCACTAAAGCCACGGAGTAACAAGTCTAAAGCGGTAAATTGGGTTAGTTGTGATAAGGTTGTACATAGCTTTTGTTCAAACATCTCCTACACAAACTCAATAGATCGCTGCCGTGAATCCTTGATTCTTTGAACAACGGATGGTCTCTAGTGTGTATCTTGGATCGCTGACGCGTTATTTACACAACAGATGGTCACCAAAATACACACGAAATTGTTGGCGCATCATTTAATTCCTCAAAAACTCGGATGGTCACTACCTTATTCATGCATTTGACATTTTCACTAAGCTATAAAAGGGTAGGGATAAGGTAAATGTTGTTAAAGTAAAATCACAAAACAAATAAGTTAAGTCTAAAAATGAAACAATGTGGTTAATTACTCCCGACCTTCCCTTGAAAAAGAAACAAATCATAAACTAACTCACGCTTTACTATGTAGACTCATGCTTTAATAGGTAGACACGAATTAGACTCAATGATGACTCAATCAAAGAATAAACCTTAGTTAGCGTTCCCATAACGACCAACTCCTGTGCAATCCATAAATATAGTACAACAAATAGTGGCGATATCTCTACTAATACATAACTTACATAATTGGTTTATAACACGTACAAAGAAATAATCAATTAGCGCATAATATAACTTATGTTAAGCTTTTACAAATCGATCATCTCACAATCTTTTTTTTTTAACTAATGGTGTAAAATTTCACCACTTCACCATAAAAATAATTCTGGATAATTATCCCCATACTTTTCAATACTTCATATATTAAAATAATAGTGATAGTAGTAAACATACGAAAATAAAAAATAACTACTACTAACACATTTCTTTTGCTATGTGCAATTCTCGACTAATACGTAGACAAGAAATACACCCATTGCGATGTTCAATTCCCGACCTAAGCATTGATAAGAAACATACACAAAAACATAGGAAATAAACACAAAAGTAACTAACCAAGGACTTAATCTACAGGGTAGGCTAAGGTGTATATGTGTAACGAAATAGTTTAAAAACCTAAAGGAATGGCTTTAAGGGTTTTTCTAGGGGTATATTACTCTAAAAATGATAGTAATAAAAGGGTTATACGGGGGTTACCTAACCAGTGTAGTTAGTTAATAAACATAACATATAAAGGCTTTTTGGGTGTAATCCTAGAAATTTACCAAGTTAGACAAGTCACTCAAATTATATCAATACTACTCATTATGCTAGTCTCGAATAGTATACAGGCCAAGTTCTAAAGTTTACTACAAGTCACCGTCACACTTATATTTTTATGGAATTTGGGTAAAATATTGGAAACGGATAATGTTTAATTCTCACAGTTTGGAAATAAGGGTTATGTGCACGGTTATGCAACTTTGATTTCACAAAAACCTGCTAGAAAATTTTTAATTTGGTATATATTAAGCACATGTTACACATATTTTTAAAAAATAAGGACAAGTAACGTTTTAATTCTCTGTCTCCCCACTTAGGATAAACAACGTCCTCGTTGTGTAAAATCAAATTTAAAACAGGAAATAGAAAGAACTAGAACGGAAAACTCTCATGAGATTTGATCGGTATGATCTTCCATGATGCGTTTGTGAGAAACTTTTTATTTTCTTGTATGTGCAAGCGTTTAAATGCCCGTATGACTACAACACACAGAAAATACAGGGTATATGTATACTACCATTTCCTTTGCATTCATACCACTCAACCAGTGTAATTAAGCATAAAAATCACAGCTAGTGCGTCTACGTTAATCGTTGGGTTAGTAAAAATAAAATAAAAATAAAACTGGAAATCATTAGGCCAGTCGTTACACCGCATCCATAGGAAGGGATCCACCGTGTCGAGCCTGGAATAAAAATTAAAATAAAGTATGAGTCAGATGTGATACGTCGCATCACAAAAGCAGGATGCATCGTATCAAAAACCATCTGACAGAAAGTTTTAAGTGCATATATAAAATTAAAATACAGAAAAATAAAAGGATAGATATGAACAGTACAGTCGATACGCCACATCCTTTTTATGGGATGCGCTGTATCGATGTGCAGGTCTGACAGACTCGAAAACAGAAAATAATAATTAAAAGATAAACATGGGTTGCCTCCCACGAAGCGTTTGTTTTTGTTCGAGTCACGAGCCTGACTCCACCCTTATTTACCATGTAATAGGGTGTTTGTCTCCCCACTTGGAATCAAGTGCGGGTGATAATAGCAATAGACACCATAATGGTGTAAATAAGCTACAAGAGATGGAAGAAATATGCAAAGATCATACCTTGGCAATATTTGTACTTCTTTCTTACCTTACCCGGTTTGGTCGATAAATTGGATGACTTGACCATTCTATGTGAAAGAGTAATATGTAGAGGAAAAATGAATCTCATTTCTTCTTGGTAAGTCTCTTTGGTAGTAAGGCGTCCCTTGACTTCCGTAAAAGATGAGAAAGGATCGTTGGCAAGTAAAATTTCAAGTTCCTCTATATTCTTCATAGGACTGAAATCATTATCTTCTTCAATCAGATTAATGTTTAAGAGCACATCTTCAAATTCTTCCTTGAGCTCTACCGAAAACGGGTTGATAACAGGTGCTTTATGTGCTTCATTAGGTAGTGTAATATATTCCACCTCATCATCCATTTGTTTCGCAACCTGTTTAGAAAGACTAGCAAGATTATTAGTAACGGATCAACAATATTTAATAAATTTGTACCACTTTGTGTTGTAAGCGACTCCAATGTATCTTGTGAGTCTCCATCTTCAACTAGTGGTTTTACAATTTCATCTCTGTTCTGAATATTCGCCTTGAATAAGTCATCCCAGATTTCTTCAAAATCTCTCTTTGGGTCAAAATCTGGCTTATCCGTTCCACATCTGAATACTTCCTTTTGTTGTGGTAATTGTGGTATGTCATCGTAGACAATATCATCAAACCTTTCAATATTAGAATACTCTTTATCATCATCTGAGAGGATATCATCATGTTGTTTTTTATAAGATGAGAATATATATTCCAAATCGGGTGGAAAGTCACATGCAATTGCGGCATACTTAAATACCTCCAGATTTATCTTCTTCTTCCTCTTTGGCAATCTCCGATGAATAAGTGTTATTGAAAGCAATTGCGGGAATCTCATTTATATTAAAATCATATGATTCTTCTTTAACTTGCGCAATTCCCGGAGAGCAAAATACCATCAATAACAATTGCCGGAATTGGTTTCATATTACACGACTCTTCCTCATCATCATCATCATCATTTGATATATACCAAGTGTGTTGAAATGGAAATTTGTTTCTTTCTTCTCTTGACTTTTCCTGTCCCAATAACAAGTATTCTTCCATAAATTTCTTCCATTTTGATGAATTGTGCACCATATCTTGCTCTTTCCCAATCGTAAATCCGATTATTGCTCAAGGCTCTTTCCTCTTCAAGCCTAACATATTCTTCAATCGTAACGTCCGGATTGTCCATCTTCATGATTTTCTGAAAAACAAAACAACCACGAAGACCAAAAGTAGACCAAATATACAAACAATATAAACTAAAAATAATAAATTAAAGAAAATTCTACTGTTGTATCAGACAGACGATACTCCGTATCCAGTACCATGGATACGCCGTATGATCGATAAATTTTTAAGTTTGGTCTTTAATCAGGAAAAAATATACGCCGTATTGACAGGTACCAATGCGCCGTATGTTTTATTTTCTAATTTGATTTAAAAAAAATAAATATGTCGTATACACAAAAGCTAAGGCGCCGTACTCCCGTTATGTTTAAACTTTAAGCTTTTTATTTAGAAAATAGATACACAGTATCGAGATTAATCAATACACCGTATTTTAGGATTTAAAAACTCGGATCCATTTTTGAAAAATAAATAGATACGTCTTATAAGCAAAAGCTTATGCCCGTATGTCTTTTAGGGTTTTAATTAATTCTGATTAAAAATAGAATATGCCGTATCTATAAGATTAGATGCGTCGTACCCGAATAATTAAATAAGATACGATGTACGAAAAATAAAAATGCAATACGCCGTATCTATGAGATTAGATGCGCCGTATCGTTTAATTCAGCAAAATACAGCAGACAGTAATAATGCAGAAAGAAAAAAAACGAAAACAAACAAAACAAACAAAAAAAAATGCAGAAATCAAACAAACACGAACAAATACAGAAAAACACAAATACACAAGTAATACAAATATATAACAAAGTGAGTCAAATAAATAGAAATAAAAAGATAAAACTAAAGTTAAAAACCTAAATTAAAATACTAACAAATACGCAAGTATTAAACAATTAACTCCCTCGCAGCGGCGCCAAAAACTTGATGTGTTCTATCGTTGTAGGTATAAATTATGTATATTCAAGTTTTAAATTTATATTTAGCCGACTTAACCTATAACAAACACTAACGAGCCGTATACCCGATCAATATAGCTAGTTGGTAAGTAGAGTGTCGATCACTAAGAGTGGAACGTTAACACCTATATGTCTATCAGTATTTTAATCCTAATGTTAGTTTAATTACACAAGTCTAACGCAAGGGGGATTTTCAGCCTGAGAGACTGGCACGATGTGTAGATTAATTAAACTAATAAAAATAGAAGTACAGAGGCAAATGACACACACAGAGATAAGAGACATATAGCAGATGAGAAGTCAAGCCGATGGTAAGGAAGATATGCTCGTTAATCGTTTAGTTATATATGATGAGTATTAACTACTCTCAATCTATGGTTGCTAGTGTAAGCGTATTCGTTCCTACATTTAGCTTAACTAAACTCCCTAGATTTCTTTAAGTAATTAATACAGAAAAGTCCTGTAATGACAAATCAGAAATCCGATCTGAGTGCAACTTAATGATTACTTAATTAAATTATTTATCCCGTTAGGGTTTACATTAACTATGCAAATATGTTAATTAAGTAATTGTGCGAGCCAACGGTATACAAGGCATGATAATCAAGAGGTAATCAAAACATACACATAGCAAACCAATAAAACATCATATACACTTTAATGAGTGAAAGTAATAAGTATTTAATGCGAGTCTAATTATGAGTCATGGAAACTAACCAAACGATTAAAGCTTACTACAACGATTAAACGAATCTTCCTATGTAATTATGCACTAGCAGGACCTTCTTATGCTTCTGAGTTCTTCCTTCTGATCGTGTCTTTGTGTGGTCACACCTTCTACTCGGTTTTGGTGTTATGCTTGTTGTATGATGTGTGTCGAATGAAAACAGTCGACCTCTATTTATAATTTCAGGAAACGGCATCGATACAGCGTATTAGATTACTCGATACGCCGTATCTAGGTAACTTCGCGTGGGGTCCAAGTGTAGGATCATTATTTATGTTGTTCATATGATTCGGGTGGTCTAGGATTATGGAAGAACAAGTTAGCCATCTTTAGAGAGAGAAAGAGTAGAGAGGGTAGCTTTCTAGAGAGAGAAACACCTAGTGTGTGTTTTATTAAAATGAAAACCACCAACCGTTCACTTAGTGGGAAGGGGTATTTATGCAAACTACTAAACGCCACCTACGGGCTGTGGATCAGGCATACAGTGGGTAAAGACCCGTCCGTCCTCCACGGTATTACTAAACTAACTAATTAACTAATAAATAACGTTATGTCTACGAGCTAACATATGCTAGACTATAGTTGGGGTGACCGACTCTTCAACATGGATTTTCTAAATCCCAACAATCTCCCCCTAAGGGAGGTCACCCCATGAATTACATTTAGTATCCTAGCATTCTATCGTAAACTTCATGCTCGAGCTTGTAGACTTTAATTCTTCAATTTACACAATTTTGTGCTTTAGCAATGATTCTTCAATGTCCGCATACTTTGTGCATTCAGTGGAGGTATTTAACTGATTCACGACTTGGTGATCTTTGAGTTTTCTTCGAGATCATCAGCCACAACAAATCTTTGAATCATCCTTTGTTGTATCGCCTTCATGTGATGTTGTGACTTTTGGACCGCCATGCTCACACTTTTTGGATCATGACATCTTTTCATCAGAGTAGCGGAAGCATTATTCCCCGCAAAAATTGCATATGATGTCGCCATTGCCAATTTTGATTGAGCAAGTGAAATAAGAATACAATCAATGGTAAATATATCCACTTGAAGACTGAGCGAGCATGGAAAAAAACATGAAGCTTGTTGATGAAAATGGTCATAAACAAGAAGATTTCTCTTCTTTTGAAGATAAAGCGCACTGAAGCGTACACTTTTCTTTTCTTTAAGGAACGAGGCTTGAACTAAAGTATTCAAACGTCATTATGTTGAAGTACGAGGCCTGAACTGATGTGAACAGACGTCATTTCTCTCTTTTCTACTTCTCTTTGCTAACTTGTTACCAGCCCCATTATCAGTCAGTCGGCTCTTTGTCGTCACAGCTGATGGAGAAAACCCAATATGATGAATTTGACACTGAAATAAAATAACCCGAACTTGTGACTTAAACTTGCACAGATGTGTGACTAAGAGCGGTGCAGAGAGTTCGTGCAACTTTGAATCCCTAAGTACTCTATACTCTTCACCCAACCAACCATCAAGTATAAGACGTACATCACCTCTTGAAAATCCACAACTTCGTGTGACACTGAGCACTACAATTTAACTCCTTAAAGTGATAGTTATTTTGTGGTAGTATAAAGGAAGAATCACCAAAAAATAACTAGATTTCCAAGTCTTCGTCATTGTACATGTTAAATGCTCGAACAAGGATCTCGAAGAATCTTCATCCAACCGTCCCCGATACCTTCAGATACTAAGTACACGCACTCGCGAAATTTCACTTGAACCTCAAATAAATAATAATGAATTAACATCGTGGTCACATCTTATGGTTTAAATGCCCAAATCTAGCCCCCTTTGAGATGTATTCAATGAACTTTGATAATGGTTTTATCCCGACCTTAGTCAAAAGTGCATAACCCCGTAAAACTTATTAATAACCAAACTGCCATGAAGAATATCCAAACAATTATCCAATACGTGAAGGACACACTTTATCCTTCTTTGAAGTTGAAACCGTAGCACCAAAATCAGATAAGATCCGGAAATACATTTTCCTTTCTCCAGGATGGTTCCATCATCACGGGATTTTACAATTCTATGGTTTAAACTGAGAAATAAATTCTTTCGCGGGATTTTACAAAACCAAAAATAAACCGAGAGATAGATCCGGAAATGCACTTTTCTTTCACCAGGATGTTTTCATCGTCACGGGATTTTACAAGTCTATGATTTAAACCAAGAAATAGATTCTTTCGCGGGATTTTACAAAACCAAGACTAAACCGTAAACAATGACAACTTGAATGTGTTCTGACAAATTTGGTTTTGGTGAATATCTGTTTTAGGGGAACATGCAACGAATCGTCGACAATTCTTCTCCCAAATGTAGAATACTTCACAAAACATACTAAGTAAAGTAGTATACACTACTTCCCCCTGGAGGTTAACCTTATAACATCAAAGTACACGTTTCTCCCCCATGATGGTTTCGAACTTTCGAAAGCATCATTTACGTGTACGACCATTAACACGAGAAGTTCTTGTCATAAGCAAACATCTTGAAAAATCATGAATGACATTGAAGATTCTTGAAAGATTTTGCTTAGACTGTGAAGTATCATTGACATTCTATAGCGTCGAATATCCCATGAGAATTGTTGATTACATCTTAACCATTAAACCCTTTGGCTAACATATCATTCACGAATTCTGTCGGCAATTGCTGTGACCACCTGGTGAAGTAAACCCGATATACCAAACTTGAAAATGAAGTAGAATTCCCCATATTTGTTACTTAAGCTTGTACTATTCTTGCAAAAAAGAACGGTGTACCCAATGTACAAAACCTCTTGACGTATCCTCAACTGCGTGAGACACCGAAAGTGATAGCTACTGTGGTTTAAGCGAGAGAGAATTACAAAAGTAACTAGATAGCTAAGTCTTCATCACACTTAATAAATGCCCAAACAAGTCATCTTCGCGGAAGGGAAGAAAATAAGTACACGCGCCCGGAAAACCTCACTTCAAATCCAAAAAAAAAAATACCGAACACACACAACCCCATAGTCAACCAATTTGATCAACTCATCAAATAGCAATTAGTCCACAACGGTTTTTAATTTTGCCCTAACTCAAAATGGATGCAAAGCCCATAACATATCCGGTTAAAAAGCCCATTAAATCAAATTGGTCCGCTCAACTTTATGACACATCCGATCCAAGTTCAATCTCAAAATATCCGGCAATAAACCTTTGTCCTCAACACACTATAGCCTTGAACGTGTATCCTCGCGAAGATTATATGACTAAAATACCATACCTTTAAGTAAAATGTTATGCCAAAATTAGCCGTGGCCATATGTGTCATCTGTGAAAGATTAATACCAAAATATCGCTCTTTATAGAAAAGTTATTAAAAACAACAAGTCTTAATTTAACTTTCGATTCTAACAAAACGTCAGCCCATCAGTCATGAACCAAAATCCCAAAATATATCTTAGCCTAACTCCATACAATCAATTCATCAATCCAAGTCAGCCCAACAGTCGAATATAACACTTAGCCCAAGCAAATATTAAACCCGATCCATCAAAAGTGATAGTACCGGTTATAAAATAAGATTAGACCTAACCCTAAAACACTTAGTTAACACCAAACCCTAAACATACTCTGTGATAGAATACGCCTACCACACACCATTTTTCTCTCCCATCAAGAACTCAGTCGACTCCCATATCATCATCATCAAAATGAATCCCAAACCTCATCATCTTGATCTCAGTATCATCAACACCCACAAATCAAACTCATGTTTAAGTTTATCAACCAAACGTAAATACACCCCTATTTAAAATTATGTAGCTGATAAACCTAAAGTCTGGTCATACGGATTACCAAGCCACGATGGAGGAATGAAGGGACAGATCTTCAAGATCCTACAAGGGTCTCGGGTAGGTGTTTATAATTCTTGTTAGTTTAATAAACGAACCAA
Source organism: Chrysanthemum makinoi (assembly GCA_910596185.1). Lineage (NCBI taxonomy): Eukaryota > Viridiplantae > Streptophyta > Magnoliopsida > Asterales > Asteraceae > Chrysanthemum > Chrysanthemum makinoi. The sequence continues at coordinate 100,033,257 of OU343217.1, read as the reverse complement.
AGGATGGTTATAACAGATTTGTTATAAATCGTTCTTTAATTTCGGATATTAAAGAAGGAAATCTTCAACAAGGATCCATGACGATAATGGTTCAATCAAACACAATCTTGAAAAGATTAGCATAAATAATTGAACCGATTCTGAGATCAATTTATCTTTTGTTTGTGTTAGTTTGAGTCTTGAAACGAATCAAAGAAATAGATTTTAACAAACTTTTTATGTTTATTTCTTTTATATTCGGATAGAATCACAATCCATTGATCAGTGATGAGGATGGTTCGAAAAAAATATTGAAAAGATTAAAAACGAACCAAATCTGAGATCATTTGATGTTTTCTTTTAATTCGTTGAGTCTCGTTTAAGTGGAGATGGGATAATAGTTTGAGATTGATGTTGTGGTTTACAGATGAGTTGTAGGACCGAGTTGGAGTTGATGTAGTTTGATATGGGTTTATAAGTAGATTAGTTCTTATATGTCTTCGATTCTTTTTCCTTTCTTTAATTTATAGTCGATTGTGGTGTGGACAGATGATGGTGTGAACCTGATGTCACTAGTCTGTGGTATATTGGAATATGGTATTGTGGTGTTGTTCTTCTTTTACTCGTACTTTTCATTTTGCAATAATTCTTGGACCGGTGATGTTAAAATGAATTGAGGTCTGAGTTGATATAACGGTTGTGGTCAAGTGGTCATCAAAACGCATTCATCTTCTTCTCCTTATCTTAGTGTCAAACCGCACCAGTTTTGGGTCAAAACGCAGTTGACCGGTCAACATGCAGTCTTTTCTGATCAAAACATAGTCACAAATCGTATACTTTTCAAACCGCTTGTCTTGGTCAAAACGCATTTCTTTTAACAAACCGCACTAATTGCTACCTTTCTTCAAAATGCAACACATCCTATTAATCTCAAAACGCAGCCAAAAGTGAGCAAGTCACAGTTTGTGTCTTCTAACCAAAACGCAATCAAGAGTTCTGATCAAATAGCAATTGACCAGGACCTGAAAATCCGGATCTGGACTTTCTTTTACATCAAACCGCAGTGAAGAAATGAACCTCAAACCGCAGCGAAGAACATATCATTCCAAACCAAAAATACTGAAAAGACTTAACCCCGCAACTGTTAATCATCAAACTGATTTGACCACAAAGATGCATGATGATGAGTGCGTATTCACTCATTATTTTAGGTCAAATCTGAGCTGCAAAACATCTAAAAACACTCCGAATTGCATCAAAATACTAAAAATATCTCAAAATTGTGTTTTATATGTTTCAGATGCAAAACAAATGAAAAACGAACAAAGTTTGCATAATTGGCAGTTTCAGTCCCCCGACTTTCAAAAATGGCAACTTTAGTCCCTGGAATTTCAAAGAATGACAGAATTTACCCCTGGGCACTTTAAATTGGAAAATAAACATTTTTAGTCCTTTGGTAATTCTTACTTGTCAAAATTGGTCATTTTGAGAATTTTTGGAAAATTACAATTTCAGTCCTTCAAGTTTCACAAATGACAGATTTGGTCCCTACATTATTTGAGTTTTTACAAGTTTGGACCTTGGATAGCTTTTCAGAAGTTTCATATGTGACCCCTGGATTTTTAGTTTTAGCACTTTTGGTCCTTAAAGTATTACATGGTTACACTAATAATTATAAGTCCAAAGTGTTATCTCTTAGGCCCAAATACAACCAATCCAACCCACGACCCTAAACTGTGACCCGGTCAAACCCCAACACCACCCGGTCAATGGATAACATAAACCAACCCACACCCAATCCCCTTCCTTCTTCCCCATTTTTCCCGCCCAAGGAACAAACACCCAGAACCCTAGACTCTCTCTTTCTCTCTTCTCAAAACATCTCACCATCCTAGACACTCAACCTCCCAAACCTTCTATTACCCAACAATCACCTTTACCCAAACCCAACTCCATCTCTTTACCCAGGTTAACCCTAATCCCAAACCCACTCATCTATTTTACCCCTCCCCAAGATCTCCAGCTCAGCAATCCATGGGAATAAAGACCTCATCTATGGCTCAGATTTTCTCATTTGGTACCTAACTGTTGGACGGCTAGGATTTAATTCAAGAAGTACAAGCTCATGATATGAAGACCATTGCCAGTAGTATAAAGATAAAAGCTTGTAAGCCTTTGAAAGGCATTAGGATTTTAGGATTTAGTTATTTTAAAAGTTTTAGTTTCGCTTTTTATTAAGTTGTATTATGTCTTTTTAATTAATGAAAAATTTCTTCACTTGTTGGTTTTACTTTTTTGCTTATTTAGCTAATAAGCACTTTAGTGCTTATTAGCCTATTGCTTATTAATTCTCAGTCATAAGTTCATTTTAAGGTTTTAAGTAAGTTTTATAAGTAAACAATACAAAGTCTGCTGTTAAAAAATTGTTTTCAAAAGCATTCCACCCATTAAGGGGTGTTTGGTTTAAGCTTAATTGAGGTCTAAAAGCAGCTTTCTACCCACTTTGACTCTCAAAGTCAAAGTGGGTTAAGGTCTAGATAAGTTTTTAAAGTTGAGTTTTAGATACAAAGATTGCAAGTTTGGTTTATATAAAAAATTTTCACAAAAATGCTTTCTGTGCTACTGTTTTAAACAGCAGCTGTACCATTTCAAGCCCTCTCTACGGCTTATTTTTAAGCCAAATCTTTTCAAAATTGTTTTTCTCACATCTCAACGTACCCAACTCAACATAGCATTAGTTAGTTTGCTTGTAGGAATAGTCTAGCTTAGTTAAAATAGCACTTCAAATCTGTCAAAAATCCACAGCAGTACCTGTTTCAGCAGCCTATAGCAGCCCTTGTTTTAGCTTATTTCATGTTCCCATTTTAGCTTATTTAGTATCCTTAGTGCTTATTAGGTGACATAGACTAGGTGTACCAATTTTTAGCTTATTTCATGCTTGTTTAGTGCTTATTTAGCTTCTTAGAATAGCTTAACAGTTCCTTGAATGCCATTTCCCTTTTAGCTTAAGACTTCCCCCAAACTGCTTATTACCCCCCTAGTTTAGTGCTTATATTCTGTACATCTAGCTTATCATTGTTTCAAAACATTACAAATGCTTATTTACAAGATTCTTAGTGCTTATTCATTGATCCTTTGTGCTTAAAACTGAAAAGGGTGTTTGTTTTAGCCACTGTCATTGTTGGAATAAGCGGTCTCCAACTGCTTATTTCCAAGTTTTGATAAAAGTGTCTTCACAAAAATTCTCATTTTCATCTTATTATTAAGTTTCAAAAAGAAAATTTCAAAAAAAATAGTTTTCAAAAAAGGTGCAGGGGTGGGATTCGACCCCCTGACCTCTTGCTCAAACACTCAACACCACGCTCATTAACCAACTGCCCTAGGGACTTTGATTAGTCATTTCTTGCACCCTTTAATATTTAAAGTACCAATACAGTTTCTAGCTTATAGCTTATTTTGGCTTTTTAAATGCTTATTTCATAAAGTAGTGTACCTCTTTTTTATTTTTCTCAAAATCAGTATAACTTAAAGTATTTTTAGTGAAAATTTCAGATTTTTCTAAAATCATTTAGTATTTTTTATAATTAAATTAGATTAAATTAGTTTTTAATTTGTAATAAATAATTTAAAAGTCGAAAAAATTCCCGGCTTTTTCCTAAAATTATTTTTAGTCATTGAGAATGTAGGAAAATTGATTTCACACCCGTGGCCCTTAAATTGCAAAAGTTTTACGTTTTTGGACCGGGTGGTTGCCGGTTTTTGCGTTTTTGCATTTTAGCACCCTAGGATGTAATTTAGCGTTGTTTTATTGTTTCTTAGGCTTAGTCGTATTTTATTTAGTGTTCTCTTTGTTTTACATGCTTTATTTTCATTTCCGTTCTTTAATTTGTAGTGTAATCAAAATCCAAAATTCGTTTAACCATTCAAGTCCTTATCACAAAACTCATCGATCCCGTCAATTTCACACCTCGTTGGGACACGACCCGGGGAAATCACTTCCCGGTATCACTTTTATCACACCCGTGAGGTTTGGCACGTTGACCTTTTTCTTAAAGGGTCGATTTGTCGAATTTTACGGTTATTTTGATATACGTTGATATTGTGTTTTTCACCACTCACTTCACAACGGATCAAATTTTGGCGCCGCTGCCGGGGAGGTGTGTTGCGACAATATCGTGATTTTTGCGATTTGTGACTTGAAGAACCTTCCTCGTGAAGTTACCGTTTTTCATAAAATCCGAAAAAAAAAACCAAAAATATTCTTCTCATTCCTCTTATTCGTTGATTCTATTTCTCTTACCCTCTTTTGACGTTTAATTCTATCCTTCGTATCCTCTCGATCACTCAATTCTATCTCTTTAACCCTCTATATGTTTAATTCTTATGTCGACAACATCATCGTCACAAGTGTGTGTGCGCGGTGTGGAAGGCCTAGTTCAAGCGAATTTTGCAATTTGTGCGAATTATCCATCAAAAAGTCTTTTCAAGGTTATTTTGACCACCCGCCACAACCCGAAATACGTTCTAATGTTGACGAACCCGTTCAAACGTCGGAGCTACCTCAGACACCCACCGAGGGTCCCGAGGACACTTTCTTTGAATCTAGAACCCGTAATCTAATTGAACAAATTCAAGCCGATGAAAAAAGGTCTAGAATTAGAATTGATTACGATGAACCCGTTCAAACACCGGAGACCATAACGGAAGTGGTGGAACTTGCTAGCTCTAAGAGCACACCACTTGTCCCAACTCCGGAATCTTCAGAACGTTTTACCGACGATTTCTTTAGGGCCAGAAATGACATGATTCAAAACTTCTTAATTGAACTTCGTCATGATTCAACTTCGGGAAATAACGCTTTATGTGATGTTGTTGAACCCTCGATTCATATTCCCGAGCCCGAAATATCTTCGTTTGATCAAAATTATTGCTACGGTTGTGGAGACTTGTTACCACAAGGTTTTCGTTGTTTCAAATGTATGTGCGAGTGGTGTGGGAACTATCTTGTCAATGGATGTTGTTCGATTTGTGCCGAGAATTCATTCGCTTATGATTCTAACCCAAACTCTTTCAATTATCCTCAAAACAATTTCAACTACCCTCCACAAAATTTATACGAACCAGAACCGTATTTTCATCATTTCAATGATCAAACATCGTTTCAAAATTTCTCTCCCCAATACCCTCATTGTGCTAAGTGTGGGGGTCCTCATGATGATTATCAATGTCAATCGTGGGATCATAATTACTTTGGACCCGATCCTTGTTATAACACTTCCAGTTTTGACAATGTCCAACCCCCACAACTTCCCGTCATCGATCAATATCCTTGTATCCTCGAAGAACTTTCCGAGGAACAAGCTGCTCGCAACGAAAGATTACTAGCCGATGAGCGAGCAGCTCAAAAGCTTCTCCTCTTTAACGAAGCTTGCCGTCTCGATGACGAGGATGAGGAAGATTGGGAGATGACAAAGGACAAGGTGCATATCTCAAGCCCACAAAGTACCGCACATGTCCACTCTCCGCCCTTATCTTGCCTATCTACCTTAGAACCGTCGGATAATCTTTTAATGGGGGACGAAAATCTTAGCACTGTTCTGGAAACGGAACCGTCTTGTGTTGAGAACCTTGTCCCAAACCCAAGTGAGTCCGAGGTTATCTCCGGTAATATGTTTGATGAGCCTCTTGATGATGATTCTTCCCCTCCTCTTGACATCCCAAACGATCATGTCGAGATGTTCTCCGATTCTGACAACGATTGTACTTCGTTTGACGATTCTTTATCTTATGGAGACATCGATTATGTCGAGGACTTTCCTTCTGAGCTAGTTAGCTTAGAGGAGGTGAGAGATTCTGATGATCTGGAAATTGAGGACGAGATACTCCGTGAAAAATTGTTCAATGTAAATCTCCTCGTTTCTAAGATCGAATCATTTTGTGCTAAACCAGCTTCATCTCCTATCCCCATTGTGGATAGTGACTATATCTTGGAAAAGCCCGAACCATTTTCTGAACTTGAGGCTTTTTCCAATGATTCTTTTCCGGAATATGAAGTATTCCGCTTTGATGACGATCATACTGAAAAAGAGAATAGTGGCAATCCCACTTTTCATCTTTCTCTTCCTGAGTATGAGTCATCCACATTTGAATTGCCTCCTCCTTCCGAAAGGAGTGGACTTTTCCATGAGGAGTTCGCCGGTGAACTCGCTCACATCGATCCTCTTCCTCCGGGAATTGAGGATGAGCTTTTTGAGCAAAATGCTCCGCATCCTCTTCTATCCATGAGTAACTCATCTACCCTTGAGGATTTTACCGTGGTTGATACTTGCACTTCATTCCTCTCCGAGGATAAAGTTTTCAAACCCGGTATCTTACCTTTCAAGGGAGTTCACTCTCGGATATTTCTTAAGTCCAACACGGATGTTGTGACTTCTCTTGCGGTGGAAAAGATTTCTGAACATTCCGTTAATGTTCCTCAAACTAATCTTTTGCCCACCTATCCCACCCGTTGTCAAGTAATTGACACTTTGCCTTCTCCTCCCATTTCTTCTCCATGTCTTAACTCCTACGGGAGTGAAGACACCATCTTTGACCCCGGCATTTCTCATTCTCTTGAGCCGGGAATATATCTCATCGGTGTGGAACTTTCACGTGCTTCAAATGTTTGTCCAAACATTGTGAACGAAAGTCCGATCGAGATTGGTTTTCCACGTTGCTTCCCCAAGAACAAATGAATGCGGGGATCGAGTCAAGCTAGCGACTCGGTTATCAAAAACAGTAGCACACTATATGGGTTTTCACCCGTATCTCTGATTTATTTCTACTTTCTACCACCCTAGTGTGGGGGGGTTGCCCCACATGTTGTGTATATAAGTCTTCCAAAAAAAAAAAAAAAAAAAAATTTCTTCTTTCTAAATAATGGCCGTAGTATTTCCCTTTTACGTTCTTTGTTTCGGCATAACCGCCGGTACTTTGAATATTGAGGGCAATATTCATTTCTAAGTGTGGGGGGGAATTCTCACGAATTTTATCATATAATTATATTAATTCCCCCGTTTTTGGCCAAAATTTTTTTTTTTTTGGAATAAGTGTTTTGCACTTATTTTGGTTATCAGTCCGCCATGTCTGTAAGACAAAAGGATTGGCTAATCCAGGAGCAAACGGCTCTTGGTAAAGATTTATCAAATCCGTTGACGGCTTGCAATTTGCCCAAAATTGTATGGTATTCAGCTCACCATATCTTTAATTAGTGAAGAGTTGGCTAGCCCGCAAGTTATGGCTTGTGGTAAAGGCAGTGGAAAATCCATAATTGGTAATCAGCTCACCAAAGATAATATTGATAATTTATCTAAGAGTTGGCTAGTCCAGAAGGGTACGGCTTCTGGTAAAGACAAATCAAAACCGTTGAAAGCTGGTGGTTTGCTCAAAATCACATGGTTATCAGTGTACCATAGTTCTCACTTGAACTAAAAACATTTGGCTACTCCAGAAGTAATGGCTTTTGGTAAAGAGATTCAAATCCATTAAGTTTTCTCAAAAGATTGCTAGGGACTAGCAATGTTTTAGTGTGGGGGATTTGATGAGTGCGTATTCACTCATTATTTTAGGTCAAATCTGAGCTGCAAAACATCTAAAAACACTCCGAATTGCATCAAAATACTAAAAATATCTCAAAATTGTGTTTTATATGTTTCAGATGCAAAACAAATGAAAAACGAACAAAGTTTGCATAATTGGCAGTTTCAGTCCCCCGACTTTCAAAAATGGCAACTTTAGTCCCTGGAATTTCAAAGAATGACAGAATTTACCCCTGGGCACTTTAAATTGGAAAATAAACATTTTTAGTCCTTTGGTAATTCTTACTTGTCAAAATTGGTCATTTTGAGAATTTTTGGAAAATTACAATTTCAGTCCTTCAAGTTTCACAAATGACAGATTTGGTCCCTACATTATTTGAGTTTTTACAAGTTTGGACCTTGGATAGCATTTCAAGTTTCATATGTGACCCCTGGATTTTTAGTTTTAGCACTTTTGGTCCTTAAAGTATTACATGGTTACACTAATAATTATAAGTCCAAAGTGTTATCTCTTAGGCCCAAATACAACCAATCCAACCCACGACCCTAAACTGTGACCCGGTCAAACCCCAACACCACCCGGTCAATGGATAACATAAACCAACCCACACCCAATCCCCTTCCTTCTTCCCCATTTTTCCCGCCCAAGGAACAAACACCCAGAACCCTAGACTCTCTCTTTCTCTCTTCTCAAAACATCTCACCATCCTAGACACTCAACCTCCCAAACCTTCTATTACCCAACAATCACCTTTACCCAAACCCAACTCCATCTCTTTACCCAGGTTAACCCTAATCCCAAACCCACTCATCTATTTTACCCCTCCCCAAGATCTCCAGCTCAGCAATCCATGGGAATAAAGACCTCATCTATGGCTCAGATTTTCTCATTTGGTACCTAACTGTTGGACGGCTAGGATTTAATTCAAGAAGTACAAGCTCATGATATGAAGACCATTGCCAGTAGTATAAAGATAAAAGCTTGTAAGCCTTTGAAAGGCATTAGGATTTTAGGATTTAGTTATTTTAAAAAGTTTTAGTTTCTGCTTTTTTATTAAGTTGTATTATGTCTTTTTAATTAATGAAAAATTTCTTCACTTGTTGGTTTTACTTTTTTGCTTATTTAGCTAATAAGCACTTTAGTGCTTATTAGCCTATTGCTTATTAATTCTCAGTCATAAGTTCATTTTAAGGTTTTAAGTAAGTTTTATAAGTAAACAATACAAAGTCTGCTGTTAAAAAATTGTTTTCAAAAGCATTCCACCCATTAAGGGGTGTTTGGTTTAAGCTTAATTGAGGTCTAAAAGCAGCTTTCTACCCACTTTGACTCTCAAAGTCAAAGTGGGTTAAGGTCTAGATAAGTTTTTAAAGTTGAGTTTTAGATACAAAGATTGCAAGTTTGGTTTATATAAAAAATTTTCACAAAAATGCTTTCTGTGCTACTGTTTTAAACAGCAGCTGTACCATTTCAAGCCCTCTCCACGGCTTATTTTTAAGCCAAATCTTTTCAAAATTGTTTTTCTCACATCTCAACGTACCCAACTCAACATAGCATTAGTTAGTTTGCTTGTAGGAATAGTCTAGCTTAGTTAAAATAGCACTTCAAATCTGTCAAAAATCCACAGCAGTACCTGTTTCAGCAGCCTATAGCAGCCCTTGTTTTAGCTTATTTCATGTTCCCATTTTAGCTTATTTAGTATCCTTAGTGCTTATTAGGTGACATAGACTAGGTGTACCAATTTTTAGCTTATTTCATGCTTGTTTAGTGCTTATTTAGCTTCTTAGAATAGCTTAACAGTTCCTTGAATGCCATTTCCCTTTTAGCTTAAGACTTCCCCCAAACTGCTTATTACCCCCCTAGTTTAGTGCTTATATTCTGTACATCTAGCTTATCATTGTTTCAAAACATTACAAATGCTTATTTACAAGATTCTTAGTGCTTATTCATTGATCCTTTGTGCTTAAAACTGAAAAGGGTGTTTGTTTTAGCCATTCATTGCTGTTGGAATAAGCAGTCTCCAACTGCTTATTTCCAAGTTTTGATAAAAAGTGTCTTCACAAAAAATTCTCATTTTCATCTTATTATTAAGTTTCAAAAAGAAAATTTCAAAAAAAAAAATAGTTTTCAAAAAAGGTGCAGGGGTGGGATTCGACCCCCTGACCTCTTGCTCAAACACTCAACACCACGCTCATTAACCAACTGCCCTAGGGACTTTGATTAGTCATTTCTTGCACCCTTTAATATTTAAAGTACCAATACAGTTTCTAGCTTATAGCTTATTTTGGCTTTTTAAATGCTTATTTCATAAAGTAGTGTACCTCTTTTTTATTTTTCTCAAAATCAGTATAACTTAAAGTATTTTTAGTGAAAATTTCAGATTTTTCTAAAATCATTTAGTATTTTTTATAATTAAATTAGATTAAATTAGTTTTTAATTTGTAATAAATAATTTAAAAGTCGAAAAAATATTCCGCTTTTTCCTAAAATCATTTTTAGTCATGTAGAATGTAGGAAAATTGATTTCACACCCGTAGCCCTTAAATTGCAAAAGTTTTACGTTTTTGGACCCGGGTGGTTGCTGGTTTTGCGTTTTGCATTTTAGCACCCCTAGGATGTAATTTAGCGTTGTTTTATTGTTTCTTAGGCTTAGTCGTATTTTATTTAGTGTTCTCTTTGTTTTACATGCTTTATTTTCATTTCCGTTCTTTAATTTGTAGTGTAATCAAAATCCAAAATTCGTTTAACCATTCAAGTCCTTATCACAAAACTCATCGATCCCGTCAATTTCACACCTCGTTGGGACACGACCCGGGGAAATCACTTCCCGGTATCACTTTTATCACACCCGTGAGGTTTGGCACGTTGACCTTTTTCTTAAAGGGTCGATTTGTCGAATTTTACGGTTATTTTGATATACGTTGATATTGTGTTTTTCACCACTCACTTCACAACGGATCACATGACATATTTTTACCACACAACATTTTCAGAATCTCTCAAAAACCTGTTATAATATGTTATAGAACATGTTAAAACACTGTTGTTCATTATTTATGTTGTTCATATGATTCGGGTGGTCTAGGATTATGGAAGAACAAGTTAGCCATCTTTAGAGAGAGAAAGAGTAGAGAGGGTAGCTTTATAGAGAGAGAAACACCTAGTGTGTGTTTTATTAAAATGAAAACCACCAACCCTTCCCTTTAGTGGGAAGGGGTATTTATACAAACTACTAAACGCCACCTACGGGCTGTGGATCAGGCATACAGTGGGTAAAGACTTGTCCATCCTCCAAGGTATTGCTAAAATAACTAATTAACTAATAAATAACGTTATGTCTACGAGCTAACATATGCTAAACTATAGTTGGGGTGACCGAATCTTCAACATGGATTTTCTAAATCCCAACAATAAGATTATTATATTTCGAAATATTCGTACACCGTCATAGGATATGGCAGATCTTCAATGTACATATGATGTATCCCTTCACCGTAATCTTGAAATGTCTTGGTGAAGTCTTCGAATTGATATGCCGCATCTTTTGGATGTCATAGAGTAGAATAAGTCAGATATTCTATGTTGACTAAGGTTTCATATACGGCATATGGGAGAAGCCCATACGGTGTATTCTTCAAAGTCAGAAAATGGTCTTCATATTCGTCTAAGTCTTGATGTACGGTGTATCTGTCTAAAATGATACGACATATCTACCTTTCGTTTAGTAGACTTTTCCAACTTGATCCATTTAGCTCCAATTTGTGTCTAAAATAGTTAACTTTCACCAAATGCTTGTTTATAACTGAGATTTACAAAAGTAAGCGATTAAGTATCAATTATCATATAAAATAATACAAAACAAGCAATATAAATAGGATAAATGATGCTAATAATATGTTGTTATTTGATATCATCACGTAGTAGTAGTGATTGGTGGTGGTGGTAACCGGTGGTGGTAGGGGTAGAGGTGGGTGGTGGTATGGGGTGGAGGTGGGTGGTGGTAGAGGGTGGCGGTGGTGGTGGCGGTGGTGGGCGGTGGTTATGTATTTGGAACTAACTACGGTTTTGTATTGAGGACCAATGGTGCAATTTTTTATGTATTAGGGACTAACTCGGGTTATGTATTGAGGTTCAACGATGTAATTGTTTATGTATTGGGGACTAATGGTGTACTTACCATAATGGTTCATAATGGTGTAATTATTCATTGGTTAAAATTTGAAAGTATAATAGTTATAGTGGACATTTTGAAAGTATTTTAGTCATATTAGCCCAAATTGAAAAATACATTAGTCATTTATAGCTTTTGCCCTAAAATTTATATTTTTTCTAAGTTGTATCATGGGTATAACTTTTAAGTAATAGTTAGCCCAAATTGAAAAATACTATAGATTCATTTTCAGAGTAATATTTATGGCTGTAACTTTTAAGTTACGTTCGGCTCTCTTAACTTTAAATCCTTACTCCGCCTCTCAAATAGCAGATTCAGATTTTGTAGAAGATTATCGGATTGTGGCATTTATCTTCCTAGCTTCTATCATTCTCTGAGTACAACATGCGCTATGTTTTCAAACACCTTTTATACAACTAAAAACCTAATTTGCATTTATAACTAACAACTTTTAACTAATGATAATTATGTTTGGAAAACACAATCATATTCCAAGTTAAACCAGTTTTTTTAGTCGATTTCTTGTCTTTTAACTATTTTTTTTAGAAAGGCAACATATATTAAGAGGAACCAACAATGCAAAGTGCAAAAGAAATGGCAACCCACCTTCTAACAAGACAATTAAAAAGCGAGCCCCAAAAAACAGAAAGACAAAATACAATACTACTAAATACATACAACAAAGACCAATATAGGAAGCTGACATAGAACCTATCCAAACACATGACCTGCACTATGTTACCAACGAATTCCAAACAAGAAACTTAACTGGCCCACAAATACATATACCACGAAGAAAGACATCAAAGAGAAGAAAAGAACACAATGATTGTGGGACAAGCCCACTAACAACCACTGCGTACAAACCACCCATTACTGTTTCCACACAAAATCTAACTCAACCAAACACACTGACAAGGAACTGAGAAAAGCAGCAGACACAAAAACCACGAATTTAGTTGCACAAGCTCACTGTACCAGATACTGTAGCACACAATATAGCAGACAAGAACCTAGAACCTTATCAGACTACACACACACTGATGAAATATGAAGTACCACACTGTAGCAAATTGTAAACCAACCATTAGAAATCCTTACCGTAGCCGAATATTTTGTAGATCCCTTAGACAATGTTGCCAATCTATCACATTATATTTGCTTGATCTTCTCACTATCCATTCGTAACTTTTGAGTTGAATATCTTGAACAATCTTATTCGTACTTGATACTTTTTTGCCGAACGCACGAGCAATTTTTTCTTTCCAAATGAAGTACCCGAACGTCCAAATAACCGCACTCCAAACACGAAATAGAGAGACGGGGATAGTAGTGTTTCCGCTATTAGAGAATACTTCTTCAATAGTGAAAGCATTAACCGTCCCCACCTTCCACCAATTGAACACTTTATCCCACACACTCATCACTAAATCGCAAGTGACCAAGTAATGCTTTCACGTTTCCACACTATTATTACAACATGGTCAAAGAATCGAATCCAAATCAATGTCTCTTCTATCTAATTCCACACGTACCAAAAGTCTTCCTCTTAGATCCCTCCACACAAAAATGTTTACATTTTTAGGTACCAATTTGTTCCAAATCTTCTCGCGACTACCATCTTCCACGTGCAAAATCTTCTCCTCGATCAATCTTGTAAGCTCTTTCACCCTGAACTCTCGGTCTTCATTAAGTATCCATCTCCATTTGTCCCTACAATTAGAGTCAACAACAATATTTCGAACAACCCCAATAAGCTCCTCATAATCGCTACTAACTCTACCCATAATGCTTCTAACCCAATCCCAATCCCATTCCCAAAGACCATTAACCCACGACCCCATACCCCGAACATTACCCTCCTTACTTCTATCTAAGTGATATAACCTAGGGAATCTATCATATAACCTTCGATTATCCACCCATCTATCGACCCAAAATCTAATGTCTCTTCCATCACCCAACACCCCGAACCAAGATGAAGAAAACTCTATCCCTAACCCATCAATCTCCTCCCCAATCTTCACTATATCCCTCCTCACCCCGCCCTTCCCACCCCTCCTCCCGAAACCATACCATCCTCCAAACCCTCGATATCCCCATGAATGCTCTTAATCACCCTCACCTATAAATTCCCCCTTCCTCTTAAATCTCCACCACCACATACCTAAAAGTGCCAAATTTTTTGACCTTAAAGACCTGATATTAAGGCCCCCCTCCCTAAAAGAAGAAATGAATGAATCCCATTTGACCCAAAAAAGTTTTTTACTCTCCCCAACTCCCCCCCCCCAAAATTTTTTCCTAATTATCTTGAGACTTTTTAAAATACTCACAGGCACGCGAAACATCGAGAAATAATACAATGGCAAGCTACCAAGAACCAATTTAACCAACGTTAGACGTTCCCCGAACAACATCGTCTTAGCTTTCGAATCCGATAATCTATTTTTGAATTTCTCCACAACGGGACCCCACGCATTAACCCTCCTCATATTTTCTCTAATTGGTAACCCCAAGTACGTAAAAGGAAATTCCCCAATGCCACATCCCATCCACCGTTCCATATCCGCTATATCCCTCTCATTAACGCCTATGCCATATGATTTGCTAAAGTTCACCTTTAGCCCGGACACCTCTTCGAAACACTTGTGAATGCACATAAGGGATTTAGCATTCTCTTTATTCCACTCTCCAAAAAATATGGTATCATCTGCATATTGTAGGCGTAAAACCGTGACACTTTTTCCCCCACAATAACTCCCCTGAAAATACCTTTCTCCATTGCTTTGGAGACGATCGCGTTTAGCCCTTCAACCGCTAAAATGAATTAAAAAGGTGATAGAGGGTTACCTTATCTAACCCCCCTTTCTACGCCGAATTCCACGGAAGGAGAGCCGTTAACCAAGATGGACATCGAATATGACCTCAAACATGTATCAATATACTTGCACCACTTTCTCCCGAACCCCATCTTCATCATTATGTCTAATAAAAATATTCAGTTTATACTATCATAAGCCTTCTCGAAATCCACTTTAAAAATAAGGCCCTTTTTCTTTCCTTTTCTTTAGATAATCCATCATCTCGTTAGCTATAATAAATCCATCTAGAATATACCTACCTTTTATGAATGCATTCTGCACTTCCCCCACCACACTACCCACCACTCTCTTAACCCTGACCGCTAGCATTTTTGCTATTATTTTGTAAAAGCATCCGATAAGGCTAATGGGCCGAAAATCGTTAAGACCTAACGGGTCCGCCACTTTGGGGATGATGGAAATGAAAGAAGCATTACACCCCTTTGAGATTTCCATATGACCCCAAAACTCATGAACCGCCTTTAAAAATCCGATTTAACTATATTCTTTGATTTTTTTATGAACTTACAATTAAGACCGTCAGGCCCCGGGGCTTTATCCCCCCACAGCTACATATAGCTTCCCAAAATTCCTTCTCAATAAGACATGTTGGGTTTATTGATTTGATGATACAAAACAAGAAGAATGAAACAAGAAGGGCTTAAAGTGACAAAGGAAGAATTCTTCAAATAATGAAGAATGAAACACAAGGGACTTGCTTGATAAAGAAGATTTTATTTATTAGTCCTTTGTAGTCTTTGTAAACCCTAATCTCTATTATATAAAGAGATCAAGGGTACAGGTTTTTATTATGTCTTCCAAAAATATAATTGACTAGAGAGTTTGTGTAGCCCTAAGATCAAGGTGTTCTTTATCCCTGTTACAGGTGATAACACGTTCTACCATCGATCAAGGTAGAATCAGGGCTTGTATGATGATGATGAAAATCCTTGTTAATAACAAAGTATTGTTTTGATTATTCCGCTGTGCAACGTATATTGTCTTTGTTATTATGATCCTTAGTGCTCTAAACGATCCATGAAGTCCTAACAAACTCCACAATTGGTATCAGATCCAAGGGGGCTCGTTACCTAGGGATTCACAAGGTTCTGTTTGTCGAAGAATGGAGAAAAAAAGAAAATTTTGAATCTGGAAAATTTTCGTAATGTTTTTGCAGGTCAGTTTTCAAACAGCGATAACGTTTTCGTTAACCGTTGGATCGGGCTGTAATTTTGGTTGAAGCTTCTCTATATATCAAGCTAACTTTTCACCGGAGGGATCTTTCATATGAGTTCTAATTGAAAGATATAGGCTGTCGAAAACTGCAGAGAGAGGTATGAAATTCGAATTTTTAGGGTGTTCTTCGTGCTTACTTGGGTTAATTCGATCTAGAAGGTGGACATATGTTGTTTGATATCTAAAATTCATGAAAGAAAGCACTGTGAATGTGTATGATCGATTTTTGGTGATTTTAAGGTTTTAGTGACACTTTAAAAGGACAACTATGATTCTGTTAGTGCAAGTCAAGTTGGTGAAAACTAAGGTTTTTCATCAAACCCTAATCTGGTCAAAAAGTTTTGGTCGTTCTTGATGTTCCTACTACTGCGAACTACTGCTACTTAATAAGTAACTGCTGCTAGCTTTATTCAAACTGCTGCTACCTTTGAAAGTATTTGCTGCTACCTTCACGTTTCTACTGCTAACCCTATGTTAATGCTGCTAGCATTGTTTTTAATGCTGATAGTTACTATCAACAAGTTAGTACTGCTCGAGCAAATTTTGTGTCTGCTCGAAGTTAGTTAATACTGCTAACTTCAAGTTAATGCTGCTGGTTATTTTTTATGTAATGCCCAATTCGTACTGCTTGTTCATATTGGATTGAAGTGTCTCGAATACATTAGTAATAAGAGCTAAGAGGGTATATTAGTTTTGATTACTACTGTTTTTTTGGTATTCGTGATACTTACTACTGCTGACCTTAAGTAGATACTGCTAGTTCGCACTTACTACTGCTAGAATATTTTACTACTATTCGATCATATTGATGATGTTCTTCAAATTTACTATTGCTTGGTCTTGGATATTCTTGTTGTCATCTTTCAAACCTAATGCAGAATTAGGATGTTCATTAATGGTTGGTATTACATGGTGTTCGTGCTCATTGTTGGTTAGTTTTTCGTACAACGCTTATGGTTGATTTTATTGCTTTTGGTCATAAGATAGTTAACATATTGGCTTCAAGGGAAGATTATGATTAAATGTTTAACTATCTTACATGCATCATTTGAGGGGATGTTTTTACTACTGCTAGTTGATATTAGTATTGTTGGTTCAAGTTTTTATTGCCTTGATTTCATTTATTGTAAGCTTTTTGGTGTTCTTCATGGTGGGTATTTTGAGGCATTAGAAGTTTGGATTAACAGTATGATATTGGTGTGTGATGGTCGAGATCTTAGTTGCATATGTTCCTTATTTGTATGATAACAAAAAGGGGAAGAGATGTTATGGTGCATGGCATGGATTAAGGGGAAGACAAGATTGTTTTGGGAAGACATGCTTATTTCATTCATGGTGAGATTTTATTATCTCAATTTCTCTACTTCGTCTAGGGAAATTCGTACAAGAACGTGTTTGTTTTGTCAACATCAAATAGGGGAAGATTGTTGGGTTTATTGATGTAATGATACAAAACAAGAAGAATGAAACAAGAAGGGCTTAAAGTGACAAAGGAAGAATTCTTCAAATAATGAAGAATGAAACACAAGGGACTTGCTTGATAAAGAAGATTTTATTTATTAGTCCTTTGTAGTATTTTGTAAACCCTAATCTCTATTATATAAAGAGATCAAGGGTACAGGTTTTTATTATGTCTTCCAAAAATGTAGTCGACTAGAGAGTTTGTGTAACCCTAAGATCAATGTGTTGGAATCACTCCAAAACTATATTTCAAGTGTTTGTAATCAATATGAAATAGTTTGCTTAATTAGGCTTTTATGGTTGTTTTAAAGGTAAGGCTTATGTAGAAAGCCCATAAGCCTTGGCCCAAGCCCAATAAGGAAAGGAAGGGAACTTGTGTGTTGCCCTAGTTCCTTTCCCTATATAAGCACTTGTAAACCTTCATTTGAAGGTTGGTTGTTCACTCTCATTCAATACCTACGCATAACCTTTTGTTACTCTTATATCGTGTGTGTTTGATAGTGTTCATCCGCTCTATCTCTTCTATATTTCTTACATATTGATGCTTGTGTTACAATATGGTGACTTAACAGTGGTATCAATCGCCATCTAGTTGGGTGAAACATATTAGTTTTTTGTTGAAAGTTATTGTAATACGCGTGAGTTTTGGTATCTCAACTTTCATACGCTTAAAAGCTTCAA
Source organism: Chrysanthemum makinoi (assembly GCA_910596185.1). Taxonomy (NCBI): domain Eukaryota; kingdom Viridiplantae; phylum Streptophyta; class Magnoliopsida; order Asterales; family Asteraceae; genus Chrysanthemum; species Chrysanthemum makinoi. Next base: position 100,015,293 of record OU343217.1, on the reverse strand, counting down.
ATTTTACACTTAAAAATTCAAGATTTTTGTGGTTTAAGGTTTATTTAGTGTTAAAGTTTAAGTTTTTAGCATCAAGTTTGAAACTTTACACGTGTTAAATAGTTTTTGAGCTTGGTTTTGATAGTGTACTTCTGTCTATTCGTAAGGTGAAAAAGTGTTTTAGATCATCAAGTTTCAAACTTTTGTGTTATTTTGGTGATATTGAAGCTCTTTCATTATTTAAATCAGGTTTCTAAACACTTTTAAGCATAAAAATCAGTTTTGGTGGTAGTTTCTACTCTTAGTAAAACCCTAGTTTTACTCGTAAGCTTTTGTCTACGCCTAAGCCTCTGTTACGCGTAAGCTGCTCACATTTGATCTTCAGTACTGTTGGTTTACTCAGTGTTTTCTTGCTTGGATAAGCCTGAAAACACTTCGACTTTGGATATCTTTTACACTGGTATAAGTGTAAAGGATTTTTGGGCAAAACCCTAGTTTTATGCCTAAGCTAATCTCTTACGCGTAGCATCTCTTTTGCCTAAGCATTTCTTACGCCTAAGCTTGTCTTACGCCTAAGCAAATATTACGCATAAGGATTCTACTACTAAGTCTTTGGTTTACGCCTAAGCTAAGTTTTCCTCAAGTCTACGTGTAAGCTAACACTACGCGTAAGCCATTGTCTACGCGTAAGTTGGGTATTACGCGTAAGGTTACTTTCTACTCATAAGCTGTTTCTACGCTTAAGGTTACTTCATCAACAAACTCTAAGTTTCATTCGACTACAAAGATCCATCATCAACACAAGTTTCAAGATGTCTCAACCACCATACTCTAGCTACTTTCCTCATGAGTATCATCAACAACAACAATTCTATCAACAATATCCTCCACCATCTCCACAACAGTAGCAACAATTTCAACAAAAATTTCAACACTTTCCTCAAGGATCAAACCCTCTTCCACCACAAATGGTTCCACCAAACCCTCATCAACAAGTACAACATTACACATACTTTCAAAATCAGTATCCTGCCAAGTATGCTATGAATGTTACAACACCAAAGGAACCGTCTTGGTTTGCAAAGATGTGTGAAGCTTTAAGTAGCCAACAATCAATTCGTGAAGTTGGATCCCTTGAAAGACCTCCAATGCTCACTCCCGGAAACTACGATCAATGGGTGATAAGGTTCTTTAGGTTTTGTGATCTCAAGAAGCCACATGGTAAGTTTTTGAAGAAGGTCATCCTTGAAGGTCCTTTTCAAATGCCTACTATCACTGTACCCGGAGATCCGACTGCCAATCCACCAAGAGATGATATCACCAACATTGTCGGTCTTGATCAACTTACTACTAATAAACTTCTTCACTTAGAAGCTGATGAACTTGCAATGCAATATATCCTTTTGGGATTACCCAATCCAATACTTCGTAGTGTTGATGCTCAAAAGACTGCTAAAGCAATGTGGGAGCACATTCATCTTCTAATGGAAGACACTGAACTCAATCAAGAAGACATGGAATCAAAAATCTACTTAGCATATGACCACTTCATGATTGAACCAGGGGAGACATTAGAGTCATATCATCATCGGTTCTCAGACATCATCAATGACTTGGATAAACATAATATCATTATGCCAAGGATTGCAGTCAACACAAAGTTCCTGAGCAGTCTTGGTCCTGATTGGGAAAAGTATGTTATCTTTATCTGTCAAGAGAAGAATCTTCATCAAGCTACATACGGATTCTTGTATGACTATTTGAAACATCACCAAAAGGAAGTTGACAAAGAAAGAGTCATCTGTGGGGCCCCTATTTCACCTTCACTCCCGGATAATCAAACTCTTGTTTTATGGGCTCAAGCATGTTATCCTCAATTCCCGACCTTGCAAACTGTCTTCACAAATCCTCTACAACCAACTGCTCAGATTACACCGTATGATCCATCACAGCAATAATCCCAAGAAACTCAATTGGTTCCATACAACAACAACAATGATCAAGCACTCTACAGTGAATCTAATGAGGATGTTGAAGCTTTCGATGCATTGCAACAAGGGTTTGTCATGATTGCTCGAGCTTTCGGTCGATATTCTAACAAATCCAACAATCGCATTCGTACCTCATTCAACACAAGGAATCAAGCTGTTGTTAACAACGGAAGAGTTGAAGTTCAGAATCGTGGTAATGCTCGTCAGATGGGTAGTGGTCAAGGATTTAATGTTCATGGAAGGAATAACATGGGTGCTCAACAACAACGGGTTCAAGTGGTTGATCAGGGAAATGCTCAGAGTGGGGTTAATGGTTTCCGATGCTATAACTGCAATGAGAAGGGTCATCTGGCTAATGCATGCCCAAAGCCGAGGACAAGAGGCAACGCTTATCACAAAGAGGCTTTACTCTTGGCTCTTAAGGATGAAGCTGGTGGAACTCTTACCAACAAGGAACAGAGCTTCATGGCTAATGCAGATTCAGATGATGACATGGAGGACTTGCAGGCTAATGCTATTGTGATGTTAATGGCAAACATGCAAGAGCTCCACATGAGTGACACAGGCCCAGTGTATGACACTGATGGCTTGTCTGAGGTACCGGATCCAAACATACTTATACATGATCTGATATCTCCGTCACCATCTGCATCTGACAAGGCACAGAGTGTTCAAAATGAGCCCTCTAAAAATCATTCCGACAATAATCAAATAGATCCCGTAGTTATATTTGACGATCAAGACGACCTTATGGTTAATATTGATAATCAAGTTGACTTCGTGGTTATATTTGTGGATCTAAATAATGATCATGTTGAGACTCAAGTTGAACAAGATGAACCTTTGTCTGATCCAAATCTTGAACTCATGGCCACCTTATTTCAGACCACCCAATCTAAATTTGAAAAGTGCAATGAGATCAATAAGAAATTGCAAGATAAAATTGCACTGTTGACTAAGGATAATGAATGCTATAAGTTCCAACTCAACATTTTTCAAACAAAAGAAAAACGTGAAAAAGGTTTTGAAGTCGCATTTGCTAAATCTTACCAAAATGAAAAATCTTTAGAAAAACAGATATGTGATCTAGTTGCATCCAAAAATGCTTTGTTGTCTCAAATTGAACAATTGAAATTTGATCATAAACAACAAGTTAACCCTCTCACTTCGAAAACTCAAAAAGCCAAGTCTGAGTTGTTAACTTGTCAAAAACAGTATTGTGAGTACAAAAAGCATTCGAGGAAACAAATAGATGACTATCTTCAGGAAAATTGTCAACTTACAAAACAAAATCAAAAAGTTTTGAAATGTTGTTTACAAACATGGTGAGTCAATCACAACAATTCAAAAGTTTACTTTTAAACCAAATCCAAATGGATATAGACCAAATCTTGTTGATTACAAACCACGTTTCTCACATCGAGCATTGAAACCAAATCCTCAAGTTTACAGTGCAGAACATAGAATTGATGACTCCATTATGAGTGTTGTTGAATATAATCGTATGGAGGAACTAGATGCATAAGACGAGAGTCTGTTAAAATTGGAAAATGTTGTTTATAACAAACCTTTTAACTATTCAAAAGCCATAACTTTCGTCACACAACAGGATAATTCTAACACACCTTGGGTTATCACACCAACTTCTGAGTCCTCTTCCAATGATGGTCCCCTATCCAATAATGCACAAATTAATGGTCATTTACCTTCATTTAGTGAAATAAAGCCATTAGCTGAACAATGTCTACTTTTATGTCTGACATAAAACTTTTGGAACATGCAATTGAAGTTAATTCTGAAATCAAAGCTGAACATTTTCAATCGCCATTTGCGCGACAACAAAGGGATATTTTTCAGAAAGGGCTTTTACCACATGTCCGAAATCTTAAAGTGTGTGCAATATATTGGGAACGGGATCTTCAAATACTAAACGTAAAAAGATAATGTTTCGAAATCATGTTGATCGACTCTTGGAAGATGTTATCTGTGCTGATACCATAAATGTTGTGTTACTTCATTCTGTTGCATATGCATTCGATTATATTCTTGTTGATTCGTTGAAAATGTTGAGAATATCGCTAACGTGCAGCAAATCAAATCTTTGAAAATTGAAAATGAGCGTTTGATCAACGAACTTTCAAATGCAAAACGTCGTCTTCAATGGTGTCAAAAGGATTGTCAAAATCGAGAACTTGCTTTGCAAAGCAAAATCAACCAGTTGCGTTCAAAATCTGTTTATCCAAAAATAGAACATCTGGATGATGAAAACGTGTCTTTAAAATGTCAAATTTCAAAATATGAATAAGAAATTGCCAAAGTCAAAACAGAATATGGTGTCATATTTGATTTTCTTAAACAGACTCATGAAAAAGCATCACAAGAACTTGATAATCATCTTGCACATACCAAAGATGTTTTAAATGTTAATGCAAACATTCGCTATGAAAATCAAGATTTATTGCACACTATTGTTGAGTTGAAAGCAAAGCTAAGAAAGTATGATAAAGATAAGTTTAGTAACACTAATGGACTTGCACATGGAATGTTTAAAAGTGACACTAGAACACCTAATGACAAACCACAAGATACTAATGTGCTTCTTTCCACTGAAATAGGAATATTTGCCTCTTTTCCCAATGCTAGCACTTCACAGCTTAAGAGCACATCAAGGAAGAATAGGAAGTTGCGACGTAAGAAAAGAACAATAAAGACCTCTGAAGTACAAGAACACCTTAGGACTTTGAATAAGACTCAAGTTGCACCCACTTTATACATTGAGTTAGACAAATGTAATAGAAAAAGTGATGTAACGAATGCTGAACCTTTAAGTACTTTAAATGTTATGTTTGAAGCATCATGTGTTGGTTGTCATAAAAGCATGTTTTCTGGTTGTCATGATAAATGTGTTGCTAATACTATCTTATCTCGTAAGCGAACTAGAAAACGGAATACCTCTAGGCCCACTAATGCTTCTAAGTCCGTGCTAGGTAAACCGCCTTCTAGTGCTCATGCCTTAATCATTGATGTACCCATAGAACCCCATTCAACTCCTAGGAAGAACTTATCACCTAGTGCATTCACTAAGACAAAAGCTAAGACTAGTTGGAGATGGCAGAAATGGTTACATAATACACTTGGTTTTAAATGGATACCTAAAATCATTAACATGTGTATGTCTTGGCTAACGGAACCCTCTAACTCTTCGGGTTCCACCTCTACTTCTATTCCACTGTGTCGTGCGTATTGTATGCAGGTGATACAGATCATTCTCTGGATTGTTGATAGCGGATGTTCCCGGCACATGACAGGAAATCTCAAACTGTTATCAAACTTTGTTTCAAAGTTCATTGGCACTGTCAGGTTCGGGAATGATCACTTCGCAACTATCATGGGCTACGGAGATTACATCAATGGGTATATCGAAATTAGCAGAGTTTATTATGTGGAAGGTCTCGCTCATAATCTCTTTTCTGTCGGTCAATTTTGTGATGGAGATTTGGAAGTTGCTTTTAGGGAGAAAACTTGTTTCATTCGTGATCTACAAGGAAATGATCTTATGTCTGGAACTCGCACATCAAGTCTTTACACAATCTCCATGCAAGACATGATTGCTTCATCTCCCACATGTCTACTGTCTAAAGCAACATCTACAAAATCTTGGCTATGGCACCGTCGTCTTTCACACTTAAACTTTCAAACCATAACCAATCTTGCACGTTACAAACTTGTTGAAGGTCTTCCAAGATTTCGGTATTCTAAAGATCATCTATGCTCGGCTTGTGAACAAGGGAAAAGCACTCGTGCTCACTTTCCTTCAAAGGTGGAACACAGCTCACAACATGTGCTTCATCTTCTTCACATGGATTTGTGTGGCCCAATGCATGTGCAGATGATCAATGGCAAACGCTACGTTTTGGTAATTGTCGATAACTACTCAAGATGGACTTGGGTTTATTTTCTTCGAAGTAAAGATCAAGCTCCACAGATGATCATCACATTTCTCACGAAAATTCAAGTTCAGCTCCGGAACACAGTCAGACAAATCAGAACAGACAAAGGAACTGAATTTGTAAATCAGACTCTCCGAGAATACTATGAGAAAGTGGGAATTGAGCATCAAACATCAATTGCACGAACACCAGAACAAAATGGAATTGTTGAAAAACGAAACCGTACGTTAGTGGAAGCTACAAGAACGATGTTGATAAATGCAAAACTACCAGATTACTTGTGGGCAGAAGCCGTGTCAGCTGCATGCTACACTCAGAACCGTTCTATGATCACTAAACGCCACAAAAAATACCTTATGAGCTTATCCATAACCATAAACCGAATCTCAATCAAACACTTTCATGTATTTGGTGTTCTCTATTACCCGAATAATAATCGTGATGACTTTGGAAAGCTCAAGGCTAAAGCTGATATTGGAGTCTTCGTTGGATACTGTGAAAATTCTAAAGGATACCGGATATGGAATCGTCGTACAAGGCATTATGAAACGATTCATGCAAATTTCAATGAACTTACTGAAATGGCTTCTGAGCAAATCAGCTTGGAACCCGGACATAACCGTCTAAACTTCCCCCAAACCCCATCATCAGCTGAACCAAGCTAACAACTTACTTGACGTCAAATGGAACAACTATTTGCTCCTCTGTTTAGTGATGATATTGATCAACGTGCTCCAGATGTATCAAATGTTTCCGCTGCTCAACCTGATAATACTCCAATACCAGATACACCTGCAACAACAACAACTATTGAAGTAGCACCTCCAGTTGATTCAACAACAACAGCCGAACAAACTGCATCCAATGACGCTGAACCAGCTGATGATCTTCTGAATGGTGAAGTACCTACATCTACAGATTATGATCTGAATGCGTTCTTTAACCCTTTCGCAAATGCTACTGCTTCCTCAGATGTTGCGGAATAATCTACAAGCCATTTGAATCCTCCCAATATGCATAATGTATTTCAACATCAACCTTCCACACATCGTTGGACTAAAGACCATCCTCTTGTGAACATTATTGGAAACCCGAATCAACCAGTCGTAACTAGACAATGCCTTCATACTGACGGAGAACATTACATTTATGCTTTAACAGTGTGTCAATCTGAACCCAAAAACATTAAAGAAGCAATGACTTACGACAACTGGATAGAATCCATGCAAGAAGAATTAAATCAGTTTAAACGTCTTGAAGTATGGGAATTGGTTGAAAGACCAACATGGGTCTATGTCATTGGTCTGAAATGGTTTTAGAAAAACAAGTTAGATGCTGAGGGCACGGTTATCTGAAATAAGTCACGTCTGGTGGCTAAGGGTTATAGACAAGAATAGGGGATTGACTTCGAGGAATCATTCGCACCGGTTGCTAGACTTGAGGCTGTACGGATTTTTCTGGCATTCGCGGCTCACATGAACATCACGGTCTATCAGATGGATGTCAAAACCGCCTTTTTGAATGGTCAACTGAAGGAAACGGTTTATGTTAGTCAGCCGGAAGGATATGTTGATCCAGAGTTCCCGAATCACGTCTTCAAACTGAAAAAGGCTCTTTACGGTCTCAAACAAGCTCATCGGGCGTGGTATTATAAGTTATCATTCTTTCTCCTTGCCAATAATTTCACTAAAGGATCGGTCGACCCAACACTTTCCATTCAATATCACGGGGCTCACATTTTAATCGTTCAAATCTATGTGGATGACATCATTTTTGGGTCAACACATAAAAAGTACTCAAACGAATTTTCAAAACTTATGAAAAAACATTTTGAAATATCTATGATGGGTGAACTTACATTCTTTCTAGGATTGCAAGTTCATCAATCACCCCGTGGTATTTTCCTAAATCAGTCCAAATATGCTCTTGAAATTTTAAACAAACATGGAATGCAAAGCTGTGATACCTATGCCACACCAATGGCACATACCAATAAACTGGACGCTGATTTGCATGGGAAATTGGTTGTCCCTACCAAATACCGAAGTATTATTAGGTCTCTCATGTATCTAACAGCCAGTAGACCTGATATTGTATTTCTTTGTATATCTTTGCTCACGTTATCGTCGAGACCAATCTGAAACTCACCTCTCTGAGGCTAAAAGAATCCTCCGATACATCAAGGTAATCATTAATTTGGGGATATGGTATCCGAAGGATTCTGGTTTTGAACTAATAGCTTTTTGACGCGATCACGCAGGTTGCTTAATTCTCGGAAAAGTACTTCAGGTGCTCTACAATTTCTTGGTGATAAACTAGTGTCACGGCAATTGAAGAAACAGGATTGTACATCGCTGTCCTCAACCAAAGCAGAATATGTAGCCATGTCAGCGTGTTGTGCTCAAGTCATTTGGATGAGAACACAACTCAAAGACTATGGTTACATATTTGACAGAATCCCGATGTACTGCGACAATCGAAGTGCTATTGCGATCTCGTGCAACTCCGTTCAACATTCTAAGTCCAAGCACATCGATCTTCGATATCATTTCATAAAGGAGCATGTGGAAAAGTGCTTTGTTGAATTATATTTTGTGGGTACTGAACACCAACTGGCGGATCTTCTCACCAAAGCCTTAGACCCTGCTAGGTTTACTGATTTGATCCAACGGATTGGCATGCGGTGTTTGACTCCAGAAGAACTGGACGAACTTTTGACACATTCTTAAAACCAGTCAAACACCAAAACCTCTTTTGTAAATATTTTTTCAAAATCAAAATAGAAAAATAAAAATTTTTATAAAATACAAAAATATTCTTCTATCTAAAATTCTTTAAACATTGCAAGTACAAATCTTCCGTCAACACTTTACTCTTTCAAACAATTCAATATTTTCACGGTCAAGTGTTGAGGGGGAGAAAGTAAATATTTTCTGTTTCATAAAACCTTGTACATGCATGTTACCCAATTTTGGTTGTATCTTTAATAATGGTGGATACGTTTCCTGCCTCTTTACACTCCTCGGACTCAAATTTGTAAAATTTAAATATTTTTAAAGTCGAGGGGGAGTGTCGTCATGTTTCTTTACAAACTTTAACTTCAAGCTTAACCAACATGGAAGTTATGGGTTGTGGATGAAAATGGTTGAGGTGGAGGGGCTATACTTACCTAATGTCAAAACTTAATTTTTTACAAAATCTCCACCTAATTTCATTTAACATTTATTTCAAGCATTTAAGATTTCACCAACCTTCATCCACGCTCAAAATTCAAACTTCAAATCCGTGTTATAAATTTCAAATCTGTAAGTGATATAAGCTTCACTAAGTGATTTCAAACATAGGTTGTTAATTACATGCAAATCCAACGGTTAGATTTTTCTATAATTGTGATTTTAGTTTCTACGCATATGCGTATGAACTCATAATCATATTTAGGTTGTTTTTGATGAAATGGGTTGTGTTTTCAATGTAAATATCAAGTTTTAAAACCATCCTCATCAAGAAATTTTACCCATAAACTATTTTGAATCATTTTTTCAGAATTAGGGTTTATGCGTGATTTTTGGGTGTTTTCTATTGTGAGTATCTTAGGATAATTAGAGGCTTGAAAGATGTTTGTTACATGCTTAATTAACCTAAGAAACCTTTGAATCACTCCAAGAAACTACAAAATGGTGGAATTGAACTTTAGGGTTTAAGCATTCATAAAGTTGGGTATTTTTTATTCAGAAAGTTTTAGATGTTAAAACCTATTTCATTTATCTCATATGGCCTCTTAATCATCCTAGAAATCATTTGGTTATGTTTACATGGTTAGATTGTTTAGGCGTAGGATTTGAATCCTTAGGGTTTAACTTTACGCTTATGCTAACTTTTCGCGTAACCATTATCAACTTGTGATTACATGTGTTTTTGAAAGAAGTTGAATAAAGTGTTAATTGAAATGTTATGAATGATTTATTTCAGGTTTTACGCGTGCAAAATCAGAATCAAGGGTAAAAATGGACTTACGCTTAAGGATCACCTTATGTGTAGCCGTTACGCTTAAGAGAAATCTTACGCGTAACCTTTACGCATAAGGTTCTACAAAGGGACTACGCGTATCTTGTGAAGGATATGCGTAAACTTAGATTCTTACGCATAAGGCTTACTCTTACGAGTAAACCTTACGCATAAGCTCCCAACCTACGCTTACGCGTAAGCTTTATGCCAAGAGTCTATTCCTACGCGTAAGCTTTCTTACACCTAAGATGGACTCCTACGCATAAGCTTAAGTCTACGCGTATGGTTACACAATGTTTACGCATAAGCTTACATTCTTACGCTTAAGCCAAAACTTTAACTTTACTTATGAATTGTTACGCGTACAAACTTGTAAATAAGTTACTCATAACGTCACAAGACCAAAATGTCACTAATAAGATATAATTGTTAAAATGTTGAGTGAATGAGTGTAAATTTGGACTTTAAAATTCAAGATTAATACTCACGTAACTTATCACATCAACTTTGGACTATTGGACAAACAAGTGACTTTGGACTCGTAACATTCATTAACATAACAAATTCAATAATTGGACAATAAAATCAACTTTTGACTAACATAATGTCTCTCGATATGTTGGTACTTTTGTCTCAATATCTTTCAGATCACGATATGGACATCACCATGGAAAATGTTAACGCACCAAATGAGCTCACGATGGAAGACATATTCCCAACTGATTACAGCATGAAGATTGGAGAGAACAACCTCAGAGTCGATTTTGAGAACTTCACCTGCTCAGAGTCTTCTTGCCGAATTGCAATGGATATTCTTAAGTCTCATCCCTACAACAACATGCTCACCAACTCAGCAACTGTACCAGAGATTTATATTCATCGGTTCGGCACACAATGAAGAAAGTTGATGGTCAAGATGCGTCACGTGACTCTCAACGATAAACAAGTCACCGTCACTTTGCTTTGATTTACGAGCAATTCTTCTACTTCTGCTACCCGGCTGTGAGTATGTGCCAATTCAAGCGAAGAGGCTACACTACAATTCATGGTCGATATTGGCTATGATGAAGCTGTGGGAATCATTACTAAGCATTCTTCAGTCGATTTAAAGAATATTCCTCAGCCATGGAGAACGTTATACATCATGATCGCCAAGTCTGTTTCCGGAAGAGACAACGGTCATGAACATCCTAAACTAATGCACCTACAAACCTTCTGGGGCATGGTCAACAAAATGAACATCGACTATGCAATTCTGATCTGGGAAGACATGATGTCTCACCTCAAGAAGCCTGGCACAAAGGTTCCTTTCATCAGATACACAAAGTTGTTGATCCAGAAGATACTTGGGAATAATCTGGACATTCCTTTGAGACTTGATGACCCCAACCATCATTCTGCGTTGTTTGAGGCTACATTAAATGTTTTCAGATTTAAAGACTCATCAAAAAAGAAACAAGGTGTAATCTTGGTGATCTTACTCACGATGACATTAAAATCTTCAATCGTATTCACGTTACCAAGAAGCAGTGGCCTTAGGCAAAGTAGGATTCATGGATGAAAAGTCTTCCGCCATCCCAGTCAAGAAGACCAGAAGATCAGGCAGTGCTGGAAGTGTAGCAAGCACTGGGAGTGCCCTTAAGTATCCCAAGAGGAATCCTCCTTGCAAAAGAAAAGTTCCATCTAAGGGTGCCATCCCTACTCCTAAACCGACACCTAAATTAGAGGATGAAGACTCCGAGGATACTGAGTCTGATGAGAAGGTTCACTATTCAGAGTCTGTTATGGATGATACAACAACTGTTGAAAAACCTCTCAGTCCCAAACCAGACAAGGGTAAGACTCCAGTTGTAGAGGATAAAGAAGAAAGCTCAGATGATGACTTTCCACCAAAGGATGAGGAGAAAGACTACCACAAGACACTGAAGCATCTAAGGTTACAGCATCTTTGCTACGGAATTTCATCTTCAACAAAATCGTGGCCCTGGAGGTTCAAGTGGTGGTGCACTAACCACACTAGTTCTCGATGCGGTTAATCAACCCGATAAGGGAGGCTGGTACCACCACTCACGAATCAACAGAGCAACAACAGCAAGAAGATGAAATCATTTTTGATTTTGAAGAAGAGGAAAAGGAGAAGGATGAAAGGATAACTGATGAAGATATTGAAGAAGCAGCTAGGGAGAGAGCTGAAGAAGAGGCTAGGGTAAAGGCTGAAGAAGAGGCTATAGCTCGCGAATAAGCTGATAATTATCTTCTAGATAATCCTGAACACAACCCGGAAGAAACTTCTGAGCCACCAAAAGACCCAGAGCCATCTCATCACTCATCCTCATCAGATTCATCATCTTACTCATCACCACCACCATCCAAAGATGCTACCACCAGATCAACCTCCAAGTTAGTCAAGAAGCCAACCGATACTTGGGCATCACGTGCCAAGACAAAGATTGTCAAAGCTGTCAGACAAGCAAGGAAACGCAATGTTGTTAACAAGAAACTGAATCACTGCGGACGAGTCAATCTACTTCAGATTGTGATAAACGAGTTTTGAAGGAAGAGAACATATCCAATAGTTTCTCAATCGAGATATCCAAGGGGAAATGGACAAGACGATAAGGGACTACACTCACAAGTTTCTTCTCAACCGTCCACAGTCACAAGAGAGATGTTCGCCGACAACTCTATCCGTATCTCATGACATTGGTGAAGCGAGAAAATGTCAAATACCCTGTGGTCATGGAAATCAAACCAGTTCAGTCTCTTATTTGTCGTGATGCGAATTGATTTCTAAGTTGGTTATCAAATGTTTCAACGATGCGCAACTTTCACTTCGCCGAAGAAAAACTTTTTGAGGCATTATTGGAATATCAACTCAAGAAATCTTGTAAAGTGTCAGCTGAAAGGGCTAAGCGACCAAGAGACGATGATGCGGACAAGGATTATGAACCAAAACGTAAAAAGAAAACTGGCGAATCATCATCTATGCCTCCACCAACCCCAAGGACCACCACCACAAGATCTCCACAACGCCCTCCTGCTAGTGACAAACCTCAGGACTCTGCGTCTTCACCACCAAAGGAGAAAACTGGTGATCATTTCGAATACACCGGTAGTAATGACGAAGAGATTCATGAGCCCCAACAACCGCCCTCATCAACACCATCAACCAAGCACCAACAAGCATCATCCTCCAAGCCACAGAAGAAAAAGTCTACTACTGTTGTACCTTGGTTGGATGAAGATGACACTGATGAATACGAATGGTTCTCCAAGTTTGTTGATGCAACCCCTCAATTACCGGAAGGCCAAGAACCGGTAGATGGTCGAACCATGGAGCATGTCAAGATTATCCAAGAAAATTTTAAGGTGAAGATGGCAGCGAGTTAAAGCGAATCAAGAACGATGCTTTTCAAGCGCTAAGGACAACTCGACGGTGCTATTGAAGTCGAATATCATCTCGACAACATACGCGAGCCATGTCCAACAATATTGATTGGCTCAACCACGAATCAAACATCGACTTCACCGGACGACAAAGCTCCTTACTACTGCTTGGACCAAGCCACTACCCACCATTGGTCGACGATCAACAACGGATTCCCTACCGTACTTCTTCAACAATGACACGGAATTTCTTCAACACGATGGCGATGTTAGCAAGAAATATGCTACCTCACTCACCTTCCACATCCGGCGGCAATCTTCTCTAATAATGTTGCCATGGGAAGAAGCCACATGAATGTTTGTTGATAATGTGGTAAAGTATGACCTCGATGCCTTTGTATGGAATTCATCATTGGCACGAGCGAAGAAGAATTTTCTGAAGGCGGTACTCAAATCTAACAAAGAGGTGTCACGGTGACAAGCGGATCGTTGCTATAATGCATGTCGGCACTGTCACTAAGTGGGACTACTCATTCACGAAAGCAATCAAAGTCAAACACCAAGGCGAACAGGAATATGACTTTAAGCGAATTTTCGAGGTTGTCACTCAATGACATTGAAGATATGTATCTTGCTAAGGTACAAGGTCGAATGCGACAGTTCTCCACCAACATCCAGCTCCAGTACATCAAGTCTTTGCTGATATTCATCAGAAGCATCATTATCCAGGAACGTGTTGAATACCTTCAACTTGCCGTAGAACCATACCAAAAACATGTTAATCTCACCAAACCACTACTAAACTTTCCCGATATCAACCAACTTGCTCAGTACACCATCCTTACGAAACCAAAGTTTGGGGTTGTTTACGGTAGTGAACTTCACCATAATTGCTTCATGGCGTGCAATGAGCTTCACAAGTTTGGTGATCACACTCTAAAGAAGGTTCGTGATGGGTTAGCTTATCGGTTAAAGGAGATTCATGAAGGCATCAGGTCAAAGAAGCGGTGGAATTCTAGGGAAAAGAGGGATGCAAAGAAAATCATCACGAGGATTGATGAAAGGTTGTTTAAATCGCGATCGGATAAGGACTTTGGAGAGCTTCGTGGGTGGACGACAAAGTATTTCTCTTTCGGGCTATCAACGTCCAGAGAGAACTCCCGGTGTGATTGACGGACTGCCTGCTACTCCTTGATTACTTTCTTGATTGATATTTTGGATTTTATGATCTGGATTTTTGACGATGGTTTGTGCACACATAACAGTGTACAACCCGTACTTGTAATGAAAGGACCCTGTGGTACGCATCAGTGCCACAATCCTATAAAAGGAGCGAAAGCTTCTTACTTTTGAGTAAAACTTATCAAAACTTTCATTTTTCAAAGTTTTGCTCAAAAGAACAAGTACTTCCCCTTATGTTTTCAAAACCTCAAAAGTTAATATTACTTGTTGAGGGGGAGTATTTGCTAAAAAATCCTTGTTCACAAATTGTTCTTCGTGGAAACTTCCCAAAACTTCGAAATGGACATATTAGATTTCAAAATTTCATCAAAAATAACATTATATGCCATTTTTGAGGGGGAGAAAAATGTGTGATACAAATATGTTGTAAATATGATTGAATCATCGTGTGCTAAGACTTAACCCATGAATTAACGAGATCTGAACTGTCATACATCAAAAAGATTTGTCTTCCAAGACTTATCCGAATAGATTCTACCTATTCGAGAAGCTCTTGATAGATATGAACTTTGACGGGTTTGACAACCTTTCGAGGTTTGTCCACACCTTCAAGGTAGTTATTAGAGCTAGTTGTCACTTAAAAGCTAAGAATGTAACTCTTTAACTATGCAACGTAACCGTGTCTCACTGGGAATTGTCTATCTTGAGTCGATCAATTCAAAAGTGCGCCTCTTCTCTCACCGTGCTGATTTCGTCAAAACACTTAAGCGTGTGGAGGGAGTATTTCTGCAAATTATAAAACTCTCACAGTGTTACAAAATGTTTTTACTCATAAACACTTTGAGAGATTTTTCAAGAAAATGGTTTTATGTCAACATAGGTTAGTCATGGAGTTATAAGGTGACTAAGGTTAGGAATAACCATCCTATGATCCGCCAGAGCCGGAGGGATCTACCCAAGGACACCACCAATAGTTAGAACTTAGGAGTCCTTAGGTATGATTATAAAAAGGAGAAAATGAGAATCGTAGAAAGAAGGAGTTGAAGAATTAAAAAGAAAAGTAAAGAAAAGGGTGAAAAGAAATAGCCCTCCAAATTATGCAACTTAGAGGCGGAACCGGGTTCAATTCATATGCTCTTGGGTCACTAGATGACACCAGAATTGAAGATTAAAGTCGTCATGGACCCAGTGACGCATGCACTAAACCTTCTTAGCCACTCAAGTTTCTCTCAACAGAAGCTTGTTTCATTCTTACAGGGAACCCTACGTAAACTATCGGCTTTCTCTTAGAGATTGCTGGTATTAAAGAAGGAGACCCTCTCCCTAGTCTCCGCTTAGGAAAACCAAAGCGCACTATTGAGTCTAGAGCCTCAAGATGCATCAAAAGATCTCTTAGGAACACTCAACATTTCATCACTTGTCGTTCAACAATAAGGACGCAAGTGATACTACTCTAGAGTCCTACACAGATCTTAGCAATCTGTCGAGAACATTTATGAGGGTTCACAATTGTGATCCTCGGTGATTGAATGGAAACTCTGGCGGGGTCAACATCAACGACCCGGCAGGTCACTTCGGTAACTCCTTGTGGGTTACGCAGTGTTGTCTCAAGCGGTCTGATGCGTGGGGTGATGCTTTGGTGTACCTCAGCGACTCACTTGAACTGTAGGTGTACTTCGGTACATCGTGTTATCCTACTTGAGGGACTCGGTTCAGAACGACCTTTGCTAGAATTAGAGATGTGTTTTCACACTATGTTGTTAACACGCTCGAAGTTCGAACTTGTAAGTCTTTGGAAATCCCGCTAAGGAGATTCCTTTCAAGAATCTAGTCCTGAAGATGTGGGTCATTATTTGAACTTGTTCAATGTAATGCCAACTGTCCCTTATGGGATTAGGACGGTGATTCGCCCGACCAAGGTGAATGGAATCAAGACATTCATCAGAAGAACAATCGTAGTGGTCAATTTTCTAAGAAACGACCACAGTGATCGATTGGTGTTTATCACTAACCCATTCTTATGTTTTCTTCTTATGGATGCTCTTGGGAGATGATCGTGCAGATACTCCACATGCTCATACCAAAAAAAAACAACATAAATTGAAGTTCTCTCGAAAGGCAACACAAAAGTCAGAATGATTCTTAGTCAAAGCCAAAGAATCTACAAAGTTTAAAGACTAAAGAGAACTACATCAATCCTGAAATCCAACGTCAAAGAACGTGTGAGCATGTTGGAGAAGGACGTGGAGACACCTGAGCGACGAAGCGGACCTGATGTAGATTACAACATCATAACATCTCCATATCCACACCAGAACAAAGAACAAAGATATATGAAGACGTCAAAGCTGAAAACTTCAAAGAAAAACAAGATCCTCACACTGGGGAGATTGTTAGAATCTAGGCACCTCTTCTCACAAGAAAGAAGAATGTCAGATGACGTCAAATCAACTATTACATCAGCACCTACAACGTTTCAAGATTACTTAAGTCATTAATTACCAACACTTAGGGGGAGATTGTTGGAATCACTCCTAAACTATATTTCAAGTGTTTGTAATCAATATGTAATAGTTTGCTTAATTAGGCTTTTATGTTTGTTTTAAAGGCAAGGCTTATGTATAAAGCCCATAAGCCTTGGCCCAAGCCCAATAAGGAAAGGAAGGGAACTTGTGTGTTGCCCTAGTTCCTTTCCATATATAAGCACTTGTAAACGTTCATTTGAAGGTTGGTTGTTCACTCTCTTTCAATACCTACGCATAACCTTTTGTTACTCTTATATCGTGTGTGTTTGATAGTGTTCATCCGCTCTATCTCTTCTATATTTCTTACATGTTGATGCTTGTGTTACAATATGGTGACCTAACACAATGTGTTCTTGATCCCTGTTACAGGTGGTAACACGTTCTACCATTGATCAAGGTAGAATTATGGCTTGTATGATGATGATGAAAAACCTTGTTAATAACAAAGTATTGTTTTGATTATTTCGCTGTGCAACGTATATTGTCTTTGTTATTATGATCCCTAGTGCTCTAAACGATTCATGGAGTCCTAACAAACTCCACAAGATATATCTCCAATATGCGAGGTTCCTCCACATAAATTTTCTCAATTTTGTTCTTTGCAGAAAATAGGACGAATCATTCCCTCATCGGAGAATAAACTTTTATAGTATCGTGCCATCTCAGCTTTAATTAACTCCGGCTCCTCACACCAAACTTCGTTGACCATAAGGCCTCTTATATTGCACTTATTGTTTCTCCTTCTCACATATGAATGAAAGAATTTGAAATTCTCGTCCCCTTCAACATCCCACTTAACTCTAGCCTTTTGACGAAGCATATTACCATATTCTCTTTCTTTCTCCTCCCATTGTCTTCTAGCCTTTATCCATGAGTTCCTCTCGCCCTCGGTCAATGACCGCTTTTCCGCTTCCAGCTCCCATCTCATAGCCTCATTTTTTAAACTTTCTGTTTTCATTATGTGACCACCAAACCTCTCCTTACTCCACGCCCTAATACTTGACTTTACGTTTTTTAACCTATCCCAAAATATACAATCCGGCCGAAAGCTCTTAACCTCTTTCCCCCAAGCTTCCTCAACAACTTTAACAAAATCAGGTTCATCTATCCATATATTAAAGATCCTAAATGGCTTTGGCCTGAAATCCAACTTCGTGTCCTTTATCACAATCGGGTAGTGATTCGAAAGCTTCCTATCCAAGGCAACCACAGCTAAGTTGCCCCATAAGTCATTAAACTTTTCATTCAATAAGAAACGGTCAAGCTTGCTAAATTTCAATTTAATAGTTCTTTTAACTATTATTTAACTATTATACTTTTGACGAATGTTATTTTTTCAATTTAAAAAACAATAAATGCAATCTCAGTTATCAATTTTTTTCATCAAATAAAAAAAAACCATTTTTATCATTTTATTTTAAATTAAAATATCTCGCAAACCGTTAATCGTTACGCGAAATTATTTATACCATCGCGACGAGAATTAAATTATCTTTGTATAGATTTGCACTTCTATATACTTTTAACGAACATTATTTTTTCAAAATTTTCGCCCAGAAAAATAACATGTGATTTGAAAAAATCACATGTGATACGGAAAAATCACATGTGATTCGGAAAAATCACATGTCATTCGAAAAGATCACATGTGATTTATTACTTCAAAAATCACATGTGACTTGCGAAAAATAACAAATCACAAGTGATTTTACAAATAAAAAAAATAACAAATCACAAGTGATTTTCTGGGCGAAAAATTTACAAATCGGAAAAATAACTAATTACAAGTGATTTTTACAAATCACATGTGATTTTTCTGGGCGGAAATTTTGAAAAGAAAAAATCCGTCAAAAGTATATAGAAGTGCATATCTATAGAAAGATAATTTAACTCTCTTCGCGATGGTGTCTTTTCATAGCTTGAAGATTTATCATTTAAAAAATATGTTGTATTAGAAAAAAATGCGAAAAATTGATGAAAACTAAATAAAGGGTCACGATTGATTGGTTTGTTCTTTAGGATAATTGGTGATTGTTGCGTATCTTACCTCATTATAGCAAAGTTTAAAAAAATCATGAATTAATTCATTGAGGGTAAAAATTTTATTACGCAAAATGTAAAAAGAAGAAAAACATTAATAATTGTGTTTTTTAAGCTGTATATTTTTTTTTGCTAAAAAATAATTATTTTGAGCCGGAAAGATTACTTGTTTTTTTTATGTATTAATAGATACAAGATAAAATATTCTTTTTCCCTTCTCTCTTAGATTTAACTTTTGTCTTGGATTAGTCTAAGATGAGGAATCTAAATATTTCTAAGATTTGAAATTAAATTTAGTGTATGAAGAATATTTGATTGCCCTTTTGAAACCCTTATTTGAAAACATGTCACATAATAAAAATTCGTATTTAGTCATGTCTAATCACAAGATAACCATTCACATTGTCCTCAAGTCCATTCATTTAGAGGCCGTTTGGTTTGTTGCTAGGAATCACAATGGGTATCGGATTTGGTATGGGATAAAATGACAATGGATATGAAAATATGTATTATTACGATTGTTTATGTTTGGATGATAAAATATGATATGAAAAAATGTATAAATAAATATTATAAAATTTCAGTTGTCCTCACATTTAAAGGAAAGAAAGAAAAAAAAATTATTTAATTTGTGGTGTGAGATAAGAGAGAATATTAAATAGTAGTAAAAAATAATCAATACTGTGAAAGAGGTCTCTCTTCCCTCCTTTCATTCTAAGGGTATGGTTTCATATTTTCATTTCTAATAGCGGGCCCCATCTTCAACCAAACAACTGAATGATACATTGATTGCATTACTTTATTCCATAAGCAAGAAACAAACGGGCCCTTAGATTTATGAATCACAAAACGTATTTTACATCTAATAAAAAATCCACATGTGAATGATTGATGGTTCATATTTCTTCTACTTTATTGGCTATCTTGACAACTTGGATTAAAGATACCACAATTTTCTTTTTGATTTCCTCATAATCATAGATGTTTGTTACAAAATTTCCATTTACAAAATTAGATAAACATAAATTTTGCTATATTTTGTGAATTTTCTCTATAACTATATACTTGATATGCCCTTAAGTAAGTGCCAACTTATTGAAAAAATGTTAACTCACAAAATGTTTTATTGTTAACCAATCAAATATCGTTGTTATATTGAAAAAATGTTACGAGTAAGTAATTTGAAAGCAAAACATTTATTTCAGTTTAACCAAAATAGTAAGGGGACACTTATGTATATACGAAACAAGTAAATATTCGAACATAGTTTACCCGATATGCACTTTACTATTATGAAATCATATAAATTTTTTGCTTAAATTTTAACTAGACACACGCACGAGTAGGAATGTAAATGGATCGGATATAAATCGGGTGGAGGTATATCTACATTCATAATCATTTATTTTCCATCATCCATATCCATATCCATTTGAAGTCGTTTCATCCATCAATATCCATATCCACTTAATGAGTCGGGTAAATGGGATATACATTAGATATTTAAAATAAAAATTTTGTAAAGGTAATCCCTGATATTAATACATATTTTGTAATCATCGTTGGCATCTGTTTTCGTCCGTTTTCATACGTTTTTGTTTGTTTTATTACGTTTTCGTCCATTATTCATACATTTTCGTCCGTTTTCATACATTTTCGTCCGTTTTCATCCGGTTTCTTTCGTTTTCGTTCATTTTCAGACGTGTTTTTACGCTTTCATACGTTTCGTCCGTTTTCATATGTATTCGTACGTTTTTTTACGTTTTCATCCGTTTTCTTACGTTTTCATATGTTAAACACTATCACAAGTGATATTCTGTGATATTCAGAATATCATTTTGTGATATTTTGAATATCGCTTGTGATTTTCAGAATATCACTTTGTGATATTGAGAATATCACTGTGATTTTGAATAACTACTAACTACCACACTTTTATTGCTAATTTTTTGTGTATCTTATTCTCATGATGTTCAACTTTTTGGAGGAGAATTTGATATCCTTTGGTGACATCACAGAGATGTCAGCTTCTTCTATTTTGTTGAATCATGTGTGATATCACAGATGATATCATTTGTGAAATCACCTGTGATATCACGTGTGATATCAGAGATGATATCACTTGTGAAATCACCTGTGATACCACACGTGATATCACCTGTGATGTAACATGTGTTTGAGCTTTTTCAATTTGTTTATGAAGATGTTGTGCTTTGTTTAACCATAGCTTCTTCACCGATCAACCATAGATATTTTCAAATCCCGTTGTAAAACCTATTGAAATACTCACAATGTATCCATTAAATAGACAAATTCAATTATAACTTAAATATTAAACAAAAGTACACTAAATAACTATGTGTTTAAAGCAAAATTAACTTGTTTAAGTTGTTTAATCTAAATGTAAACAAATGAAAATGTAAGAAAATAGACGAATACGTATGAAAGCGTAAAAACACGTATAAAAACAGATGAAAATGTATGAAAATGAAAGAAAACTGATGAAAATGGACGAAAACGTATGAAAACGGACAGCGTATGAAAGCGAGCGTATGAAAGCGGACAAAAGCGAGCAACAGGATGAAAGCAAGAAAGAAGGCGTATGAAGAAAAAAGCGAATTTAAAAAAGCGTGAATTAAAAAAAGCGAATTCAAAAAAATGAATTTAAAAATAAAAGACAAAAAAATATTTGAATAAAAAAGATAAGAAAAAAAACATGGACTTAGGTTTACCTTTTAAATCTTTGGTTAATCCCCACCATTAGATCAAACTAGATGAATGGTAGGGATTTGTCATTTTGGTAAACATGGATTTGTTACTAAGCAAAATAAAGTGCCTCATCATAGAAGACTATTTAAAGATATCTTTTAGCTACAATCAAAACTTATTTAAAAATTATAGTCACTAGTTAATTATTTTTACTTTAAATGATATATTTATTATTAAGTTGTTATTATTTATGTTTTTATGTTACAAATTATTCAATTAAAATGATTGTAGATAATTTACCATTGTTAAGATATAAGTTTTACATTTTAGTTTATATAAAAAATTATTTCGATTGATAAATTGATCATTTATTGATAACAACTCGTCATCCATATTTGATTCACTGAACATCCATTTCCATATCCGTATCTAGTAGTGATCCATTTACCACCATCTGTATCCGCTATCAATGGATGAATCGGGTGGACATCCGACGGATCAGATGTCCACTGTCATCCCTATACAGGAATACCTGCATCTATAGAAGTTCAAATGGTATTGTATTACTATTTTCGCTTCAAAATAATTGTCAACCGACAAAAACATACAAATTTAAAAAAAAACATTATCATTATAACTTTCTTTTTTGATATTAATTTTACTTTTAATTAATTAATTTATAGCTTTTTTGAAATTTGTAATAATTACTTCAAGTGAGAGTAAAACAATAATATGATTTTAGAGGTGAATAATTAATTTAAGACAACAAAAAAGAATATAGAAAATAAATTTTGTACGGAGGGGGAATCATATATAAAATACCTAAGGCATCACAATGAAAACATTGAACATAAAAGCCATCTGTACAATCAACCACCATTGAAAATGACATAAGATATGAGTATACAATGTTCAAGTAAAACCTTAAAATCAAGAACTTGGACCAATAAGGAAATTGGGTCCCAATTGCCACTAAACATTGAAACACATTGAGATGTCCCTATACTGACCAAATTCACTTCTCTTCCCTTTCACCATATTATTGTCAAACACATCATGTTATCGTTGTATTGATATTTAGCTCCTTTTAGTACATACACTATACGACACCATGTGCGTGTCACATGTCATATTCTAAGATCAAAATGTACAAAGTTTTTGTTTTCATTAGTAGTGGGTTTGTGATACCATGTAATATATGTTGTGAAAACCATTATAAAAAACTTAAACAATTTATAGATAAATAAAAAAAAGAATATTGCCATAAAAACTAAAATTTACTTCGGCATTTAGCTAGTAAAAAAGCCATCTTCATACGTGTAGTTGCAAACACTATTTTTTATAAGGGTTTGTCTAACCAGTACTCTCAAGTCACTAGTTTAGATGAATATATAAAGGTAACTTTAAGTTTAATAATTATGAAATCAGAACTAATTAAGGTAATTTATAAGATCAATTAATGTGTATTAAATGCATTTTTTGATTTAATAGTAAAGTTCGGGATGAATTAGGCGTGTTAAGCAGTGCCTTGTGGGCACTTATTAGACAATCATAAAGCTTCGACAAACCATGTATGTTTTTTCTCAGAGATTTACAAAGAACTTAATCTAGCGGAGCTAATGTAATTTTAGGCCATGAAAAAAAAATTATTTATACTACTACAAAGCGGGTTTTGAAGAGGGCGCTCTAGAGCCTCAAATGAGACCCGCTGCTAGGTCAGCAGGTGGCGTAAACACCGACATCTATAATTACGGGTTTAAGATCCAAATTTGTGGCCTTGGTGGTTAGCCTAACATATGGATCAAACTAATTTGCAGGGGTAATATCCTATTAGGAGTCATCCTATCACGTGCATATCCTATCTATTTGTAAACATGTACCCAATATTCGTTCGTGCATAGTTGTTTTCGTAAATTAATTGTGATTGATAATGGCAGAGTTATCTTAAGTTATGGTATAGGTTCTCCATTACTAGTACTACCACTAGTGAAGAAGAAAAGTCTTCAGCTTTAAAAACGTGTTAACAAAATTTAAAATATAAAAATGGTTCTACCACAAAATATAAAAACGTGTAACAAAATTTAAAAAACACTACTTTTATATATTTTTTGAGCTTCACATGACAAAATCGGGTGCAACTCGTGCAACAAAGCAACTAATTCCATGCAGTACTCGAAACATAGATGCAAAAACTAACCACCTCAAGATTGAATCAATTTTCCATTAAACATGAAAACTTGTAATAACAATGAACTTATTAATATTCCACGATTTCTCCAATGAGATCTTCATTATAGAAGATTCAATGTCCATTTACCTCATCTTTACATCTACATATATATTGGCATAATTTGACTAATATCGAAAATCTCCTCTATTTTCAGTTAGATATGTTAGCTTTCTTATATCAAATACCTTGCACCATCTTCTTGGATCAAATATTTGACATCGACCTTATGAGACCTTGTTGGCTTGAATCAATACTCTCCTTAGTTCATCAGCAATACCCTGCAAAAGAACTGGTTTCTGAATGATTCCATTAATTCCGACTTGTAAGCATCTTTCCCACAAATCTTCATCAGCACTAGCAGTTGAAGCAATAATTAATGGCCAATTCCGGCTTCTAAACTTTCTTATTCTTAAAGCAACTTCTAAACCATCTAAATCAGGCATGTGTAAATCCAAGATCAAGATTTGGCAACCGGCTACAGGCGTGGTAAGAGCCGTGAGACAGTCGAAACCAGAGGTCACAGTTGTGACTGCACAGCCGAGTTTCTCAAGTAGCTTACGGGTTACAGCACGGTTTACATCATCTTCATCAGCTAAAAGAACTTGAAGGCCTCTAAAGATTGAGTTTGATTGTGCGTGATGATCTAAGGAGTCACTGGTATCAGATATTGCTATCATGATTGAAGGCCTAAGTTGAAACCGAAGAACAAGTGACATGCTTTGATCAAAACCTACTGGATTTGGGACTACCCAAATGTTCCCTTGCATCATCTGCCAAATGACCAACATCAAATTTAAGATTACTGATAAATGTACGAAGGGTTTTTGCAAATATGAGCAATGTGGCTTTTTTTGTAAACCTTAGTCATTTGCTTTTTAAATTGATGCCTTTATAAACATGTCAAGTATAGTGTCACTTCTATAAACAAATGTCAAGCACACGGAAACGCACTGAACCAACCAACCCAAAATCATCTTTTTAATGGCCACAAAAAAGTACCACGACTAAAACGGGACAAATGAAAACACGTTGGTATTTTATAAAATAAAATACTATAACGAAAATACACATATCATGCAACAATATTATTGATAAAAATGCAGAAAAAAACTTAGAATACTAACCTGAACCAGCTTTTGGCACATACTAAAGCTCAAACTTTCCTCTGCTACAACTCTACGGTGTCTCTGATCACTTGAAGACCGCTCCAGCACAGAAAAAGAGTCATTTAACCCAATCTCAAACTTGACAACAACATAACCATCGTTTGAATTTGATCTCCAAGGACGCCATTCTTGATCACTCCTCCCGTGACTACTATTACTACTCTCTCTAAAAATCCTTAAAGTTAAGCATCCACCGCCATTGCCCCAACTCAAAAGATTTCCAATCATATGCAAGATCACTTGCAAAACCCTTCTTTCATCTCCTACTATGTTATCTGGTAAATATTTATCGACACTAATATCAAAGTCATAACCTTTATAAACACACAAACACTTTGCAAGACACGCTGCTTCTTTGATCATACTATGAAGCCGAAAAGATCTCATTTCTAATGGGAATTTCCCATTATCTTTTGAAGAATCATCCATTACATCGTTAATCAGAGTCGAAACAACATTGCTTGTTTTGGCCATTGTGTCAACAAGAACGCGTTGCTGACCGTTTAGATTATCATCCTGTAATACAGAAAGCAAACCCATAACGGAGTGCATAGGTTTTCTTAAACCCTTGCTCATAACCGCTTGAAACGAGCCTCTTGCTTGGCTTGCCCTCATTGCATCTTGTTTAGCTTGTTGTAATGCTTGATTTTGAGCAACTAATTTGTCTCTCATTAGTCTAGATTCTTCAAGAACCGCAGCGTGTGAGAGAGCAACCGCTACTTGATCAGCAACTACTTTAACTATCTCCAGCTCAAAATCAGTCCAAGATCGATCATTTCCACCAGGAAGAACCAAAACTAATATTGCATAACAAGCTTGAATCATTTCAGGGGTCCCACCCTTAAAGTCCGCTACTCGAAGCATTGGCATTCGAATAGCAGCCACGGCTCCTGGTTCACCAGACCCTCCACTACTTAATGCAGCTAATCTTGATTCACGTTCCAACAGCTTCACTACTTCACTTCTTTTAATTTCTTGAACATCAGAATCGTTAATTGCGATATAGAATTCATCAACTGTCGAAGATTCACCCCCTTTTAGCTGATGGGTGAGATTCATTACCGTCTTAGCCTCGTCTGGCATCCATATTGCACAATTTTGCAAATCCAACGTCTCTGATAACTTATCAAGAGTGGTGTAAAGTATAGTGTGGCGATCAAGTGACTTTCGTATCTCTTGTGTGAGCATACGAACATGCCACCCTGCTTCTTTCTGTTGCTTGATCACTCCCATTTCTCTACCAAGGTCCCAAAACTTTTTTCTCAACATAACTTCCCTAACTTTTATTTTCAAAAGCCACGGGATAAGAGTAAACAAAGTAATTGCGGTCGCAAACGAGACTAACGCCGTAAGGAACTTGAAAATGGTGAGAGCAAGCATCAGTTGAAAAGGGTGGGATTCGTATGTCCAACTATTTAGCAAATGTGTCATTCCACATAGAACAATGAACAAAATGAATTCGAATAGTACCCATTTAAAAGGCACATTTGAACAACTAACAAAGTAAAGTAACTCAATTGGTATCGAAAAATAAGCTATTGCTATCAAGAAATCACTCACTTTTTGTGTATACATAATGTTGGCATGCCCAAAGAAACCTTCAACGTCACAATTACACCCTGTGTACCCATTTTCCGATGCCGAAACACAAATCAACAACACGAAAATAATCGCGCAATAACTTAATGTTTTCGACATTGGATTCATCAATATTGACTATTGCACCCACATATCAACTCTTTCTCAACCCTTTTATTCCAAATATGATCAAATCAAAAACTATCTTCAATCTCTCTTAATTTTAACATCCTGCTAATCCAACAAACATCAAAAATTAAACTTCAAAAAAAAAAAAAAAAACTTTTCACATATCAAATTAAACAATTTATTCACTTAATTTCCTCCAAAATTCATTAAAAACTAAAGCAAAATTAAATACTAAAACATAAAATTACTCAAAATTCTTAAAACCCTTTTACAATTAGCCATAAGGGTATCCAAAAATCAAAAATGCAGACAAAAAAGATTAAAAAAATGTTTATATACCTCACAGCAATACATCTTCAGCAAAAATTGGCTCAATTGAAATTAAATCAATTTCAATAAAGTACAAAAAAAAAAATAATACTCAGAGCAATCTTTGGATGATCCAATTAGTAAAAACTTGCAGTTTTTTCCCTGTGGGTTGTGCTTAAATTCTAGTGAGCAGAAGGCAATAGGACATATAAAAGTGGGCAGATGCATGAACCCACCTCTCAGTTTTCATTTTTATTTTTATTTTTTATAAAATGGGTATCCAAGTGGTACTTTGAAAAGAGTTTTTATAGTTTCGTAACAAGGAAAAGGTTTGATTGAAAGAGACGCTGTTTTCGTTAGATTTGTCCGCGCCGTTGTTTTGGTATGTGTGAAAGAGAAGTTCAAGAAAAAAATTAGTTTAAGGTCAATTTTAGAGTAAATTTACATGAAGTGGTTTGTCTAAAATTGCACCTGCAATCCTTCGTAGTTTTTTATTGCATTGAAAGTCCACAATTTTGCAAAATATTCCCCCGCAACTTAACTTTCGTTAGTTTGATTCGTTAAATTAGTCATGTGGCATGCTCATTGGGGTATAATTGTCAATTTTTCTATTATTAATCCTCACATCCATTTACCATACAAAAGAATATTTACTTCTCTCTTTAAACCCTTTATCTCTCATTCTTTCCCCATTATCTTCTTCTTTATTCATCCTCACCAAACACTTTCACTAACCACATCATCATCATCAGACTTATAAAACAATCACAAATTATCAAAAACTTAAGTTTGCATGTAAATAAGGTATGGTTGTTGGAATATAGTGAAGCAAAAAAATAAAGACCCACACCTTTGTCCACTCACTACAACCTGACATGAAATACCACAAAACCTAACATCGTAACACATATCACATAACCCACCATCATTGTGTACCAAACAACAGGTCGAACGCCTCACATAATCATCAAGCCTTGATAATACACTAATAGTTTGAAGTAATAGATCCCGACAATTCTATTTTTAAAACATCAAAACAAATAGGTTTTTGAATGATCCTCTTTTATGTGATAAAAGAAGCTTTAACATCTTGGAGAAAACATCCTTCGTCAGATGCGATGGTTGCGGTGATGTTTTACGGTAAAGGCGGCGTCGTTGTACGTGGTATTTGATTTAGTTGGTTAGTCTAAATACTAAATAGACCCCAAAATCGTTTTTTAAGTATAATATTATTTAAGTGTCTTGTAGTAGTTTGGCTATGACTTTTAGTGTTAGAAGAAATATTTTGATTAATTAGTCAAATATTTGAAGTAGAAAGTCATACCAAATAATCAAACTTAAGTTAAGTATTAGTTAGATGTTTATGAAAAATTATATGTAGCCAAAGTATTAAAAAAGGGGACTTGAGGGGCAATTTATGCTATAATGCCAAACTAATACCTAACTCATATAACTAGATAATTCCCTGGCTTTTCTAAAACATTCCATAATGTTTATGTTTGTGTTGGGTCATGGGTTCCGAAGAGAGGGAAAAAGAGAAGAATTTCCAAATAATGAATTAAAGGAGAATTGAGGTTTCAATACAATGGTTTAGTCCATGATGATCATCCCTCAAGTAAGTAATCATTAATGTTTGACCAATTTGAGTTAGGGTTCATAAAGACCAAATTGGGAGAGGGGGGATAAAGTTAGCTTTGATACAAGTAATGAATTATTTCATGTTGATAGGTTAAGTCCCTTTATTGGGTAATGATCAAATTGGGTGATTTTGAGGCTTTCATCATATGATCATGATATCATCATATGCATGAAAGAGATAAGTTTGGGTTATGTTAATGGGTTGTGTAAACCCTCCTTATTTAGTAATGCATTTGAGTAATGTTATTTGTTTATGATGATTTTTGGTTAGGAATCGAGAATGTTGGTGTGTTAGCTTTGAGGTAGATTAACTATGGAGCTAAGTTAAGTAAATTGGTTATAATAACGTAAAATTATATGGATTTTATCATGTTTGTGTTATATGATCATTGTGTAAAGGTTATGGAAGACATTGGTCTAATGTGTTTGGGTTAAGGTAGAATTAGACTAGTTGTTTATAACTAGCAAATGATGTGGTTAGCTTAGATGATAAATTAGTTAAGGTATGTGATGTTCATGTTGCTATGGAATGATATTGTTTAAAGTGCCTTTATGCAAGTTATAGTGTAGAATAGTCTTTTGGACTAGTTATTGAAATGGTTGGTGCAAGTATGTTAAATGATGTATGATGTCATATTATTGCCTTATTACTTACTAAGCATAATGTTTATGGTTTAGTTGTTAACCATTTTTGTAGGTTATTGTGAAGCAAGGTAAGGTCTTTGATGTGCTAGATTATGTGTAAATTTTAAATTTATAAACATGATTTACCGAATCTATAAACAACACAAACGAGCAAGTGAACTCGTCAGTTGATAGTAAGTTATGAATGGTGGTCGGGTCTGAACTGTCAAGTTTATCACACAAATCAACCACTTGTGAATGGTCAACCGTAATAAAATTCAAATAGTCTAAAACCAATACAATTTCCCTTGGAATATAGTGGATTCCCGGGTCGTTAAGTCCCACGGAGACTGAATGGTGTTTAAAACGTTCAGATGTCGAATGATCACGAAGGATAATGATCTGTAAGGATTTTGATTGGATAATTACACTACTGATTGATTGGAATGGTATTTGGATACAGAACTATAAAGTACAACAATCAGATTAAACAAACTTAAACACGTACGTTTATTAAATTACGTAAACGTACAAAATAAAACGTGAGTTTTAAGAAATAAAAGACCTACAAATATGAAAATGATATTTTTACAATCCTAAAAATAAAAGAAAATTATTGGAAAAAGAAAATTATTTTTATAACTATTTATTTAATTATTATTAATTAAAAACTATTTTAAACTATTTAATAATACTCTAAAATATAAGAAAATATGAAATAAAGCTAGAAAAATGAAATTATGACTTAGAAAAATCTAAAATATTAGAAAACTAATTTTAAAACTGAAAAGATATTTTTTATGCTTTTTATTTATTTATTATTAATTATTTAATACTTTTAACTATTTTTAATTCTAATAAATACTAAACAAGTTAAGAAAATTATGAAATTTTTTCTATAAATATCTTATGATGACAGAAAACTAAGAAAATTATAAAAACAAGAAGTGCTTAATAATAAGCTGAAAAAGAAAATTAAAAAGCTAATTTCTATTAAATAAACGCTATCACTATTTTTAAAATGATGTTTTTGTGATTTTTCTTTTTGAAAACTATTTAACTACTGAAAATAAGTAACTTTTATGAAAACAAAAATTTTACAACTTAAAAATAAGCTATTTAGAAGCTAAAGATCTCAACAGTTAAGCTTTTGAGCTTATATTGATGATTTAAGTTCTAATAAGCTTGAAAGTTGGAATCAAAGCTGAAATAAGATGCAAAAAGCTAAAAGCTACTTAAGTGAAGCTAATAAACACAAAGAACCATATTAATAAGCTGTAATAAGCAAATAAGCAATTACAAAACACCCTTTGAACCAAACAATCCTGCAGTCAACTCTACAAGCAAATTAAGCTCATGAGATAAGCTTAAAAGCTCAAAATTGAAACTGAAGTAGCAAGATGGGTTGGTGGGCTATCCAAAAAATCCAAGTTCACACTCTATGGTTGACTAATGAGCTTATGACAAGCTTGTGAAAAAGCTTGTAAACCACTGATTACTTAGTTAAGACAGAAATGGGACAAACAATAAGCTACTGACCATACTAAATAAGCTAGAAAGTAAAATTTTAAACTTGGATCTTCAAGACAGCTAGGTTAGCTTTCCAAAGAACCAAAATACACAAGCTATGGTTCACTAATAAGCTTTTTATGAGCTTGTGAAAAAGGTTGGCTCAACTGTGCACAGGGCACTTTTTTAGACAAGGGTTCAAAATAAGCTAAGAAATAAGCAACTAAATAAGCTAAACAGAAATTATAAAAAATACTATTAGGAAGATGAGCAACTATATTTTAATATCCCAAAAGCTTAAATCTTGAAAACTAATATTAAGTCCTATATAAAATTATCTATTTTATTCAAAAATGAGTTTCTATAAAATTTTGACTTTTTTAATTGTGAAACAAGTTTGACTTTTATGAGATTATAATGATCCTAGATGATCTAATTTTATGTATTAAGCTACTATGAGACTAATTTAAGCTAAATAAACAACTTTTAAACCAATATGCATGATTATGAAAAATGAAAATCAAACAGTTAATACACAGGATGTGATCAAAGGTTATTTTGACTTTCAATGAAGTAAACACTGGTTTTTATTGTTTTACGTGAGCTATATTGACCTAATGCAACTTACAACAAACAAGAACAAAGGCTCTAACACCCTCTAAAACAATTTAAACAAGCAAATCCAAACAACCCTTATCTTAACTGTTTTGAAGCTTTACACACTAAAACAAATTTTCAAACCAAGAAAGCTATAGATTAACTTATATTAACTATGTTTAGACAGGATTAAACTAAAATTAACTTACTTTAAACAGATAAACTATGAAATGCAAATTTTGAGAAAATGCTTACAAGATGAGTCCAAGCACAAAACTTAGAACCAAAAGCCAAGGACACAACCTATAGCTTCCCAAGAAGCTCTAAACCCAAGGCCATCCACAATCAACCCTGCTCCAGCTTCTTGATCATCTTCTCCATTGAATTTTGATTTTTAACTAATTTTTTTGGTATTTTTGGTATTTTTTTCTTTTTGATACTAAACAAAGTTTTAAGGTTTCTAAAAGCTTTCAGAAGCTTTCTAGGAGCTTAAATGAGCTTAAGAGTCCATAATAACAACTGATAACAACATTAAGCTTAACATGAGATTTTTGAGCTTGAAATTTTACTTAAACTGAAATTGAAACTGAAAATGAAAATTGCTTATTGAAAAGGATTCACAATACACTGAAATGGGTAAAAACAGTACTTGAAAGCTTAAAATTATCTTTGGAATTTGAAAATTAATTAAAACGACATAATTTAAACTAATTTACACTAGATATCTTTTCACATTGCTTCTCCTTCTTTCTTTATAGACTTTAGAGACTCTGTCGACATCTCTGAATCTTTCCCACTTGATTTCAACCCTTGAATTCATCAATCTCTTCATAATAGTACATGTGGCATTTTTGGCGCCAAATTTCTTTGAGCAGGTTTTTAGCATTTAATGAAGTTTGGGAGGATGTGGAGGTGGAGGGAGAGTGGGTAGATAGGTGGAAAGGTGGTGGTGAGGTGGAGAGGTGGGAAAACAACTCTGGTTTTGGTTTGCAGACTTGGGAGAGGAAGGTGAACAGTGACACTGGTTTTGGCGCGCGTTGACTGGGTTTGACCTTTGGATATTAATAATAACGGGGGTCAAAATGGGTATATTGAGGCTGGCTCAAGGGTTTTGGCAGGTTCAAGGTTCAAGTTAAGTGGTTTGGGCTTGGTGTTGGGCTTGAGTTTGGGTTAATAACAAAAAGGGGTCGGTTTGGTTTTAAGCTTTAATAACACAAGGACCAATCTTGTAATTTGGCAAATCTTGAGGAACTTGGACCTGCACTTTTTCAAAGTTAACACAAGGATCAAATTTGCCATATATGAATAGTACAAGGATAATATTTGATAATTTTTCATTTTTAAATATCCAAGGACTATTTTTGACATTTTTCAAAGTTGAGGGACCAAAGTTGTAATTTTGCAATTTTTAAACTTTGAAGGGTTTGTTTTGACAACTTTAGAATCCCATGGACCTTAAATGATATTTTTCTTTATTTTTGATTTACCGGGGACTATTTTGACAACTTTTGAAACTTGGGGGACTAAAAGCTGCAATTTATGCAAACTTGATACGATTTTCATCTGATTTTGGTATTTTTGCATTTAAAACACATAAAACACTTATTTGTGATATTTTTATCATTTTGATGCATTTCTGAGTGTTTTCAAATTCTTTTGCAGTTTAAATAGTACAAAAATGATGAGTATTTGCACACTCATCAATCCCCCACACTAAGATATTGCTAGTCCCTAGCAATCTTTTGAGAAAAATTAATGGATTTGAATCTCTTTACCAAAAGCCATTACTTTTGGAGTAGCCAAATGTTTCAGTTCAAGTAAGAACTATGGTACACTGATAACCATATGATTTTGAGCAAATCACCAGCTTTCAACGGATTTGATTTGTCTTTACTAGAAGCCGTTTGCTTCTGGACTAGCCAACTCTTAGATAAATTATCAATATTATCTTTGGTGAGTCGATTACCAATTATGGCTTTCCAACTGCCTTTACCACAAGCCATAAACTTGCGGGCTAGCCAACTTTTCACTAATTAAAGATATGGTGAGTTGAACACCATACAATTTTGGGCAAATTGCAAGCCATAAGCGGATTTGAGATATCTTTACCAAGAGCCGTTTGCTCCTGGATTAGCCAATCCTTATGTGGGTTAGACATGGCGGACTGATTACCATTTGCTGAGTAAGTGTAAAACACTTACTCCAAAAAAATATTTGGCCAAAAATGGGGGAATTGGGTGGTATAATTACATGATAAATTCGTGAGAATTCCCCCCACACTAGAAATGAATATTGCCCTCAATATTCAAAGTACCGGCGGTTATGCCGAAACATAGAACATAAAAGGGAAATACTACGGCCATTATTTTATTTTTGATATATACAATTTTTTTTTAAACTTATATACAACAACATGGGGCAACTCCCCCACACTAGGGTGGTAGAAAGTAGAAAGAAGTCAGAAATATGGGTGAAAACCCATATGGTGTGCTACTGTTTTTGATTACCGAGTCACTAGATTGACTCGATCCCCGCATTCATTGGTTCATGGGGAAAGTTTGTAAATCCGAGACAACCATGGGTGGAATGTCCTCTCCAAAATAGTGTTTCAATCGATGACCATTCACTTTAAAATTTGGACCATCGAGTTGAGATAACTCAATGGTATCATAAGGAAATACTTTAGTGATGGTGAATGGTCGGACCGCGGGATTTTAGTTTACCCGAGAAAATCTTCAATCTTGAATTGAAAAGAAGGACTCGATCACCGACGTTGAAAACGTGGTTCTTGATTTTGGAGTCATGAATCTTCTTTGTCTTTTGTTTGTAGATCAAAGAGTTTTTGTATGCTTGATCACGGAGTTTATTTAATTCATTCATTTGAACTTTCCTGTGATCACCGGTGTCTGAATATCGAAGTTGGCATGTTTCAAGGCCCAGTATGCTTTGTGCTCAAGCTCAATCGAAAGATGACATGCCTTTCCGTACACTAGCTTGTATGGAGTACACCCGATTGGTGTTTTATAAGCTGTACGAAAAGCCCATAGTGCGTCATCTAGTTTATCCGACCAGGAGTACACCCGATTGGTGTTTTATAAGCACGGTTGGAAACTTCCACTTGCCCACTTGTTTGGGGGTGGTATGCAGTAGAGAGACGGTGAGTTACACCATACTTTTGCATGACTTTATCAAATTGGTCATTGCAGAAATGCGTACCACGATCACTGATTATAGCTCGTGGAGTTCCAAACCTAGCAAAAAGAGATTTTAAGAATTTCACAACAACTCGGGCATCATTGGTAGGTAAAGCTTTCGCTTCAACCCATTTTGACAAATAGTCAACAACCATAAGTATGTATTTGTTTCCTCGAGATGATGGAAATGGCCCCATAAAGTCAATGCCCCAGATGTCAAATATCTCACACACTTGAATGGCGTTTTGCGGCATTTCATTTCTTTGCGAGATATTTCCGTGACGTTGACAAGCATCACAGGTTTTGACAAATTCGTGGGCATCCTTGTAAATAGTGGGCCAATAAAACCCGGAATCAAACACCTTTTTGGCGGTGTAGTTTGGACTATGATGGCCCCCGGTGGGTCCAGCATGGCAAGCTTTGAGAATGTCCATAGCTTCTTGTCCATAAACACACCGTCGGATGACTTGATCCGCCGCATTTTGAATAAGTAGGGGTCGTCCCAAGAGTAATGTTTAACATCCTTGAAGAATTTGTTCTTCTGTTGGGTCGACATTCCTTTCACTATGAAGTTACCTGCATGGTAATTTGAGAAGTCAGCAAACCATGGGGTAGTAGAGTTTCCACGAAAAGAAACCGCATTGAGTGTCTCGAGAGGAAATGTTTCATTTATTTCCTTTTTCTTGAAAACATCTTGGTGAGGGTTTTCTAGGCGTGACAGATGATCGGCTGACGGTTCTCGGCTCCTTTTTTATCAAGTATTATGATATCAAATTCTTGCAGAAGGAGAACCCAACGGAGCAATCTCGGCTTTGCATCTTGTTTTGCAAAGAGATATTTGAGAGTCGAATGATCCGTATACACCACGCATTTGGTCAAGATTAAGTACGGCCGAAACTTCTCAAATGCATACACCACGGCTAGTAGCTCTTTTTCGTAGGTGGTGTAATGGGTTTAAGCTTCAGTCATAGTCTTACTTGCGTAGTGGATAGGCTGAAAATGCTTGGATCTACGTTGCCCTAGGACTGCACCGATAGCAAAATCACTTGCATCGCACATGAGCTCAAAAGGCAAATCGGTCGGGAACAACGAGAATGGGTGCTTCAGTAAGCTTTTCTTTAATGTTTCAAAAGCTTCGATGCACTCAGGTGAGAAGATAAAAGGAGCATCTTTTCAAGAAGATGGGTCATAGGCCGGGCGATCTTAGAAAAATCTTGTATGAATCTGCGATAAAACCGGCATGACCTAAAAACTCCTAATACCTTTGACGGTAGTAGGATGAGGCAATTTAGCAATAACATCGACTTTTGCTCTATCTACCTCAATCCCATTTTTGGAAATCTTATGGCCAAGGACTATGCCTTCTTTGACCATAAAATGGCTCTTCTCCCAATTTAGACAAAGATTGGTGTCTTCACACCGTTTTAGCATTTTTCTAAATGGGAGAGACATGTTTGAAATGAGTCCCCAATGACCGAGAAGTCATCCATAAACACCTCCATTGTTTCCCGATCATGTCGTGGAAAATGGCCATCATACATCGTTGGAGCGTGCGGGAGCATTACATAGGCCAAAAGGCATACGTCTGTAGGCAAAAGTTCCGTATGGGCAGGTGAATGTGGTCTTTTCTTGATCCTGTGGATCAATGGGGATCTGAAAATACCCCGAGAAACCATCAAGGAAACAATAGTATTCGTTCCATGCTAATCTCTCAAGCATTTGGTCCATGAAGGGTAGAGGAAAATGGTCTTTTGGGGTGGCGTCATTCAACTTACGATAGTCAATGCAAACACGCCATCCTGTAACCAATCGAGTTGGAATTAACTCGTTTTCTTCATTTTGACAACGGTTATGCCACCCTTTTTAGGAACACAATGAATTGGGCTAACCCAAGGACTATCGGAGATCGGGTAAATTAATCCTGCATCAAGAAGTTTGAGAACCTCTTGTTTAATAACATCATGGATTTTTGGATTTACTCGTCTCTGATGTTGAACTGCTGGCTTGAAGTCATCCTCCATCAAGATTTTGTGAGTACAAAACTCAGGGTTGATACCCTTAATGTCGGAGAGTTTCCAAGCAATTGCTTGCTTGTGTGACTTCAAGATCTTTATGAGAGCAATCTTTTCATCTTTACTCAAATCTCGAGCAATAATGACGGGTAATTTATCATCACCTTCAAGAAATGCATATTCGAGATGAGGTGGTAAGTCCTTAAGTTCGACTTCAGGAAATTCTTCAGTTTTCTCAACTGAATTGACTTCCTTGTTATGAAGCTCGACGGGAGGGAGTGATGATGGATCATCATTAAGCAACTTCTCAATGAGAAGTATATCTCCCTCGATGTCAATTGGAGCGTGATCAATTTCCCATGGAACTGAATCACTAGACAAGTATGCTTCAATCTCTTCCAAGATGAAGTCACTTTCCTCAAATGGAGTGAGAGAAGGAGTAGAATTGGCAATGATGGGTTGAGATGAATGAGTGAGATTATCACTCGAAGAATTATGATCATAACCAAGAACTTCTTGAGAGTACTCTTTAGAAGCAACATCAATGATATCTATTCGGTTAACCGACTCGGAATCATAGTTTGCGGAGTACCTCGAAGTTTGATCAAGGTTAAAGGTGACAGCTTCATTACCCACGCGTAATGTGATTTCTTGCTCAAATACATCAATGAGAGCACGGCCCGTTCTCAGGAATCCTCGTCCAACAATGAGAGGAACCCGTGGATCGGCATCGAAATCAACAACTACAAAGTCAGCTGGAAAATGGAACTTTCCTACTTTCACGAATACGTCCTCGGCAATGCCAAGTGGGCGGGATATTGTACGATCTGCAAGCTCGAGAGTCATGCATGTAGGAGTAAGATCCGGAAGAAAAAGTTTCTTCCATACTGAATAAGGCATCAGATTGATGCTTGCACCAAGATCGGCTAAGGCAAAGCATTCAACCATCCCTGGAAATACACAAGGTAAGAGAAATTTTCCAGGATCTCCAAGCTTCTCGGGAAGCTTTTCAAGATAACTGCGGCAGTTTTCGTTCGAGGAGTTTTGCCATCTCAAATAGTTTTTCCTTGTTGCTTAACATGTGTTTGAGAGTTGATGCAAACTTGGGCATCGGCATGATAGCATCCGCAAAGCTTATGTCAAAATGTAGTTCTTGGAAAATTTGAAAAAAT
Organism: Chrysanthemum makinoi; assembly: GCA_910596185.1. Lineage (NCBI taxonomy): Eukaryota > Viridiplantae > Streptophyta > Magnoliopsida > Asterales > Asteraceae > Chrysanthemum > Chrysanthemum makinoi. The sequence goes on along the minus strand of OU343217.1, from coordinate 99,977,367 downwards.
TTGTCCATTTGATGACTGCCTTTTCGCGGAGCTTTTGCTCATTCAAACGTGATGGGTAAGGAATAGAAGATTTGGATTTGGGGTTTTCAACGGGAGCTACTGGAGGTTCAAAAACAACTCCTGGATTGGATTTGGGTTTTGGGACAACTTGAGGTTGGACATCGTTGGTACCTCCGTTATTAGTAGGAAGTTCCTTGTCCTTTGTAGCCTCAGGTTCACTTTCCACTACCTTCGGGAGAGAAAAAGAAGAGGTAGTAGGAATAGCGGGTCCATTGTATGAAACACCACTTCAGGTTGTGATCGCCTTTGCATCGCCCCTCGGGTTAGCGATCGTGTTGCTCGGAAGTTTTCAGCCGAAGGGTTGATCATTTAAAGACTTCTTTAGATCAGCGATCGGACTGACCAACAACCTGTTCATTTCATCTTGGGATTTCATGAATTGTTTCAATAACTCATCGAGATGATGGTCGGTTGGAACAATGGCTTGAGTTTGATTAGGAAAATTACGGCCTTTATTATTGATTAGGGCCTTGATTTTTGAAAATTTCCTTGATTAGGATTCATATTCCCATGAAATTGATTCCCTCAATTGAAATTGTTTTGATTAAGATTTCCTTGATGTTGGAAACCTTGATTTGGTCCGGGATAGAAATTACCTTGGTTTTGATAACCTTGGTTCATTCTAGGTTGGTTCGATTCGGTTTTGTATGTTAGGATTCTGGTTAAAACCGGGTGGTCCCCGATAAGTATTAGCACGGTAGTTTGGTTCATTTTGAGGACGGTATTGATTACCTCCTTGATGTGAAGTACCGGCTATGGCATTGGCTTCAAACGGACTACCATCGGTGGCGATCAGTTGTAGTATGCATAAGGGCCACCACAAGTAACACAGACCTCGACTTTCTTCACTTCACCATGTGATGGTGTCTGTGTGAAAGTGACTTTCTTTTGGTTAGCAAGAACCAAAGCCTAAACAATATCTGTGAGTTTGTCAATCTTAGCATCGGTGCTAGATGTACTCACGTGAGATGAAGTAGAAGGTCCTGCATTAGGCTGAGTGCGATATGTCTTTGTTCGGAAAGGGCGGACACAGGGACTTGTTTTCTATAATTTGCAAGGCTTCTTTTGTGGTCTTGCTCAGGAAATTACCTCCCGCGGAGGCATTTAAAGAGTCTTGGTTAGTTTGGTTCAGACCATTGTAGAAAGTATCCATTTGCATTAACTCGGTAAAACCATGATGTGGACACTTGCGGAGCAACTCTTTGTAACGATCCCATGCCTCACCGAATGATTCATCAAATCTTTGAGTAAATTTCATTATCTCATTCTTAAAACTTGTAGTTCGGGATGGTGGATAGAATTCGTTAACAAACTTAGTGACTAAATCCTCCCATGTCTCAATGGAACGAGGGGTTGTTTCTCAAGCCAATTCCGGGCTTGTCCCTCTAAAGAGAATGGGAACAGAAGAAGCTTAATTGCTTCATGTGGGACATTCTTGTATTTGATGGTAGATGCAATCTTGTTAAACCATCGAATATGTGCATGAGGATCATCCCGCTCAAAACCATAGAATTGGCTTTGGGTTACAAGATTAAGCAACCCGGTTTTGAGCTCGAAGGTATCAGCCACGATGGCTGGGACAATAATGGCATCTCCGTAACCCTCGATGGGTGCTTGGAGAAGCTCATTCATCGGTTTGTCTTCGCCATTACGGGGGGTGGTGGTACTAGACGTTCCTCAATCACGGCTGAAGGAGCAGAACGTCCTCTACGCCTACGTGGAATCTTTGCAAGCTCTGAAAGTGGACTTGTAGAGCTGGAAGAACGAGTGCGCATGCACTAAGTTTAAAAATCAGTTTTCAAAAACAAATGCGAGGCAAAACGACAAGTGAACTTAAACCAATAATCACAAATGAAATGGCTTTTTTGAAAAAGGTACACCAAATCACAAGGACACAAAGGCAAGTTTTGATCTGTAAGATTGGGAACTTATTAATGTTCACACCCCCAGTTGGTAGGTGTACTGCCTTGATTTGCGGTGGTTGATTTTTATGTATTTAAGTACCACAGAAAAGAAGTAGGTATGAATTTGTGCTAAGGGTTTAAAAACTTTTGGACAATATTTTTGGTATCGTCTCGTTTAACCAAATCGTACCTCTTTAAGAATCACCTTAAAGAAAATACAAGATAGAAAACGTTACGATTGTTTTGTTGTTTTATATTTTTTGGTGTTGTTAACACTTTAGGAAAAGTGTTAATGAACTTTTTATAACTTTACAAAAGCTGTTTACAAAGGTGGTATATGTGCAAGAATGGGTCTGAGAATGCTTAAAACACGCTAAAGCCTCCCCGGCAGCGGCGCCAAAATTTGATTGGTCAGAACGTCAAGTTTATCACAAAAATCAACCACTTGTGAATGGTCAACCGTAATAAAATTCAAACAGTCTAAAACCAATACAATTTCCCTTGGAATATAGTGGATTCGGGGTCGTTAAGTCCCATGGACACTGAATGGTGTTTAAAACGTTCAGATGTCGAATGATCACTAAGGATAATGATCTGTAAGGATTTTGATTGGATAATTACACTACTGATTGATTGGAATGGTATTTGGATCTGAACTATAAAGTACAACGATCAGATTAAACAAACTTAAACACGTACGTTTATTAAATTACGTAAACGTACAAAATAAAACGTGAGTTTTAAGAAATAAAAGACCTACAAATATGAAAATGATATTTTTACAATCCTAAAAATAAAAGAAAATTATTGGAAAAAGAAAATTATTTTTATAACTATTTATTTAATTATTATTAATTAAAAACTATTTTAAACTATTTAATAATACTCTAAAATATAAGAAAATATGAAATAAAGCTAGAAAAATGAAATTATGACTTAGAAAAATCTAAAATATTAGAAAACTAATTTTAAAACTGAAAAGATATTTTTTATGCTTTTTATTTATTTATTATTAATTATTTAATACTTTTAACTATTTTTAATTCTAATAAATACTAAACAAGCTAAGAAAATTATGAAATTTTTTATATAAATATCTTATGATGACAGAAAACTAAGAAAATTATAAAAACAAGAAGTGCTTAATAATAAGCTGAAAAAGAAAATTAAAATGCTAATTTCTATTAAATAAACGCTATCACTATTTTTAAAATGATGTTTTTGTGATTTTTCTTTTTGAAAACTATTTAACTACTGAAAATAAGTAACTTTTATGAAAACAAAAATTTTACAAATTAAAAATAAGCTATTTAGAAGCTAAAGATCTCAACAGTTAAGCTTTTGAGCTTATATTGATGATTTAAGTTCTAATAAGCTTGAAAGTTGGAATCAAAGTTGAAATAAGATGCAAAAAGCTAAAAGCTACTTAAGTGAAGCTAATAAACACAAAGAACCATATTAATAAGCTGTAATAAGCAAATAAGTAATTACAAAACACCCTTTGAACCAAACAATCCTGCAGTCAACTCTACAAGCAAATTAAGCTCATGAGATAAGCTTAAAAGCTCAAAATTGAAACTGAAGTAGCAAGATGGGTTGGTGGGCTATCCAAAAAATCCAAGTTCACACTCTATGGTTGACTAATGAGCTTATGACAAGCTTGTGAAAAAGCTTGTAAACCACTGATTACTTAGTTAAGACAGAAATGGGACAAACAATAAGCTACTTGCAGCCATACTAAATAAGCTAGAAAGTAATATTTTAAACTTGGATATTCAAGATAGCTAGGTTAGATTTCCAAAGAACCAAAATACACAAGCTATGGTTCACTAATAAGCTTTTTATGAGCTTGTGAAAAGGTTGGCTCAACTGCGTACAGGGCACTTTTGAGACAAGGGTTCAAAATAAGCTAAGAAATAAGCAACTAAATAAGCTAAACAGAAATTATAAAAAATACTATTAGGAAGATGAGAAACTATATTTTAATATCCCAAAAGCTTAAATCTTGAAAACTAATATTAAGTCCTATATAAAATTATCTATTTTATTCAAAAATGAGTTTCTATAAAATTTTGACTTTTTAATTGTGAAACAAGTTTGACTTTTATGAGATTCTAATGATCCTAGATGATCTAATTTTATGTATTAAGCTACTATGAGACTAATTTAAGGTAAATAAACAACTTTTAAACCAATATGCATGATTATGAAACATGAAAATCAAACAGTTAATACACAGGATGTGATCAAAGGTTATTTTGACTTTCAATGAAGTAAACACTGGTTTTTATTGTTTCTGTGAGCTATATTGACCTAATGCAACTTACAACAAACAAGAACAAAGGCTCTAACACCCTCTAAAACAGTTTAAACAAGCAAATCCAAACAACCCTTATCTTAACTGTTTTGAAGCTTTACACACTAAAACAAATTTTCAAACCAAGAAAGCTATAGATTAACTTATATTAACTATGTTTAGACAGGATTAAACTAAAATTAACTTACTTTAAGCAATTAAACTATGAAATGCAACTTTTGAAGAAAATGCTTACAAGATGAGTCCAAGCACAAAAATGAGAACCAAAAGCCAAGGACACAACCTATAGCTTTCCAAGAAGCTCTAAACCCAAGGCCATCCACAATCAACCGCTCCACTTCTTGATCATCTTCTCCATTGAATTTTGATTTTTAACTAAATTTTTTGGTATTTTTGGTATTTTTTTCTTTTTGATACTAAACAAAGTTTTAAGGTTTCTAAAAGCTTTCAGAAGCTTTCTAGGAGCTTAAATGAGCTTAAGAGTCCATAATAACAACTGATAACAACATTAAGCTTAACATGAGATTTTTGAGCTTGAAATTTTACTTAAACTGAAATTGAAACTGAAAATGAAAATTGCTTATTGAAAAGGATTCACAATACACTGAAATGGGTAAAAACAGTACTTGAAAGCTTAAAATTATACTGGAATTTGAAAATTAATTAAAACGACATAATTTAAACTAATTTTACACTAGATATTTTTTCACATTGCTTCTCCTTCTTTCTTTATAGACTTTAGAGACTCTGTCGACATCTCTGAATCTTTACCACTTGATTTCAACCCTTGAATTCATCAATCTCTTCATAATCGTACATGTGGCATTTTGGCGCCAAATTTCTTTGAGCAGGTTTTTAGCATTTAATGAAGTTTGGGAGGATGTGGAGGTGGAGGGAGAGTGGGTAGATAGGTGGAAAGGTGGTGGTGAGGTGGAGAGGTGGGGAAAACAACTCTGGTTTTGGTTTGCAGACTTGGGAGAGGAAGGTGAACAGTGACAGCTGGTTTTGGCGTAGCGTTATTTGGGTTTGACCGTTGGATATTAATAACGGGGTCAAAATGGGTATATTGAAGCTCAAGGGTTTTGACATGGATCAAGGGTCAAGTTAAGTGGGTTGGGCTTGGTGTTGGGCTTGGGTTTGGGTTAATAACAAAAAGGGGTCGGTTTGGTTTTAAGCTTTAATAACACAAGGACCAATCTTGTAATTTGGCAAATCTTGAGGGACTGGACCTGCACTTTTTCAAAGTTAACACAAGGATCAAATTTGCCATATATGAATAGTACAAGGATAATATTTGATAATTTTCTATTTTTAAATATCCAAGGACTATTTTTGACATTTTTCAAAGTTGAGGGACCAAAGTTGTAATTTTGCAATTTTAAACTTTGAAGGGTTTGTTTTGACAACTTTTGAATCCATGGACCTTAAATGATATTTTTCTTTATTTTGATTTACCAGGGACTATTTTTGACAACTTTTGAAACTTGGGGACTAAAAGCGCAATTTATGCAAACTTGATACGTTTTCATCGATTTTGGTATTTTTGCATTTGAAACACATAAAATACTTATTTGTGATATTTTTATCATTTTGATGCATTTCTGAGTGTTTTCAGATGCTTTTGCAGTTTAAATAGTACAAAAATGATGAGTATTTGCACACTAATTAAATGGTAAGTCGGGATCGTTCGTATGGATTTGTGTGAATTGGAAAGTAAGTTAAGAAAACTAATCAATAGTATACCGCTAGTACTCGAAAATAACCAATAATAATGATGATAAATATTCAAATGATTAAAACTACACTTGCTTAGACTAGTTTGCTAAATTAGATATGTAGAATGTGATAACTCTTTTTAACATATTGATTATGATAATTAGATGGTGTTCTTCTTATGATTCAAACCTTCGTCAAGATTTTAGATTATAAAAATGTGCATTAAGTTTAACAAATAAATTCAAGACCAATTCAAGTTTCATAAGTTTGATTCACGGTTGTTTCACAAAATTAAACATAAAAACGTTTCTTGTTTAATAAATTTTTCTTAAGAAATGGTCAATACAAAAGGTAGCTAACCATAGACAAAAAGGCTACAATCGATTGATAATAATTATCCTTTCGACCTATGAAACCATTATTAATCAATCGAATTTGATAAACAATAGCAATCTTATTACAATCAAACTTAAGTTTCTTTGTTACACCAAGAATATTGGTTAAAAACAATCATTTATAGACAAATGATTAAAACTAGTTGATTGACAATGACCCTTTCGACCTCTGAAACCACCATCAACTAATCAAACTTGATAAAAAAATGTCACTATTAAACATAAACATAATTGGGTCTTAGGACTAGCTTGAAACTAAATTAAAACATGTTATCACAATCATAAGCAAATCATCATATTACAAACATCGTCTAAGCAAGTGCACAAAGACACTACCCACTCATGCTATATAAAGACATAAACTCAGAATTTTGAATATTAGAAAACATACATAAAAGTCTTACAATGATTGAAATAAGATTACAAATGATGTAGTAATATTGTTTCAATTATTGTGTTGACTTCTTGATGTTTTGACCTCCAAATGTTAACTTCTTGGACCTCTAAAGTTTTCTGGGATTCTAAGAACGAATTTGAGAGCTTTGAGAGAGTTGTTTTAAGCCTTTGAAGACTGGTAGTAAGTTAATTGAAAATAGGGTGCTTAGAAACTCTCACAAATGGCTTTATTTATACTTCTAACAATGCCCAGGGTTATTAATGCCTCAACTTGGCCAACAATGGCCTAGAATTAGATTGGAAGGACCTAGAATCGGATAGGACAAGTTTGGAATCTTAATGATGAAGTTTTGGTAAGACAGGACTTCCCAGCCGATCGGTATACTGGTCAGTCGATCGGCTGGTCTTCTTGACAACCTTCCAGCCGAATCGGCTAGAGGGTCTTCAGCAGGTAATCTTTTGGTCTTTTTCGTTTTGGTTTTTTGATTGCTTGTCTCATGTTCGTAGCTCTTTCTTTGTTCTTCAACCAAACTTGATCTTTTCACTATATTGGACCTTTAAAACATTAACTTGTTGATCTTGAAGTGCTTCTCTTTGGATCTTGATGCGAGAATCTTCGTACGATCATGAATCTTAGTTTATTCATCATTTCTTTCTATTTTCCTGTACTTGGCTATATATAAGTTGCATAGACACTTTGATACGAATAAGTAACAAAAGCTTATAAATGTAACCAGATAATATACATAAAAGTACGGATAACGCTACTAAAACATACACAATTTGAACGTTATCAAAATCCCCCACACTTGAACTTTACTTGCCCTCAAGCAAATCTATAATTAAAGAAAATAAATCCACATGGTACATAAACATGATTTAGAAAAATATGATGCAAATCTATCAAGTACAAGTACAAGATGAGACTCGCCGTTTTAAGCTTTTAAGGTGAAGAATCAAGATGTTTGACAATACCCATTGATTTTCTAGCTTTGATTGACATTTCTAAACACCTCACGAAAAATAAATGAGGTGTAATTCACTCGAAACACTCATTTATTCAGCTGGTGGAGTATATATAAGAGAAATCACACTCATTGCTCAGCCATGATCTAAATATTACGATAGGCTTGTATAAGAAACAAAACTTCACCGATGTGGGGTAAGCACCAAGTATACATATCAAAGAGGAATTTTATTAGGGTTGTAATGTCCGGGTTAAGGGTTTTTATCGGGTATGGATTTAAACATGGGAATTTATTTAAGAGGTGTAATAAAGAATATACAAAATAGTCAAAGTCTATAAACCAAGTGTTGTTAGCTACTTCGAACTACTATCATACAAATATGGAATGCCAATATTGATCGAACAATACGTATAGTTTAAAGTTCATTGGTCACCTTATATTTGCGGTGACTTATTCTCTCACTTTTTTTTTCTTTTTTTTTTGAATCTGTCAGCTTATAGTTGTGATGACTTTTTCTCCGGCCATCGATCATAATTCCAATAGAACATCCATAAAGACATGGAGTTTGCAACTTTCTCCAAAGTTTAATGACTTACCACATAACATCCATCTTGCCATGTAGCTAGCAACCAACCAAGACTTGACCATGGGTAAGGCTAGGCTAAAATTGTAAAATCTTTTTGTATTTTTTTGGATTTAACAAAAATGAAAAAGAATGGCTTAGAAGGTGTAACTAAGGATATCTAGCGTTAAAAATGAACGCTAAAAAATGGGTCCATATATGTGTTTAAGTAGTCAGAGTAGCTAGCTAAATACCAATGTATGTTAAATGGAAGGCCATTTGGGTTTAATTCATAAGGTTGCCTCTTATCACGCATATACACTTATATCACACAGAGTGCGACCTCACTGGGGTCTAGTAATGATTTACAAGCACAAGTTCTAGAATAAATAAAATCACTGGTACACTCATAGCAAAAGATTGAAGCATAAAAGATGTACGCTAAATACGAACATGCTCAATTCCTCATAATTTTAGTGGAAGGGCTATAAAATGCGCTAGCAAATCTTATCGATCATGGAATAAATTGCAATATTAATTGGCATCTCAATTTTTCAAAAGTTACAAGATTTACCAATGAACTGATCCAGTTATTCTAATATATTATCCTAAAAGTGATAATAACCAGATCACAATGGCAAACAAAATTTAGAAGTAGCTCAAAAATATGAAACATTTCAAATCGGTCTCGTTTTCCTTATTTATCCCCCCAACACATAAGTTAAGCATTGTCCTTAATGTGATAAAACGAATTTTAAATCATGACAATAAGGAAATAAGAGTAAGAGATAAAACTAGACTTCTTGAGCTACAGAAACCGCAATTGAACTCTAAGTGCTACGCATAGGTTTGAGAGAACCATCGATTTCTTGATCCAAGTGTCCAAGTAAAGTGATCACCACCTACAGTAAAAACACACAAAGAAATGTAGAATCTTTTTGTTTTGTTTTTTTTATGTTTTTTTAAAGACATAAAAATGAAAACAAGGTAGTGTTACACCCCCACACTTAAGTTCAAACATGGAATATAAAATTTGGGGTGTAAACACTAAAAATGAGATAGAAAAAATAAAATATTGAAAATAAAACGGGTTGCCTCCCGAAAAGCGCTTGTTTATTACTGAGTCGACAGCCTGACTCAAACTTCTCTTTCACGTGGTTGTGATCTTTGGTTTCTTTCCCGATGATTTGGGAATGTACACCACATTTTCTTTCACTATTCCTTCTCCAGTTTTATCGATGTCATATAATTTTGCAGCATTACAAACATTTGGTAAGACATCGTAGATGAATCCTTTTTTCTAAGGCCCAAGGCATGATTCTGGTGTAATCCGCCAGAAAAGGTGTGATGCGTGGTTCAGGGTCTAAAGACTTCCTTTTCCGTGAGCAAGCTTTACAACTCACTAGGCAGTATACCTAATCGTTGCAGTGTAGTATGGGTAAGCCCAGGGGGTTGATCGTTCTATAGGGGAATAGAGATGCTAGTCGAGATATATGACGAAAAGGCAAGGGTGAGGGTGATTCTTTTTAGTCTTTTTGTATTTTTTAGAAAGCAATTAAAATCTCAGGGTTGAAGGAGTGGGGGGTTTGTCTTTTACCAATTAAACTAATTAACAAAATAAATTAAAGCTAATTAATAATTAATAAAATTAAAGCTATGGATTGTAGGAAGAGCTCTTATGATAATTAAAAGCGTGTTTACTTAGATTTACTTACTCTCTAGTTATCTTTTATTGGTCGGTTGAATTGTTACATCCTTGTTTAATTGGTGCGTTGTATTCCATGTTTTAATCATAGGGTGGTGCCAAAATCCCTTATTGTATGTGTGACAACCCGTACTTTCAGGTCATTTCTCGACATAATTTATGCCTCATTATTTCAACATTTATCGTAAACTTGGTTTACGTGTTCCAAATTCGCGTAACCTTTATGGTTTAGCGGCGAATTCATGATCATAACATCACGTACATTTCATATGGACTAAGATTAGTCTACATTTCATTGACATCATTTGCATCACATTAGTTCATTCATGACATTTCATTTCACATTTATCGCGTAATTTTTATATTAAATAAACGTTATCGCGTGAGTTATTATTTTGAATATTTAATCCGTTACTTCCAAAAATGATCTGGTATATTTTTATACTTACATTTAGTTGTAAAAACTATATTTTGACTTTACCCAGTGTTTTAAATTTATTTGGTACATAAATCGTTAAAGTTAAATTATTACGACGTGTTTCTTAAAAATTATACGATAATTATTTTATCACTCAAATTTCACAAGGAATGTATTTTTACAATTTTTATTATCTCATTACATCCTACTTTGATCTATTAAACATCTCTTTTACTTAAAAATTTCCATTTACCTTTACTTATACATTTAACTACGCATAACTTACACTTTTCTAAAAATTGTTACAAGTAAATATATATATACATAATAATAAAAAAAAAAAAAATTATTTGAGAAACAAGAAGCCCCAAAAACCGGCCCTTAGGGAGGGGAGACAATAAATGAGGTAAGGTTTGTGATTGATAATTATTTTACACAAACATAAAAGTCTTGCTACATTATTTTGCTTCTCATTCACTTCATTTTTATTAAGTGCTAGAAATCATTTTCTCTCTTGTTCTTCTCCTTCTATAACCGGTTCTACATCAAAGAGATCAAGGGATCAAAAATTTTTGCTAGTCCAAGTGTTTATCAATCTAGTTATCACTCTTTATAAGGTTTTGAAATAAAAACCAAGAGTGTTTAGGATTTACCTTGTTACTTTCACCTCATCATATTCACTTGTAAGCATGTTTCTTTCATTTTTCATGTTTTCTTTTCATCTCATATGAATCTTTTCATTTTTGGAGCAACTTGCAAGACATATGTGATTTATACCATTTTTCATGCTTTTTAGAAATATATATATACATAAGGTCATCCTATAATTATCCCCTTGGTATTTGTTGGTCTTGATGATGTCTAGGAACCCATGACACCCTAAGAAGGTGTATGGTAGGATTAGATTAGCTTTGGAGTTGATTTGAAGGGATTAGAATAGGTTTTGTCCGAGAAAAACTATTTTTGATACGTATAAAAAAGGTTCTGTCCTTGTTTCATTTTTCTGGAAAATCCGACAGTTGGTACGAAACTTTGGCCTTGATATTTAGAAAATATACTTTAAAACGAATCCGTGGCAGCGAGCGGATAAAAGCGGACTTATAACGAAGAAGTTATGGGTTTTACAAGTTTGACGACGAAATATATTATTTTCTGAATTTTCAGCACACTATTTTTTAGTTTGTTGGGTCAAAAATGAGCCTTAAGCGTCACAAATTATTTCGACTTCTCAAAAATATATTAGTTTACCGATCTGAAGCTAAGGGCGTATTATCGTAGAAAACGGTTTGAAACGACAAAGATATGCACGTTTTCATAAACTTGCCGTAACTATTATTTTATGAAAAACTATATTATTTTACGATACAAGTGTTACGGTAGCTAATGCGTCCCTGTTGAGGGCTTTGTTTTTAGCGAGGTTGTGAAACTTTTTGGAACGAAATGTCTTCTAGTAAAATCAAGTTCACCGGCCATATTTTTCAAAACAACAAGCTGTTTGTAAAAGCGGTTATAGTAAATTAATTACGGATGTTCAAACTTGGCGAAACTCATTTTTACGCACAACAATTCAACAAAATCACTATCTTTAACCCTTAATATCTTTATGATCGAGACCTTTTGGGCGAAAACTCCTGAACTGAAACTTCTAGATATCGATACAAACTTTCCAAAACCGTCGAGTTAGTTCTCTAACGATCGACGTACACCATTTTACGACTAGTTTTCCAAAGTCATTTTTGAAGGGTCAAGACGTCAAAAGAGTATTTTTCGACGATGAGTAATATTTTCAAACCCGCAAATGGTATAAATAACATACGAAATGCATGCATAACATTACATTGCAACTCATGACATATCATATCATTCGTAATAGGTCCCGATTAACGCATCACATTAAACCTCGGTGTACTCACTTTTGCCATTATTCCAGTTTACCAAGTGAGTTTTCATAGCCCCTACTTTTACTTGTTTTCATAACTGTTTTGGGGGAGATACATGCTCAATTATTTTCATTTACTTTCATAAGTACTTTAAATTTTTAAGGATAACTTCTATCATGATCACCATTGTTTCAAAACCGAATGTTGTACTATATCAATTGTTCTTGTTTTCGTGCTATAGTTCTACGTCGTATAATGTTCTATATCGGTTGACTCTTACGTCATTAAGTATAACGTTCATCGATTGACTAGATATGTATTGATTCATGTGCTATTGATTATGTGCTATTGTTCTACGTCGAGTTAAGTACTATTGATTATGTGCTATTGTTCTCCGTCGAGTTAGGTACTATTGTGAATTCATTTGACGATTTCTGTTTAAACATAAACTATGCATATTACAGCGTGGGTTGTGAACACACAGGTTGCAAGTTTTGTATGGTACTTGGGCTGAGTGGATTTACAATGCCTTTGCTACATAAACGATTTTGAAAGTCTTTACATTTCAGCGATTTACAATGCCTTTCTTTGCATAAGCGATTTTGAAAGGCTTTACATTTCAAACAAACTCTATGAACTCACTCAACCTTTGTGTTGACACTTTTAGCATGTTTTATCTCGGGTATCTAAGGCATTCACTTCATGGCATGCATTTGGACACATCATGGAGTCGTGGTGACGAGCGCGTCTCACTTGGGTTTTGCATACTTTAACACATCGTTTGAATTGTAACAAACTTATTTCCGCACAAGTTGATTTTCATTTGGGACCTACTTTGTAAACTCGGATTATTTTATTAAATCAAACGATGTATTTTCCAAACGACACTTTAGGTCGTTCAATATAACTGTGATTGTGATGCTATGACAGTCCATCCCCAGGAATTCCATTCCGCTGCAAAACAGGTAATTTGGGGGTGTGATAGATTGGCATCAGAGCTTCGGTTATAGAGAACTAGGTTGCATCATTGACCCTAGACTATAACTACATTATCATAGCATCTCATCATTTCATCATAAGTGCATGTTCACTTTGCATGCGATTTATCATACATTTTCGAGTTATTCATTTTCATTTCACATCGATTGTCACATGGATGCCCTTAAATACCCATCCCATTATCTTTTCCTCATACTCTAACGTGGAGAATTCCTTGTCATTCCCAATCACAATTTTTATATCAGTTAACTCATCACCGATAACGTCGAATGCTAAGATAAACCTTTAGGTACGGCAAAGTCACTCTCACTCCGTTGTTTCACCACTAACATGTCGAGTTACACTGTATTCACACATTAAGTCACTAAACCATTATACATTTGAAGCACTTACAACACCTCATAACCCATCTTTTCGGAAACCGTCGATCAATTTGAAAAATAACCTCAAACTTATCATTACTTATCACAATTCTTTGGAGCGTTTATTACTAACATCGGACTTTGCTACACCTCACCTTTCCTTTTTATTTTGAAGAAGTTATGGCGCCGAAGAAAGCCACGCCTGTAATGACCCAAGCGGCTATTCAAAAGTTGGTAAATGATAGCATTGCTGATGCCCTAAGGATGAAAGAAGAAAGGGAAGCAGTGGTGCTGCTGCTGTGCCACTTAGAAGCCGCCGAGTGAGAGGCTGAAGCCGCTAGGCTTCTTCTGCTGCTGCAGGAAATGCAGGGAGGGTCCGGAGTCAAAAGGCTTTGTTGTATAAGAATTTCAAAAGTGGTGATCCCACTAAGTTTCGAGGAAATGAGGGAGCTACTGTCATGGTTCGATGGTTTGAAAAATTGGAGTCGGTGTTTTGCTATGTAATTGCTTGGATGATAGTAAGGTCAAATTTGCTACAAGTACTTTACTAGATGGAGCTTTGTCATGGTGGAATTCATATGCTCAACCGATTGGTATGGAGAATGCTTTCAAGCTTACTTGGGAGGAATTTAAAAGTTTGGTAACAAAGAAGTTTTGTCCGCGTACGGAAGTGAAAAAGTTGGAGACCGAATTCTATGAGTTGGAAACTATTGGGTATGACATTGATACTTACATTCGAAGATTTCAAGAATTGGCCGTGTTATGCCCATCTATGGTTTCGGATAATGAGAAGCTCTTGGAGGCTTTCATTGAAGGACTTCGAGATTATTCAAAGCGATGTGACTTCTTCGACCCATAACGATTGAGGAAGCTATTCGATTGACTCAAAAGCTCATGGCCGGTAGTGAAGAGAGCAAGTACACCAACACCAACAAAATAACAACAACCCCAACAACCGCACCAACTACTACATTAACAAAACAACAACAAAGGAAATGGAAAGCGACCAAGGAGATTATAACAACAATGACCAAAACCGCCAACACTAACCGTCATCAACAACGAGAATAGAGGGCAAGCTGCAATGGTCTATGTTGCTGCACCAACAAGGGAAAGAGCTTATGCAGGAAACTTACCGCGATGCCACCAATGCACGCTACATCATAATGGTCCATGTGGTATATGCTTTACAAAAGTAGGACACCTTTCTAAGGACTGTAAGGGCAAAGCCGTAGTCACATGCTTCGGATGTGGGGAGCAAGGACACTATCGAAATCAATGTCCTCAAAACCAAGGTCAACCAGTTGAAGGTGCTCATGGAAATGCATACATGTTACAAGGAGGAGAAGCTCGTCATGGTCACAACAACGCGGAAGACTGAAGAAGTTTGGAAACTAACAGTCTTAATTTTTCCTTATGTACTATGTCGTACTAATTTTATGTCTTCCATCGTATCCGAAACTTTATAACTTAAAGATGTACTACTTTTGAAAAACCACTCGTTGTAAAATATTCTCATCTATCGTACTTTATTTTCTTTCCGATTTGTTATCATTTATGAGGATTTCAATTCTTTTTACTTTAACTATCATTTTAACGACACTTCTCCATGTCTTCTCTCCTCGATGTTCATCACAATTTTAACATCGGTTGACTCAACACCAAACAACATATGAGTCGATTAGTCCAAGCATTGCATAGTTACTCCTAAATTATACATAGCCGGATCACCTATGTCTAATTCAGGAAGAATCATGCAATGAAGGGAGTAGTAGGCTTATATGTGTAAGCAATTCCGTAATCGAGCCAAATTTTCAAAAGATTTTCTTCAAACCACTTGTTTCCAGGTTTGATCCAGCGTGACAGTTCTTGTTTAATGAGTTGCAAAGATCGAGCTAGAGACAAGTTGTTACCTAAACCGATTTAGCCTAATCGTATGACAGTTCTTGTTTGATGAGTTGTGGGATTAAGTAAAAACGGTTACCAAAAGTCTTTTGAGGGTTTTGCTCGATAATGGGAAGGCTTGCCTCATCAAACCCTAAACCCGTTAGACCTAACAACGATTGAATTCAGGGACTGAATTCCTTTTTGGATGGGCGAATGTGACAACCCGTACTTTCAGGTCATTTCTCGACATAATTTATGCCTCATTATTTCAACATTTATCGTAAACTTGGTTTACGTGTTCCAAATTCGCGTAACCTTTATGGTTTAGCGGCGAATTCATGATCATAACATCACGTACATTTCATATGGACTAAGATTAGTCTACATTTCATTGACATCATTTGCATCACATTAGTTCATTCATGACATTTCATTTCACATTTATCGCGTAATTTTTATATTAAATAAACGTTATCGCGTGAGTTATTATTTTGAATATTTAATCCGTTACTTCCAAAAATGATGCTGGTATATTTTTATACTTACATTTAGTTGTAAAAACTATATTTTGACTTTACCTAGTGTTTTAAATTTATTTGGTACATAAATCGTTAAAGTTAAATTATTACGACGTGTTTCTTAAAAATTATACGATAATTATTTTATCACTCAAATTTCACAAGGAATGTATTTTTACAATTTTTATTATCT
The DNA here is from genome assembly GCA_910596185.1 of Chrysanthemum makinoi. Lineage (NCBI taxonomy): Eukaryota > Viridiplantae > Streptophyta > Magnoliopsida > Asterales > Asteraceae > Chrysanthemum > Chrysanthemum makinoi. The sequence continues at coordinate 99,961,087 of OU343217.1, read as the reverse complement.
CATTACATCCTACTTTGATCTATTAAACATCTCTTTTACTTAAAAATTTCCATTTACCTTTACTTATACATTTAACTACGCATAACTTACACTTTTCTAAAAATTGTTACAAGTAAATATATATATACATAATAATAAAAAAAAAAAAAATTATTTGAGAAACAAGAAGCCCCAAAAACCGGCCCTTAGGGAGGGGAGACAATAAATGAGGTAAGGTTTGTGATTGATAATTATTTTACACAAACATAAAAGTCTTGCTACATTATTTTGCTTCTCATTCATTTCATTTTTATTAAGTGCTAGAAATCATTTTCTCTCTTGTTCTTCTCCTTCTATAACCGGTTCTACATCAAAGAGAGCAAGGGATCAAAAATTTTTGCTAGTCCAAGTGTTTATCAATCTAGTTATCACTCTTTATAAGGTTTTGAAATAAAAACCAAGAGTGTTTAGGATTTACCTTGTTACTTTCACCTCATCATATTCACTTGTAAGCATGTTTCTTTCATATTCATGTTTTTCTTTTCATCTCATATGAATCTTTTCATTTTTGGAGCAACTTGCAAGACATATGTGATTTATACCATTTTTCATGCTTTTTAGAAATATATATATATATACATAAGGTCATCCTATAATTATCCCCTTGGTATTTGTTGGTCTTGATGATGTCTAGGAACCCATGACACCCTAAGAAGGTGTATGGTAGGATTAGATTAGCTTTGGAGTTGATTTGAAGGGATTAGAATAGGTTTGTCCGAGAAAAACTATTTTTGATACGTATAAAAAAAGGTTCTGTCCTTGTTTCATTTTTCTGGAAAATCCGACAGTTGGTACGAAACTTGGGCCTTGATATTTAGAAAATATACTTTAAAACGAATCCGTGGCCGCTTGAACGGATAAAAACGGACTTATAACGAAGAAGTTATGGGTTTTACAAGTTTGACGACGAAATATATTATTTTCTGAATTTTCAGCACACTATTTTTAGTTTGTTCGGGTCAAAAATGAGCCTTAAGCTTCACAAATTATTTCGACTTCTCAAAAATATATTAGTTTACTTGATCACGCTAAGGACGTATTATACGTAGAAAGCGGATTTGAAACGACAAAGATATGCACGTTTTCATAAACTTGCCGTAACTATTATTTTATGAAAAACTATATTATTTTACGATACAAGTGTTACGGTAGCTTGTAACGTCCTGTTGAGGTCTGTTTTTAGCGAGGTTGTGAAACTTTTTGGAACGAAATGTCTTCTAGTAAAATCAAGTTCATCGGCCATATTTTTCAAAACAACAAGCTGTTTGTAAAACGGAGTTATAGTAAATTAATTACGGATGTTCAAACTTGGCCGAAACTCATTTTTCTGCACAACAATTCAACAAAATCACTATCTTTAACCCTTAATATCTTTATGATCGAGACCTTTTGGACGAAAACTCCTGAACTGAAACTTCTAGATATCGATACAAACTTTCCAAAACCGTCGAGTTCGTTCTCTAACGATCGACGTACACCATTTTACGACTAGTTTTCCAAAGTCATTTTTGAAGGGTCAAGACGTCAAAAGAGTATTTTTCGACGATGAGTAATATTTTCAAACCCGCAAATGGTATAAATAACATACGAAATGCATGCATAACATTACATTGCAACTCATGACATATCATATCATTCGTAATAGGTCCCGATTAACGCATCACATTAAACCTCGGTGTACTCACTTTTGCCATTATTCCAGTTTACCAAGTGAGTTTTCATAGCCCCTACTTTTACTTGTTTTCATAACTGTTTTGGGGGAGATACATGCTCAATTATTTTCATTTACTTTCATAAGTACTTTAAATTTTTAAGGATAACTTCTATCATGATCACCATTGTTTCAAAACCGAATGTTGTACTATATCAATTGTTCTTGTTTGCGTGCTATAGTTCTACGTCGTATAATGTTCTATATCAGGTTGACTCTGCGATCATGATATAACGTTCTAAATCAGTTGACTACTGATATGTATTGATTCATGTGCTATTGATTATGTGCTATTGTTCTACGTCGAGTTAAGTACTATTGATTATGTGCTATTGTTCTACGTCGAGTTAGGTACTATTGTGAATTCATTTGACGATTTCTGTTTGAACATAAACTATGCATATTCGGCGTTGGGTTGTGAACACACAGGTTGCAAGTTTTGTATGGGCGGGACTTGGAACTGGGTGGATTTACAATGCCTTTGCTACATAAACGATTTTGAAAGTCTTTACATTTCAACGATTTACAATGCCTTTGCTGCATAAACGATTTTGAAAGGCTTTACATTTCAACACAAACTCTATGAACTCACTCAACCTTTGTGTTGACACTTTTAGCATGTTTTATCTCAGGTATCTAAGGCATTCACTTCATGGCATGCATTTGGACACATCATGGAGTCGTGGTGACGACGCGTCTCACTTGGGTTTTACATACTTTAACACATCGTTTGAATTGTAACAAACTTATTTCCGCACAAGTTGATTTTCATTTGGGACCTACTTTGTAAACTCTGATTATTTTATTAAATCAAACGATGTATTTTCCAAACGACACTTTAGGTCGTTCAATATAACTGTGATTGTGATGCTATGACAGTCCATCCCCAGGAATTCCATTCCGCTGCAAAACAGGTAATTTGGGGGTGTGACAGTATGAGTGTATAAGTCTCCTCTAGAACACCCGGGATCGCCAAGTACCGAGGTATCTCCCCCAAATATCCTAGTATCTACAAGCCACAACTCACGCAATAAATACAACGGGAGCCTACTAGTGCACTCTAGGGCTAATAATCGCTATTTAGACGTTCAAGCTCACAACAATGAAAGAAGAAGCCAATTTTCCTTAATCTAGTGTGACAACCAATTAAACAAGAGACAACCTAACAATAATTAATAACTAGGTTTTATTGGATCTAAGCAAAGACTAATTAATTTAGTTACACATGATTGAGAAGCAAGAACACAAGCAAACAATCACATAAAGATCATACATGATGATAGATTGGATAAAAAAACTTATTTTGAATTAATATTGAGGGTTTAGAACCCTAAGGAACTATCTAAGTCGGACTACAAACGTTTTAGGGTTTGCTCTCCAAAATAGCACACAAAATACAGAAAATTCGAGGTCTATATATAGATTTTAAAATTACGACGGCGTCGCCTTTTGCTGGTGACACCGTATGATCGCCGCCATTAGGGTTTAGTCGTTGCCAAGTCATCATTGGGACGACATCACGTTGGAGCTTATGGCACCGTCTAGGTTGAAGCTGACACCGTCTTGAGAAAGAGTTGGTCGACTGGTGTAGAAAGTAAGTGCGACGGGCATGTGGAAATACAAGTGACACCGTCACTTGTTAGGATCCAAAAGTGAATTGAGCCGTCGCTTGAGAGAGGTTGGACGATGTTTAAACCTGACGTCATCGCCCTTGAGGTTGGGACGCCGTCCTGAAGACATTTTCAGCCTTGTTTTCATGACTTAGCCATTTTCTTCATGTTTTTGCTCCTTTTCATCCAAAAATACTTCATTCCAGCATTTTGCTTCCAAATAAAATGTGAAAAGGAACGATTTTAGGCAGTGACGGATATTAAATGTAATGATTTAGGGCTTAAATGACCCCCTAAAAATGTATATTTTAAATCCTTATCAAATATCCCTACACCTGGGATTTGCTTGTCCTCAAGAAAATGTGCTCTTTGGCTAGTCAATCTATGAGTTATGGGTCATTTAGCATTGAATTAAAATAATCTACAACAAATACAAGTGCCACAATAGTCAGAACAATCACAAAAATTTTATACTAGCACCTCGCAATTGGTTTTTGGATTCTCTCATCTCTAGGGTGTATATGAAATATAGCATGAATGAAAATGGAAAATAAACACTCTTTACCTGACATAGTACATAGATTACCATGGGATTTAGACTAGATCAAACCTCCACTTCTTTGGCGTAAGCACCTAGGAATAACTATCAAAGAGGTCTTTACAAAGGGTTGTAATGTTAGGTGCAAGGGTATGATAAACATGGTTTAATCTTGTTGGATATAGGGATTTTTACTGGTGGCAAGTCAAAAATCTAAGTTAAATGCTTGTACAACGTGGCGTTGCTAAGCCAAGACTTGACACAATAACACTAACTTATTATGACTTAAAACAAAATGAAACAAACATAAACATAAAGAATTAAAGATAGATGTAAGATGATAGTCCGTATGTTTTCCTTTTTCTTTTTTTTTCTTTTTTTTTATACATCTTACCCTACCATCCTCTAAGTTAACATCAATGTAAAGGGATTTATAGGAGCATACCTACACTTGAGTTTTTATTTCTCTACAATATTGACTCGAATCGAAAAGATCAAAACACTTGGAGTAATTAATTACGTAGAGAAAGGGAACTTAAATTTAACGTTCCTTCCCGTTACTCCATAAAATACTACTTTAACCCATGAGTCCCATGAGTCCCATGAGTCCCAAAACTGTGTACAAAGGATATGACTCGACTTAGCAACCGTGCAAGTAACTAGATAACTGAACTAAGGGTTAAAAAATAGTTACAATAATGCACTAAAGATGAGTGCATGCAAGGTGGGCTAAGGCGATTTGGGTGTAACATTTGGGGTGGATTGTAAACAAGGCTCTTCATTGATATTTCGGAAATCGAAACATCACGAGAACCGCGAAAAGCTAGGCTTGGAGGGGTTAACTAGGAATATCGTGTACTAAAGCTGAGTACATCGCAAAGTTGTGAGGAAAATTACTCAACCAATGTGGTCGATGTAATTAAATTACATGTTTCAAACAAGGGTTATCCTAATGCCTCTTATCATTTAGTTAAACCTAACTACACAAATGTAGTCTCACTAGCGATCTCAGAATGCATCACAAAAACATGTTCTAGAATCTATTGTACTACCGGTACACTCATAAGCATTAAAGATGAATGCTTTATTCATAAAGATCTAAGGGCGAACCTCTCATTTTTTAGGTGAAATTTGAGTGGTAAAGGGTTTTTGTGCTACTCATATAACTCCTATCCAAGAGACGCTTTATTAAGACTAAATTTTTACTCGTAAGTGCCATAAAAATTTAAAAATTTGGTATTAAAATTACCCTAACAAATATTTCTCATAGTTTATTACACAAATTACTAAGGACAAGGCAAAAATCAAGTGAGTGAATAGTTTCTAAGTTCCCATTTTATTCTTCCTCGCTACACTTAAACTGAACATTATCCCTAATGTTCTCCGAAAGTGTCAAAATAATGATAGAGACAGGTAAAATAAAGAGAGAAACTAATACTCCCCTGATTAGCTTAGTAAGATATGTGTAGAATCGCAGTTAAATCCTCCTCCAAGATGAATGAGTGAGTAATAAGTGTTGCTTCCATCTTGTACTTCATCTTCTTGTCCAATATAACCTACAAATTCTAAGAAAACAGAAACGAAACCTCGCGTAAAATCAGCGGTAAAAACTATATAAAACTAAACTAAACTAGAAAGAAAGCAAGATATAATGCTTATAAAATAGATGTTTGCAGATTTATAGAAAATTAAGAATTATGGAAATTTCCAAAAATTACAGATTAGACAGAAAACAAAAATCTGGAAACTGTTTCTACATTGCCTGACGCCGTCAGGTATTAATTCCGACGCCGTCAGGTTATCCTGACATAATGAGTTAGATTCATTTTCTGAAGAAAAACATTCTGGAAAAATTACTTCTTTAAAGACCTGGAAAATAACTGCAAAACATCCATTATGACTTGATACAAGCATTTGACTCTAACAAACACATATATATCCAATTTCAAGTATTATTAATCTCATGTTCAACTTTGTTCTAAAAACACATGCGATCTTCCCTACACTTATCTTTTTGTAAAATACCTTTATATGTGATTAAGGTTTGGTTAAAAACAAAATAAAACATTTTCACAAAATAATTGAAGCATGAGAATTAAGCAAATAATGAAAAGAATATATATAACACACAAATAAATCAAAAACAAACAAGCAAACAATTAAAACATGGGTTACCTCCCAAGAAGCGATTGTTTTTGTTCGAGTCACGAGCTTGACTTTATCCTTATTTAAAGGATGAGAGAGGTTTTCCTACTTAAGTTTAAGTGCAGGTGATAGTAGCGATACACACCCTTAGGGTGGAAATTTGCCACGTGAGGAGAGGGTGATGGGTGATACTTATGCTCAAAGGGGTGTACTTATTTCATTGTAACCTTACCTAATTCTATTGGTGTAGCGGGTGAATCAAGTCTTTATCCTAGAAAGGGATCATCTTCTATTAACTTCAAGAGACTCTTAGTTAAGGATCCATCTTGACCTAATAAACTCGGTTTAAACCCATAATGTTTCTTGTTATCAACCATGAATGGGTGATGTAAGTGTGTAAGATCATGGGTTATTCCTATATTAGCTTCCACTCTACATGGCTTAGAGTTTACTACCTTTATCCTGCAACCACCCGAACTATTTGTTTTGATAGGTGAATTGGGCCTAATTCAATTCCTAGATTCACATCTATGGATGGAAAGTTGGGTAACGGTTTTGGTTGAGGCTCCGGTTCATCAAAACTAGGAACTTCCTTAGAACTAAGAGATGGTCATCACAACAAGCGTTCAAAGCTACATTCTCTAGTTGTGGTTGGTCCAAAGGTTCTACCTTTATTGGGGTTCCTATAGTCTATTCTTCCTCTTCCGGGTAAGTCATAGGCGGTGTGTATTCCTCATATGATGGTAGGGCTTGTGGGCTTGGAGTTTTCACCTCATTCTCCATTATATCTAGATCACCTATATGTTCATCATGTGTTTTAGTATGATCTAACCCAAATACATTCCTAAGTATCTCAAATCCTTCTTTATTCATTTCAAAATCTTGGTCCGATTCATAAGAATCGTTCTCAAAAACTTAATCACTATGTTCTATTTGCCTAAAGGATTCCTCATGCATGTCATATGTTTTCGTGAAATCTATCCCACGCATGCAACTAGGTAGTTCAACTCTAACCATCTCACAATCTTGTTCGGATTTACGTTCCATGTTTTTAAAAACTAGGTCTTTTTGTTCATGGTGCTTAATGTCGGATAAACCCGTTTTATCAAGTTGTGATATATACAAGCCTAAAACTTCATTCAACTTA
>OU343217.1:99818326-99953797 GCA_910596185.1 Chrysanthemum makinoi | reverse complement strand
GGGACCAACTCATTAAACCTAGCGGAGGCAAGGCTTGGTGAGAAGATTCACAATTGGTATTCCAGGTCCACAAAATATAATTCAACAAAGACTCGCTCCACGCGATCCTTGATGAAATGATATCAAGATCGATGTGCTTTTGATTTCAATGCTGAACCGAAGTTGCACGAGATCGCAATGGCACTGATTGTCGCAGACATCGATTCTCACAAATACGTGAACCATAGTCTTTGAGTTGTGTTCTCATCCAAATGACTTGAGCAAAACACGCCGATATGGCTACATATTCGCCGTTGAGGATGTTGATGTACAATCCTGCTTCTTCGATTGCCATGACAATAGTTTATCACCAAGAAATTGTAAAGCTCCCCAAGTACTTTTCCGTGAGTCTAAGCATCCCGCTGCGGGTCAGCGCCTAAAAGCGATTAGTTCAAAACCGTAATCCTTCGATACCGGATCCCCAAGTTAATGGTTCCCTTTATGTATCGGAGGATTCTTTTAGCCCTCGTGGGTTTCGTTGGTCGCGACCGATAACGGAGCAAGATATAACGGCAAAGACAATATCGTGTCCGCTAGTCGTTAGATACATGAGAGACCCAATAATACTACGGTATTTTGTACGGTCCACCAAATTCCCATGTAAATTGCCTAGCTTCTTGGTATGAGCCATTGGTGTGGCATAGGTGTCACAAGTTTTCATTCCAAATTTGTTTAACAGTTCAAGGGCATATTTGATCGACTCAAGAAAATACCACGGGTGATTGATGAACTTGCAAACTAGAAAGAACGTAAGTTCACCCATCATGGACATTTCAAAATTTTTCTTCATTAGTTTTGCAAAAGCGATTGAAAACTTTTTATGTGTAGACCCAAAAATGATGTCATCCACGAAATTTGAACAATTAAGATATGTGCCCCGTGATATTGTATAAAAAGAGTTTGGTCAACCGAACCTTTGGTGAAATTATTAGCAATGAGGAAAGATGATAGCTTATCGCACCATGCCCGAGGAGCTTGTTTGAGACCATACGAGCTTTGTTCGCTTTGTAGACGGATTCGAAACTCGTGATCAACGAATCCATCCGTTGGTCGACATAAACCGCTTTAAGTTGTCCATTGAGAAACGCAGCTTTGACATCCATCCGATAGACCGCCATATTCATATGAGCCTTAACGCTAGAAATATCCAAAATTTCAAGACGAGCAACCGGAGCAAAAGATTCTTCAAAGTCTATTCCCTCTTCCTGACGATAACCCTTAGCCACCGACGCGGACTTATTTTCGATAACATTTCCTTCAAAGATCCAATTTGTTTTTCCAAATCCATTTGAGACCAATGACGACCCCTCGTTGGTCTTTCAACCAGCTCCTATACTTCAAGACGCTTGAATTGGTTGAGTTCTTCTTGCATGGATTCAATCCAGTTGTCTTTTGTCATTGCGTCTTTGATGTTTTTAGGTTCGTGATTATGATAGTGAGTGCATAAATGCAATGTTCACCGCCTCGGTGAAGACGCTTGTCTCAGAACGACCGTTGATTGCCAATAATGTTTTCCTGAGGATGGTCTTTCGTCCATCTATGTGTGGAGGGTTGATGTTGGTATACATTGTGCAGATTCCGAGGATTCAAATGGTTTGTTGAAGATTTCCGCGACATCCGTGCAGCAGCCTCATTAAGCAAACGTTAAAGAACGATTTGGATCAAAATCGCAGTGGGGGTACTTCATTCGTAACATCATCACCGATTCATCATTGTTGGAAGCGGTTTGTTCAACCGCTGTGTTGGAGTCAACCGGTGGTGCTTCTTCAAACCGTTGTTGTAGCGGTGTATCGTATAAGAGTATTATCGTCAAATGGAACATCGGATACACCGAGCACGCTCATCAATATCGCCACCGAACAATGGAGCAAATAACCTTTCCATTTGTTGACGAAGTAAGTCGGGGCTTTGTTCACCGATGATGGGGTTTGGGGAAGTTTAAGCGGTTGTGTCCGGTTCCAAGTCGTTATACTCGTAAGCCATTCCCGTAAGTTCATCAAAATGAGCATGAATCGCTTCCATCACCCGCTTTGTACGACGATTCCGTGATTCGAAACCTTTTGAATTATCACAAGATCCCATAAAGACTCCAATGTCACTTTGGCTTTGAGCTCCAAAGTCATCACGATCATTGTTTGGATAACAAAGGGATCCAAAGACATAAAAGTGTTTGAGATTCGGCTTCTATGGACAAGCTCAAAAGGTGTTTTGTTGTATGCTTTTGTAATCATAGAACGGTTTTGAGTATATAGCATGAGATACGCCCATAAGTAATCCGAAGTTTAGCATTGATTAACATTGTTCTTGCGCCTTCCACTAACGCTCGCTTTCTTTCAACAACCCGCTTTGTTCTCGTGTACGCAATAGATGTCTGATGCTCAATTCCCACTTTCTCATAAAATTCACGAAGAGTTTGATTAACAAATTCATTCTATCTCTGTTTCCGATTAGTCCAACGGTGTCGAGTCGAACTTGTATTTTGTGAGAAAGGTGATGATCATTTGTGGAGCTTGATCTTTACTCCGAAGAAAGTAGACCCAAGTCAAATGCGGAATAGTCATCAACAATTACTAAGATGTAGCGCTTGCCATTGATCGCTTGCACGCCGATCGGGCACACAAATCCATGTGAAGAAGATGAAGCACATGCCGAGAGTCAGGTTCCACCTTTGAAGGAAAATGAGCACGAGTGCTTTTGCCTTGTTCACAAGCTCAGCAAAGGTGATCTTTAGAATACCGAAATCGTGGGAGTCCTTCAACTAGTTTGTGTAGAGCAAGGTTGGTGATGGTTTGAAAGTTAAGATGTGAGAGACGATGCGCCATAGCCAGATTTTGTTGATGTTGCCTTTGAAAGTAAGGTATGGGAGAAGAAGCAACCATGTCTTGCATAGAGATAGTGTAAAGACTTGAATTACGCGAGCCGCATATAAGGTCATTTCCTGTAGATCACTTAATGAAACAAGTTTTCTCCCCGAAAGCAACCTCCAAATCTCCATCACAAAATCACCTACTAAAAAAGATTGTGACCGAGGCCTTCCACATAATAAACCCCGCTAATTTCGATGTTCCCATTGAATAGTCTCGTGAGTCCATGATAGTCGCTGGTGATCATTCCTAACCCCGCCAATGAACTTTGCAATAAAGTTTGATAGCTTAAGATTGCCCGTCATGTGTCGGAACATCCGCTATCAACAATCCAGAGAATGATCAGACACCGTGACAATACTGCATCTAATACGATGGAATAGAAGTAGATGGAACCCAAATGTTAGAGGGTTCCAAAGCGCTATAGTAGATATACACACATCAATAGCTTTAGGTATCCACTTAAATCCTAGTGTGTTATATATATCCATTTCTCCATCTCCAACTAGTATTTGCTTTAGTCTTAGTGAATGCACTAGGTGGTACTATATTCCTAGGAGGTGAAACCGAGCTACAGGATAGAATGCGCTTCTTAGAATCTAAAGAGGGCGGTCTACCGCCAATGCACTTAGAAAGATTAGTGGGCCTAGAGGTATTCCGGTTCTTAGGATTCTTAAACGAGAGATGATAGCTTTAGCAACACATTTATCATGACAATCAGAATTCATACTTTTTTGACAAATAACACAAGTGCATCGATCAATATCAAAAGTACTTAACGGTTTAGCATTCGCTACATCACTATTTCTATTACATTTGCCGGACGCAATATCTATAGTGGAGGCAACGTGAGTCTTATTCATAGTCCTAGGGTGTTCTTCTACTTTAGCATTCTTGATTGATCTTTTCTTAGGTCGCAACTTCCTATTCTTCGATGTAGTGCTCCTAGGCTGTGAAGTGCGGACGCTTGGAAAAGACTCAACTATTCGCTTTCAAGAGAAGGAAGCACGCTAGCTACTTGTGATTTGGCAAGAGGGATTCTAGGTTCATGAGTACTAAGTGTTACTCGGGCTAATCTCTTAATGATGGTTGGCGGAAGTTGTTCATACTTTCCTAACATTTCTCTTAACTTGAGGATAGTGTGAATCGATCTTGATTTTCGAACCTAACATTTCCAAAGAAAATGCATAACTTCTTTAGTGTGTGCAAGATAATGATCAAGTTCATTTGATGCTTCATCACGAGTCTTTTGAGTAAATCAAATATGACACCATATTCCTTTTAACTTTTACAAGTTCTTGTTCATATTTTGAGATTTGACACTTAAAAGACACGCTTTGATCATCTAATTGCTCAATTTTAGGATCAAGATTTTGCACGAATCGAGATTTTGTGTTGAAAAGCAAGTTGTTGATCGTGAATATCTTTTTGACACCAATTAAGACGACATATTGCATTTGAAAGTTCGCTTGACAATCGCTTGTTTTCAACTTTTAAGACTCGACCAAGCACATTATCAGGTTCTACCAAAGACAGAGGTATGATCAAATGCATATGACAAAGAATTCAATAACACAACATTATGGACATCAAAGACGATGACATCTTCCAAGAGTCCATCAACATCTTTTCTCAACTCTTTTTACGCTTAGTGTTAGAAATAGATGTTTCGTTTTCTAAAACGACCTTCATTAATCCAAGTTCCTTATGAAAGTCCCTTTCCCAAGACAATGCACAACTTTTCAAATTTTTATACATTTGGTAAAAGATTTTCTCAAAAATGTCTCTTTGTTCTCGCCAGAGGCGATTGAAAGTGTTGAACTTTGATTTCGGAATGATATTCTATCTCATGTTGTAAAGTTTTGAGGTCAGCCATGAAATGTCAAAATATCAAGAATTTTTCGACGTGTTTTGAGTTTACTTCACTGATGGAAGGTAAAGGACCATAAGTTTGTGCATAATCCGGTTTGGGATTTTAGAAGACTCGTGTTTTTATGATAATCCTTGGTGTGTTAGAAGAACTGGTGTGACGAAGTGACCGCTTTTGAATAGTTAAAAGGTTTGTTGTAAACAACTTTTGTTAATTTTGATCGACTCTCGCCTTCTCGTGATCTAATTCCTCTTGACGATGATATTCAACAACACTCATAATGTAATTATCAATTTTATATTCTCGACCGAAACTTCGTGGATTTGGTTTGAATGCTTTGTTGAAAGCTTAGGTTTGTAATCGCCAAGATTCGGTCCATATCCATTTGATTGGGTTTTAAAGTAAACTTTTCAATGGTCGTGACCGACTCGCCATGTTTGTAAACAACAGTTTTAAACTCTTTAAGTTTGTTTTGCAAGCCGATGATTTCTTCAAGATGATCATCTATTCGCTTCGTTGAATGCTTTTTGTATGCAGAGAACTCTTTTGACAAGTTAACAACTCAATTTTAGCTTTTGATTTTCCAAGGTGAGAAGGCATTTGCTTTTATGTTCATGTTTCAGTTGTTCTATTTCGCATAACAAAGCATTCTTCGCTGCTAGATCACGATCTTTTCTAAATATTTTTCGCTTTGATAAGATTTAAAGGTCGCCAAAACCGCTTTCATGCTTTTCTTGAGTTTTGAAAAAGTTGAGTTGCTTTTGTAAACATTCAAAATCCTTTGTTAATGCTGCATTTTTGCTTTTCAAGTCCCGACATTAATGGCATGACATTTTTCCACTATGGTTTGTTGGTCTTGTATTAAACGAAAGCAACTGGATGAGGCAAAAGTTCGGCGTGTTCAACGTGAGTCTCAACATGATCATTACCGAGATCCTCAAGTATAACCACGGAGTCAATTTGATTATCAAGGGAAACCGTTTGGTCATCTTGATCGCCAAATATAACTAGGGTCTAGTTGAAAATCGCCGAATGAGATGTGGATCGATCATTTTGAACATTCCAGCCTTGCCGGATTCGATGTTGGCGAGATATGAGATCGAGATAAATATGGTTTGTTCGGTACCGAGACAAGCCATCGCTGTCATACATCGGCCTCGTGTCACCATGTGTAACTCATGCATATTAGCCATCAACATAACAAATGCATTGGCCCCGCAAGTCCTCCATATCATCATCCGAAATCAAGATTTGCCATAAAGCTCGTTTTTGTCTCGGAGAGTTCCACCACTTCATCCTTAAGAGCCAAAAGAAGAGCCTCTTTGAAATAAGCACCTCTAGTCCTGGCTTTGGGCATGCATTAGCCGTGTGTCCCTTCTCATTGCAGCTTGTAGCATCAAGACCATTCAACCCATTCCGAAAGCATTTCCCTGCTCCACCACACGAGCTCATTGTTATTCCTACCCACAAGATTAAACCCTTGACCACCCCATCTGACGCACCATAACCACGATTCTCAACTTCAACTCGCCCATTGTTCACAACAAATTGATTCCTTGTATTAGATGAGGAACTAATACGTTGTTGGATTTGTTGGTATAACGGCTAAAGGCATTAGCAATCATAGCAAATCCTTGTTGCAATGCTTCGAACGGATCGCATTCCTATTAGCTTCACCGACAAGTGCTTGAGCATTGTTGTTGTTGTATGGAACCAATTTAGTTTGTTGAGATTGAGGTCGTAGGATCATATGGTGTGATTGTAGCAAATTGGTTGAGTTGTCGGGTTGAGGAGAATAACTATTTTGAGCATATAAGGCAAGTTGTTGATTTTCCAGATGTGTGGGTGGAGCAATTTGAGCACGGAGAATCCTTTCCTGATCAACTTCCTTTTCATGAGGCTTCAAGTAATCGTACAACAATCCATATGTAGACCGATGCATGTTTTTCGCTGACGGAGAAAATGACATACTTCTCCCATTCAGACCAAGACTACTCAGAACTTAGTATTCACTGCAATTCTGGCATGATGATGTTGTGTTTATCCAAATCATTGATGATGTCTGAAAATCGGTGATGATAGGACTCAGTGTCTTCCGTGTTCAATCATGAAGTGTTCATAAGCTGTTAGGAATTAGAAATTCCAGGTATTAAAGAGTCGGTCACCTCAAGTATATGTAATCGTTAGATAGCTCGTAGTCATAATACTTTTATGTTAAGTAGTATTTAGTTTTGTAACACCGTGGAGGACGGACGGGTCTTTACCCATCAGATGCCCTGATCCACGTTCTCGCTGTGTGGCGCTTTTATTGTAAGACTATAAATACCTCTACCTTCCAAGGTAGAGTTGGAGCTCATAATAATATCTTCACTTTCTCTAAAACTCTTGTACTTACTTGTGTTAATGGTTTGATGTGTATGTGAAATCTAATATCTTACAATTGGTATCAAGAGCCATGGTTAGATCATATCTTACACATCTTTGGATTTCTAGTGGTTTTAGGTGGTTTTGAGTTTGAAAAAGTTTAGTGGTTTTTGCATCATTTGGTTGATTTCTTGTGTTAAAGCTTGATTTTGTTAGTACTTTTGTGTTTAGAATCATCACAAGTGTTTAGGTTTTGATTTGGTAAGCTTGAATCATCTTGGTTGGGTTGTTTTTGGATTGAAAAGTGGTGGTTGTGAAGTTTTTCTAGCTAGCTAATTTGACTCCACGTGGAGTGTTTTCTTGTTAGCTTACTTGCTTTACAATTTGTAGCGAAGTTGCGCTTTGTGTTGCTAGCTTATTTAGGCTTAGCGACTTGCCTAGTGAGACAAGCCACAAAAAGTACAAGTAGTGGAATCTCCACTACGTGTAGCTTAATTTGGTGAAGTTAGCTTAATTTGTACTTTATATTGTTAGCTTTCTAAGTGTTAGCTTAGTTGGTACCTAGCGAAGTTGCTATTTAGCAACTTGACACATTAGCTTAATTTGGATCTTAGCTGATTGTCACAAAAATTTTCCGAAAGTTGCTATATAGCGACTTGACCGTATAGCTTAATTGGGATTATAGCGACTTTGGGTTATTGTTTACTTAGTAGTTAACTTGGTTCAAGTTTTCTAGCTTACTGGGTGAATTTCATTACGGTTTTCTTGATTTAGTAAAATCCCGTGAAAGAATCTATTTCCCGGTTTAATCATAGAGTTATAAAATCCCGTGAAATATATAAACATGTCTACCAACGCTCCTACTATCATTCCATCATGTTGAGGATGTTCAAGTACCGTTCGCATACTTGCCCACCCATGCTTGATGTAACTCACTATGACTCTGGGCTCAAACGAATCAGATTGTACCGTCTTGGAAAGGAAAATGGGGTCAACATTCTCAAATCCATTGATGAAGGACCTTATCGAGTTGAAACTACTAGAGATATACTTGATACGCTGAAGATGGAACTTGATTTACGGAATGGACGTAACCAAAGATGTATGATGAGCTTGATGATAAGGAGAAAAAGAGATTCGATGCGTGATATCGTGGCTTCTAACATTATACTGCAAGGTCTTCCAAAGACATCTAAGCTTATCAATCACAACACACCGAAGCAAAAGTCAGATGGGATAATGTCAAGATGCTTCTTTCTCGGGTTCTCGAATTAACTATGGAAGACAGAGAATCACAACTCTATGATGAATTTGAGCACTTCAAGATGAAACCAGATGAAAGTGTCTATGAGTACTATATGAGATTTCATAAGTTGGTGAATGACATGAGGAACATCAGAATGACTATGCCTAACATTCAATTGAACTCAAAATTTGTGAACAACATGAATCCCGAATGGCACAAGTTTGTCACTGCCGTGAAGCTCACTAAAGGATTGAAGAATACAAACTATGAGCAACTCTATGCCTTCACTTCAAAAATGAGAGGGCATGCCATGTTTGAAAAAAGGATTCTGAACAGTTCAAAAAGCTCAGGAGAAGCAAGTTCAACAAATGATTCAACTGCTTTTTACTCAAAAGTTGGGATTACCACCAAAGCTTCTCAAGTTGTACCTATGGGTAATGGTAATCACAAACATTCCAGGATCCAATGTTCCAAACAAGCCGATGCCTGATGCACAGCATGGAAAATTTCATCAATCAACTGGCTCTCATGATAAGTCAAAACATGAATTCTCTCCCACAAACCAACAACAACCTCGTAAGAGCTCTAACCCCACACAATCAAGCTACTGCCGAGATGGAGATTGTTGTGCAACCAGTCTGAGAAAGACAATATGATCAGTGGAAGAGGTGGAGCCGTGAAGAGGTTATGTTGGTAATCAGAATCGAGGAAGGAATGGAAATCAAGGTCAAGCTAAGCCGATCAAATGTTATAACTGTGGTGGTGAGGAACACATTGCAAGGAACTCGCACATCTCCAAAAGCGTCCACGCGTAATTGATTACTTCAGAGATAAGATGTTGCTTGTACAAGCTCGTGATAATGGTGCTGCTTTGGATGAAAAGGAGTTGTTGTTCTTGCTGAGGGCAATGCCAAGACCTATGATGCAGATGTGGATGAGCAAAATATTCAGAGATAGGTCACAATCATCGAATGCCTTTCAAGTCTTGACATGTGATGCATACGATTCGATGTGGATGATGGACCTATCTGCACACACAATTTTTATGGCTAGCATTTCTCCAATGGTTTCTCCCAAGGTCTCTTCTTCACCACAAGCTGGCCCATCCAAAGACAAACTCATCTCAGAGGTATTAAAACTATATGATGATGCTGATGTGCAAAAGATGCATGACAAAGTACAATCAACTGAAACTATTGAATCAAATATTGAAAATATGGGTAATATCAATGTTGTCCCATATGATCAATATGTGAAACAAAGTGAAAGTGAAGTTGTGCCAAGTGATGCATCTTCGCATCAACAATGACTATGTTTTTGATGAATACACTGCATGTGCCCCTGATGATTCTGTTATCTCTGAACTGAATGCCTATAAAGAACGTGTTGCTATTTATGAACAACGTGCTAAATTTGAGTTGACCACCCGTGAGCAGGAAATGGATGACCAAATGCGTACAACTATTAGAAAAAGTAGGTTTAGAGAAGAAGTATTAAAACAAGAGTTAAACTCCTTACAAGAAAAGCTTTCTAAAACTGCTAAGCAAAAACAAGAACTTCAAGAAAATGTTAAAATGCTTAAGCAAGAATTTAATGCTAAGGAATCAAAACTTTTGAATGATTTTTCTAATCTAAAACCTTGAAAAACAAGCTTGAAAATAAGTTGTACGTACAAGGAAACACCATTCAGACTGCTCACATGATCACTAAGCATAGAGTCTTAAGCGATAAGCATAGCATTCCCTTGTTGAGGAACCAAATCCAGAAGTTGTTAAAAAGGCTAGAGCTGCTCATAAGGTTATTTATGATGGCAATGAAATTCTTAAACCTAGACAGAAACCTAGTTGCGCTGAGTGCACCGAGGAAGATAAGAAATCAGATGAAGTCACTAGGGAAAAGATGAACAAGAAACTAGATGATCCTAAATGTAAAGAGAAGAAAATAAATATCACACCCCATGATTACAAGAAGGAGAATTGGATTTCCTTGAACAAGTTCAAGCCTCAGACATTGTTAACACCCGAACAAGTGTTCTGGAAAAAGGATTTAGATAAGCAAAAAGCAGAGAATCTTGTTGTAACAAACCCCCCCTTTAAGAAAATGCCATCAGCGACTGTGTATCCTCCCAATACACCAATGCATTTAGTTCCTAGGACTATTGCCACTAAAAGCAAGACCTTAATCAGTCAATATGTTATTCTTCAACTATTTGTCGATTTTGAGAAAACTTGTAAGAAAAGGATCACACCCACTGGGATAACTGAAGGGGAAAGGGGTTTTGAACAAACAAAAGAATGCTATCTAACTGAGGTCATGCCTTTTTTCAAATTACTAAAAGATCATTTTGAGAGTCTTAAAAAGGGGATTAATTCAGATATTAAAGGAATGGAAAAGGAATTTGATGCAATGATAGTTGAGGTTAGTGACTATGAGCGAGCATTAAAATATAATGAGATTGAGAGGAAGAACTTGCATACCTTGAATGAGAATCTTATTTCTGAATGTATTGCTCAAGACGTGTTTTACACTGCTACGAATTGCTCCATTAATACTTCTCAATTTCATGAATTATCTGTTGCTCTGAAAGTCTCTCATGATCGTGTCATTGAGCTTGAAATGATTAATTCGAAACTTAATGAGAAAATTGATCAGGATGATCACGATAATTTGGTAAAGCATCTTTCTAAACTAGAAGTTGAACATTTTGATTTACAACTAAAATATCAACATCTAAAAGAAAATGTTAAAACCTCAAATATCAAGACATCCTTGGATGCTCCTGAATTTGATGCAGTTTTTGAAATTAGCAAACGTGATGAACAGATTCAAGCTCATTGTAACACGATCAAAAAGTTGAAAGCCCAAATCTCTCAATTGAAGGGTGAAAAGAACAATGTGACTGGATCCCAAATGCCTCCTCCTTTAGATTCTCAGGATTCTCAAACTTTTCATCTTCAAAACTTAGTTAATGCCTTACAAAAGGAAAACGAGAGTTTTTTTTGAAGAAAATGAAAAAGTTAAACGACACTTTAAAGAGTTATATGATTCAATGAAAGTCACCCGTGACCAAAACAATGAAAAAATAACGTCTTTACAAAAGGAAATTGAGAATCTGAGAAGTCAGGGAAATGGGAAACTGCCACTTGTGTTTAATAAGAATGTTGTTTCAAAGTCACCCTTAGATTGCAAATATACTATGACGGTTAAATATATTCCTCCTCATCTTAGGAATAATGAACCTGCGTTTCATGACTATTGTGCTCACCTTAAGGATAGTCTTGAATGTCTCCGTGAGATTGTTGAAGAGGACTTCATTAATAAACCTCTTGATAGAGAAATGAGGTTTGCTTGCCTCCGTGCCAAACGATCTCAAGAGCTGCTTGAATGTGTAATTGCAACATGTCCAAAATCCTTAGGTGAAAAAGGCAAAGCCGTGAAGCCTTGTTCTATGCCTAGTGCCAAGCAGGAAATCCGCTCTATGCCCAGTCTTAAGAAAGTAAACACTAATGTGCCTTCAAGTAGTTCAGATTCCTGATATGTTAGTGCTAAGAAAGTGAATTTTAGTGTGCCTGCAAATAGCTCAAATCACAGCCTTAAGAAAGTAAACACTAATGTGCCTTCTAGTAGTTCAGATCCTTGCACATCAAGTTCAGGAATGCAAAATTAGATCAACCAACTAATGTTCCCATTCCCTCTACAAGAGTAATCAGTGACATTAAAGCAAGCAGGTCAAAGTCTCAAGACAATACAAGGAATGATAGGACCTTGTAAGCTAAGAATGTGCATTGGAAGAGAGTAGAAGACCAATCTAGGAACTTTAATCTTGAGTTGAATAAAATGAATCGTGTTTATTCTAGTATTAGCCTTAGCGCATCAGTAATTAATTCGAATCGATAATATTTGCAAACCTTGTAATGATGTTTGCTTGAATTCTGCTTGCTAATCATGAATGTGGTGTGAATGCTTTGTCTAATGCTGTCAAATGCCCAGTTAAAATTGTTAAGGCTAATAATCGTGCAAAGAAGACAAAAAGGCAAAAACGAAAGATTGTTAGAAAATAGTGGAAGCCTACAGGAAGAACATTTAAAAAGATAGGTTATTATTGGATACCTTTTGGCCATAAGAATAATCAATTTTACTCTCAAACTGCTAAGACGATGCCCACTAGACAATGGATGCCTACTGGTAGAACTATTCCCTTAAGAAGTGAACATACTTTGAATAGGTTAAATACGTACACCAAAGATTGCATCTATTCCCAATGATTCCATTGCTTCTACTCGATATGGATGTTTCTATCTCGATGTGGGTGTTCCAATTACTGTTACTAACCAAGTGGAACCCATTCTTGCATGGGGATCCCAATTATCCAGCTATCCATTCTTGTCTGTGTTCAACTGCAGATCGTTCAAATCGTTTCGTGGTACCGGACTCAGTCGTTCCAAGCATATGACTGGAGACCGTCCGCGCTCATGAACTTCGTGGAGCAAATTCATCGACAGCTTAGATTTGGGAATGATCATTTCGGTGCAATTAAGGGTTATGGAGATTATGTTGTTGGTAAAAGTGTTATCTCCATGGTATATTATGTGGAAGGTCTTGGTCATAACCTGTTCTCTGTTGGTCAATTCTGCGATTCTCATCTAGAAGTAGCCTTCAGAAAACATACTTGTTTCGTTAGAGAACTTGATGGTAAGGAACTCTTAAGAGGCTCACGTGGTTCAAATCTATACACCATCTCTATCGAAGACATGATGAAGTCTTCTCCAATTTGCTTGTTGTCAAAGGCTTCAAAAACAAAGTCATGGTTATGGCATCGTCGTCTCAATCACTTGAACTTCGGCACCATCAATGATCTCTCCAGAAGGACTTAGTTGTAGGTTTACCTAGACTAAAGTATGAAAAGGATCATCTTTGTTCAATGCCAATTGGGAAAAAGCAAGAAGTATGCCCATAAACCCAAACCTACAAACTCAGCCTCGAAGTTCTTCATACAATTCACATGGACTTATGTGGACCCATGAGAGTGCATAATATCTTTGGAAAGAAATATGTGTTAGTTGTGGTTGATGATTTCTCTAGATTCATCTGGGTAAAGTTCCTAAGGTCAAAGGATGAAACTCCAGATATCATCATCAAACTCATCAAACAAAGTGCAGGTTCGACTTAACAAAACGGTCGTAATCATCGATGCATAATGGAACTGAGTTTGTTAACAAACAACTTGGTGAGTTTTATGAAAGTATTGGAATTAGTCACCAAAGAAGTGTTCCTCGAACTCCTCAACAGAACGATGTAGTTGAAAGACGAAATCGAACTCTTGTGGAAGCCGCAAGGACTATGCGATTTACTCAAAAGTTCCAATGTTTCTCCTAGGGGTGAAGCCATCGCCATTGCATGCTACACCCAAAATCGATCCCTCGATTCACACCTGCTCATGGAAAACTCCATGTGAACTTGTCCACAACATAGAAAACCCGATCTTTCATTCCTTCGTGTGTTTGGTGCTTTATGTTATCCAACTAATGATGGTCAAGATTTAGGAAACTGAGAGCTAAAGCGGACATTGGAGTTTTGTAGGCTATGCACCAAACAAAAAAGGTTACCGAATCTATAACAAAAGAACCCGAAATATCATGGAAACAATTCACGCCACGCTTGATGAGCGACCGGTCAAATGGCTCCTGGACATTCCAGCCTGACCCGCACTTCAAAACAGTCCCATTGGTTCATTTCTTGTACCAAACTCCTCATCAACAACTCCATATGTACCCCCTCAGAAGATGATTTAAAGAAACTGTTTGATCCAATGTTTGATGAACAATATGAGTCAAGTAATAATGATATGTCAATCCAATCAATGAGGCGCTTCTATCCAAGTCAATGAAATTAACCCTTCAACTTCTATGTCATTAAGCCAAGAAGCGCCTGCTGCTGACCAATCTGGTTCATCAACAAATCTTCAATCATCAAGTGTACATCATGGAAATGCCTCGCATTCACAGGATGAAGTCAATCCCTTTGCTACTCCCGAAGATGCTCCATTTGAAAATATTTGAAAATATATTTTCCTCGAATCATCATCGAACCATCTTCTACTGAGACATTGACTCGCTACTTCAGCCCCTCAACAACAACCACATGAACACCTCGAGAAAATGGACTCACGATCATCCATTAGACAACATCATTGGAAATCCCTCTCGCCCAAGTATCCACACGGAAACAACTTGCAACCGATGCCTTATGGTGCTTCTTCAACTCCGTACTCTCTAAGATCGAACCAAAAGATGTTAAAACTGCCATGAATGAAGACACCTGGTTCAATGCCATGCAAGAAGAAATTCATGAGTTTGATCGACTTGATGTATGGGAATTAGTACCTCCTCCAGATTGTGCTATGATCATTGCTCTCAAGTGGATCTTCAAAGTAAAGCTTGATGAGCATGGTGATGTTTTAAAGAATAAGGCTAGATTTGTTGCAAAAGGATACCGCCGAGGAGGGCATAGACTTTGAAGAATCATTTGCTCCAGTGGCTCGAATCGAGGCAATTAGAATATTCTTAGCTAATGCTGCAAGTAAGAACATGGTAGTCTATCGATGGATGTAAAGACGCATTTCAACGGAGATCTTAAAGAAGTCGTCTACGTCAGCCAACCTGAAGGCTTTGTGAATCCAGAGCATCCTACTCATGTCTATCGCTTGAAGAAAGCTCTTTACGGTTTAAAGCAAGCTCCAAGGGCATGGTATGATACGCTATCAAAGTTTCTTCTATCAACCGGATTCAAAGAAAGGAGCAGCTTGATCCAACATTGTTCACCAGAAGGTCAGGCAAACATTTAATTCACGTTCAAATTTATGTTGATGATATTATATTTGCCTCGACTGACCCCAATGAATGTGATCGTTTTTCAAAAGAAATGGGTTCTAAATTCCAAATGTCAATTATGGGACAAATGTCATTTTTCTTGGGATTACAAATTTCACAAAGTCCCGGAGGCATTTTCATAAATCAATCTAAATATGCAAATGAGATTTTATAGAAATTTGGATTTGATTCAAGTGACCCCGTTGACACTCCCATGATTGAAACCAAGCTTGATGAGGACCACTGTGGATCATGGTAGACCAAACGAAATATCGTAGTATGATTGGATCCCCTGATGTACCTCACAGCCTAGTAGACCGCACATCTTGTTCTCTGTTTGCATGTGTGCTAGATACCAGGCCAAGCCTACTAAAAAGCACCTTGAAGCGGTTAAACGGGTCTTTCGGTATCTCCAAGGAACCATCAATATGGGACTTTGGTACTCGAAGGATACCGGTATGTCACTAATGCCTATGCAGATGCCTGATCATGCAGGATGTCAAGATACTCGTCGAAGTACTTCGAGGTGCTCAGCTTTTGGGTGATAAGCTTGTGAGCTGGTCTTCAAAGAAGCAAATGAGTACTTCTATTTCCTCTACAGAGGCAGAATACATAGCCATGTCATCTTGTTGTGCTCAAATCCTTTGGATGAGATCTCAATTATCTGACTATGGCTTTTAATTCAACAAAATCCCTGCTCTCAGTGATAATAAAAGTGCTATTGCTCTCTCATGCAACAACGCTCAACACTCAAGAGCAAAGCATATCGACATTCGACATCATTTCATCAAGGAACAAGTGGAAAAGGGTGTGGTGGAACTCTATTTTGTAAGGTCTGAATACGCTTGCAGTACATCTTCACCAAAGCTCTTCCAAGAGAACGCTTTGAGTTCATACTTCCACGACTAGGCTTGAAAAGCCTTCAACCAAACACTCAAACGCTTCAGAGGAAGACGAGGAATAAAAGGTTTCCTTCATCTATCTCTTGTAAATATTTATTCGAAAAACAAAATACAAAATTATAAAACTTTCAAAATCCATAAAAATCTGAAAAATTCAAAAAATCTTCAAATATATATATATATATCTATATATATATATATATATTGTCAATTTGTCATGTTTTTCTCGGTTCGATTATATCTACGGTCTTTGTGCTGTCATTCAAAGAATGACACGGGACTTTAGATGTTGTTCGAATTTAAAAACTAAACAAATAAATAAATAAATAAATAAATAAATAAAATTTTGGTTTATTGTCATTTCAGGCAGTAACCCGCTTCTCAAAGAAAGAACAGAGCCATAATTTATCATGTTTTTCAAAATTCCATGCTCTGATTCTTTAAACATTTATCTGCTGAAAACTAACTGTTTTTTGAAAAATAACTTGGACTCTATTTTTGATAATCATCTAGACTTATTTGTCAAAATATCCATCTCTCAAACAACAACCTAAGTCATTGTTTGAGGGGGAGAATGATTTCAATTAAATTAAAAAGTTATTTGTCATTCAATTGTTTTCAAAAAGATATTCATGCATGTTTTATCAATGGAGTTTAATGTCTTAAAAACCGATCCTTATCAGTTAAAACGCTTTCATAATCTAGTCACAATTCTCCTTAAAAGCTTTCAAAATCAATGTAAATCTATAAGAGATCACAAATCTCAAATGATTTGATAATTGTGATCGGGGGAGAATGTGTGATTTAAATTGGATTTAAACTGATAATTCGGTAAATTGTTTTATAAGGTTGAACAAGCTCTCCTTCCCACATGTTCCAAACGATTTCAAATTTTCCATGCACATGTTGAGGGGAGCATCTATCTTAAACCACAATGATTTGAAACGTGATCATTTATCTCAATGTGTTCCTCTAGTATGTGCAAAACTCTTTTCAAACCTCGAGGCACATATTGAGGGGGAGCATAACTTTGAAAACCTCATCCTTCCCCAAAAATTGCTTAATCTTCTTGATTTAATTAAGGAAGTGATGTTGATATCTTTTAGAAAATGGAATTCAAAGAAGTTAATTCTTTCTCTTGCCTCCGTGTGCAAAACGATTTCAAACACTTGATGCACATGTTGAGGGGAGCTCTTATTCTAAAAATATCAAAAACAATTCAGGTACAAAATGCTTTGATAATATATCACAAGTATCCAGATTGATTTTCAAATGGTTTTCAATTGGTTCCAAATGGCAGATGAACAATAACAAATAGACCGACCAACTTTACTTTATGTATGGTGATATAAGGATGATAAGGTTAGGTATTTGTTCCCATGATCCGCCAGAGCCGGAGGGATCTACCTGTGGACTATCCACTAGTTAGTGTAGAGTTCTTAGGTATGATGATAAAAGGAGAAAAATGATATATGGGAAGAGTGCAGACTGAGACAGAGTAAGTACTGGAATAAACCCAACAAGGTTCTTGCTATGAAGTCTCGGTAAGCACTCAAGGGGTTGAAGAATGAAAAAGAATTGAATGAGAAAAGGGTGAAAAGAAATAGCCCTCCAATAATTCAACCATAGGGCGTAAACCGGTTACAATTCATATGCTACTGATGGTAACATCGGTATTGAAGACAAGACGCCATGGACCCAAAGTGGACGCTCGCACTACAACTTCCCAAACCACTCAAGTTCCTCTTAAAAGGGCTTGTTTCATTCTCACGGGAACCGACATAATCTATCGACTTTCTCTTAGAAATTGTTGATATTGAAGAAGGAGTCCCTCTCCCTAGTCTCCCAATAGGAACCAAATATGCACATATTGAGTCTAGAGCCACGAGATCATCTATAAATCTCATTAGGACACTCTCATTGAAGACTCTCTATTTTACACAATGTGGAAAGAGAGATTTTATCTTGAGTCCTACGCATTATCCTTGTGGTATTGCCATAACATCTGAGTGATATGCTAACATATTCACAATGAAGATGGAAAGCCTTCTCGAGCCAACATCAAACAAGCTCCTGGTGGGTGGCATTTGAGATCTATCAAATAGATCAACCATGTGACAACTGAACAGAAACAATGGGGCGATTCAATCTTTTGAATCAATCCTGGTTCAGGTTATGGATTGACGGATACCTTTGAAAAACCGGTCTTTGTGCTTTAAAAGTCTTTTCATTAGCACGTCGACCGTGTACTAATTTTTCAAATCAAAAGGTGTTTTATGATTGATAATTGATTTTCATTAAAACCTTCGTTATATTGCAAAAACAATTTCTATTGAGCAATACACGATTGTTTTTCAAATCTCTTTTCATCAATCAGTGGACTTAAATTTGCTGGTTCACTCACTCCGTGTTGTCTTCTTTGAGACGTTCCGGGTTGAGAACAGCTATAGCAGTGCGAAACCCCTGCCAAGGAAATTCTTCGAATTATACCGATCACAGGCGTGCAAGATTTTATCTGATCAACGGGAACCGTGGGCCGTGTACCTCAATTCATCAAAAGTGATCAAAGACACTTTCGTGCGCTTTATTGCTAACTGTCTTATGCAGGTTCACCCCGACATTTGCAGTATGATCGTAATGGAGCGGTCAATCCATAGCCGCATGCTCACACAACACATTCATATCGAAAGAAATCATGATTGGTGCATCAATGACTCTAATATTCTAACTCCATGCTTCTGCTACGCTGTTGCCAATATCATGAATCAACGAAAGCTTCCGCTACTCTGATGAGAAGATATCATGATCCAGAATGTGAGCATGTCGGTCCGAAAGTCACAACATCACATAATACCAACACCACAATGGATGTATCAGAGATTTTCTATTAGCCGATGATCTCAAAAGCTGGCTCAACATTATTATCACGTGGATCAGTAAAAGACCTCCACCTGGATTAACCAAACATGCAATAAGTGGAATCAATGACTAAGAGCTTCGAGCAAAGTACTACATCAAGAATGCAAGATCAATTGTTAATGTAATATCTGATTGTATTCAATGTAATTTTAGTATATGTTTGAGGTGACCTCCCTTAGGGGGAGATTGTTAGGAATTAGAAATTCCAGGTATTAAAGAGTCGGTCACCTCAAGTATATGTAATCGTTAGATAGCTCGTAGTCATAGTACTTTTATGTTAAGTAGTATTTAGTTTTGTAACACCGTGGAGGACGGACGGGTCTTTACCCACTGTATGCCTGATCCACAACCCGTTGTGTGGCGTTTTATTGTAAGACTATAAATACTCTCTACCTTCCAAGGTAGAGAGTTGGAGCTCATAATAATATCTTTCACTTTCTCTCACTAAGTTCCCTAAACCTCTAACTTTCTCTCTCTAAAACTCTCTTGTACGCCTACTTGTGTTAATGGTTTGATGTGTATGTGAAATCCAATATCTTACATAAGCCAAGTAAATTTTGGATTCCAAATCTTCCTGATTGAGTACAGATCCTTCCATAAGAAGACGAATGTGATCCCACATTTTCTTTGTAGTCTTTTGAGCATCAACACTACGAAGAATTGGGTTTGGTAATCCTAAGAGGATATATTCCATTGCAAGCTCATCTGCTTCATAGTGTAGAAGTTCTTGAGGATTCAAGTCTGCAACAGTAGCAATGTTCGTTTGTTCATCTCTTGGTGGAATGACATTTGGATCTCCAGTACAATGACAAAGTAGGCATCTCAAATGGACCTTCCAAGATAACATGCTTTAAAAACTTTCCATGTGGCTTCTTTAGATCACAGAACCTAAAGAACCTTATCACCCATTGATCGTAGTTTCTTGGAGTGAGCATTGGAGGTCTATCAAGTGATCCAGCCTCATGAATTGATTGTTGGCTGCTTAAAGCTTCAAACATCTTTGCAAACCAAGTGGGTTCCTTTATAGTGTTCCTTGATGGATGTTGATTGAAGTCATTTGTGTACGGTTGAACTTGAAGACTTGGTGGTGGTTGAACCATTTGAGGTTGTGGAATTGCAGCAAGTTGTGGAGTATGTTGTTGATTAAATTGTTGTTGATAAATTGCTTGTTGTTGATTCCATTGTTGATGTTGTGGAGTAAGTTGTTGTGGACGTTGAGAATAAGTGTAAGGGAAATAGTTAGAGTATGGTGGTTGTGACATGTTGAAAACTTGTGTTGGTAAAAATGGATCTTTGTAGTCGAATGAACCTTTGTTGATGAAGTATCCTTAGGCGTAGAAATCACAATAGCCAAGTAGCACTTATGCGTAAAAACACCAAAGTTACGCGTAACAATCAAGAGTTACGCGTAGATTTAGCTTACGCGTAAGTAGGGAAAAGACGCTAAAGTTATGCGTAGACACAAAGTTAGGCGTAGAAAGTTAGGCG
This sequence comes from Chrysanthemum makinoi, assembly GCA_910596185.1. NCBI lineage: Eukaryota > Viridiplantae > Streptophyta > Magnoliopsida > Asterales > Asteraceae > Chrysanthemum > Chrysanthemum makinoi. The sequence goes on along the minus strand of OU343217.1, from coordinate 99,933,236 downwards.
TAGGATTATCTTATGTGTAAGACTAGGCTTAGGCGTAAGATGAATCTTAGGCGTAGGATTTCTACGCGTAAGCTTTATGCTTATGCGTAATTTTAGGGTTTTATCCCAAGTGGTCTTTTACACTTCACAGTGCTAAAGATATCCAAAGTCGACGTATTTTCAGGCTTATCCAAGCAAGAAAACACGGAGTAAACCACGAAAACGAAGATCAAACCAAGGATAACCTTACGCGTAGTTTTAGGGTTTTGCTACGCTTAGGATTACTCGTAAAAATGATAATGCCCAAAGATGTTTCTAAACCAGTTTTTGTGTGATGAAATAGCTTCAATAACACCAAAAGACACAAAAGTGTGAAACTTGATGATCCAAAGCTCTTAAAACAGTTATGCGTAGGTTGAAACCCTCGTATAAAAACTAGTTTAAAAACCACGATCCACGCATAAAGTTTGAAACTTTTTACCAAAAACACGTATTTTAACACCTTAAAACGTTGAAAGTACAAGAATCTTGGATTCAAAAGTGTAAAAAAGGCGTTTTTAAGCGACTAAAAGTATCATCCACGTTTACGCGTAAGACCAAGAACACAAACTTCAAAAACAAAACGTTTCACCCAACTATTTGGCGATTGATACCACTGTTAGGTCACTAGATTTACAACACAAGCTTAATAGAAAGATAGAGAGGCGATTGAACAATATTAAACACACACACACACGATATACTTAGCCGGTTACGCGTAGGTGAGAGTGAAAGAGAAATATTGAACAACCAACCCCCAAGTGAGGGTTATTACATAGTATTTATAGGAGGGAAGCTAGGGCAACACTCCTAGTCCCTTACTTTCTCCTATGGGCTTGGGCTTAAGCTCATGGGCCTTCTACATAAGCTTAAGGCTAATAACAAACATAAAGGCCATAATAAGCTAACTATTACATATGAGTAACTGACACTTGAATGAGGTTTAGGAGTGATTCCAACAAGTTCTTATGATAATTAAAAGCTTGTTTACTTAGATTTACTTACTCCCTAGTTATCTTTTATTGGTCGGTTGAATTGCCACATCCTTATTTAATTGGTGCGTTGTATTCCATGTTTTAATTATAGGGCGGTGCCAAATTCCTTAATTCTATGAGTGTATAAGTCTCCTCTAGAACACCCGGGATCGCCAAGTACCGAGGTATCTCCCCCAAATATTCTATTATCTACAAGCCGCAACTCATGCAATAAATACAACGGGGGCCTACTAGTGCACTCTAGGGCTAATAATCGCTATTTAGGACATTCAAGCTCAAAACAATGAATGAAGAAGCCATTTTTCCTTAATCTAGTGTAACAACCAATTAAACAAGAGACAACCTAATAATAATTAATAACTATGTTTCATTGGATCTAATCAAACACTAATTAATTTAGTTATACATGATAGAGAAGCAAGAACACAAGCAAACAATCACATAAAGATCAAACATGGTGATATAATGGATAAACAAACTTATCTTGAATTAATATTGAGGGTTTAGAACCCCTAAGAACTGTCTAAGTCGGACTACAAATGTTTTAGGGTTTGCTCTCCAAAATAGCACACTAAATACATAAAATTCGAGGACTATATATAGATTTTGCAATTGCGATGACATCGCCTTTTGCTTGTGACGTCGTCTGATTGCCGCCATTAGGGTTTCCTCTTTTTCAAGTCATCACTGGGACGACGTCACGTTGGAGCTTGTGACGCCGTCTAGGTTGATAGTGGACGCCGTCTTGAGAAAGAACTGGGCGTCTGGTGTAGAAAGATTGTGTGACGGGCATGTTGAGATACAAGTGACGCCGTCACTTGTTAGGGTCTCAAAGTGAACTGAGCCGTCCCTTGAGAGAGTTTGGACCATGTTTGAACCCGACGTCGTCTCCCTTGAGGTTGGGACGCCTCCTGAAGACTTTTTCAGCCTTGTTTTCATGACTTAGCCATTTTCTTCATATTTTTGCTCCTTTTCGTCCAAAAATGCTTCATTCCAACATTTTGCTTTCAAATAATGATTTAGAGCTTAAATGACCCCCTAAAAACGTATGTTTTAAATTCTTATCAAGGTGCAATAAGTGGAATAGCCTCATATTTCATTTAATCAAGGATATCCAGTGGAATCTCTTCATTTGACATTTCATTTAATTGCTCCTCATCATGGTATAATTTAATACGGTGCCCATTAACAATGAAACTTCCACCGTGTTTGTCATATAACTCAAAATAACCAGATGGAAATACATGTTTCACTATAAAGGATCCATACCATTTGGATATGAGCTTAGGAGCTTTAAACTTGTATTTCATGTTGAAAAGTAGAACTTTGTCTTCGGCTTTAAATACTTTCTAAGGATTCGAAGTTTCTTATCATGACAAGCTTTGGTTCTAGCTTTGTAAAGCTTGGAATTCTCATAAGCTTGGAGTCTTAACTCATCAAGTTTGTGTAATTGTAAAAACCTTTTTTCTCCAGCTATTTTGAGATCAGGGTTACAAATTCTCAGGGCCTAGTAAGCGCGATGTTCGATTTCGAACGAAAAATGAAAAGTTTTTTTGTACAGGAGTCTGTACGGTGTTGTGCCAATTGGAGTTTTGTATGCCGTACAAAATGCCCAAAGAGTATCATCAAGTTTCTTGGACCAAACAAAAGGGTTATCCTTTACTGGTTTTTCGAGTATTCTTTTAAAGCTCTGTTGGTGTTTTCAACTTGGCCACTGGTTTGTGGATGATAAGTTGTAGTGAAACGATGATGAACTCCATATCGTTTCATGATTTTCTCCATTTACTTGTTACAGAAGTGAGTACCTCAGTCACTTATCAGCGCTTTTGAAATTCCAAAATGAGAGAAAAGGTTTTTGAGAAATTTGATAACAACTCGTGCATCGTTTGTTGGTAGAGCTTTAGCTTCTGCCCATTTGGAAACATAATTGATGGCAACGATGATGTATTCAAATTTGGGAGATTTAGGAAAAGAACCCGTGAAGTCTATTCCCCAAATATCGAAGATTTCGCACATTTGAATGTTTTTTTGTGGCATTTTGTCTCTGCGAGAAAGGCTATTGGTTCTTTCGCAGGCATCACAGTTTTGAACAAGGGTGTGAGCTCCTTCGAAAATGGCCGGGTAATAGAATCCAACATCAAATACTTTCTTAGCGGTGGTGGAAGGACCATATTGTCCCCAGTTGGGCCATGATGGCATTCATCAAGAATTCTTCGGGTTTCAGAATCATAATCACATCTTCTTATCATCCCATCAGGACACATTTTGAAAAGATAGGGGTGTTCCCCAAAATAGTGTTTGAGTTCTGAAAAGAATTTACTACGTTGGGCATAGGTTAATCCTTTTATGAGAATTCTTCCAACGAGATAATTTGTAAAGTCTGCAAACCATGGAACTTCTTCGTTATCATTCGTGTTAACGATCATGAGAGTCTCATCGGAGAATTAATCATTGATTTCATCTTCCGTTAATTCTTCTAAATTTGGATTCTCAAGTCATGACAGATGATCAGCAGCTAGATGTTCTGCTCCTTTCTTATCTTTGATCTCAATATAAAATTCTTGGAGTAGTAAAATCTATCAGATAAGATGCGGTTTGGAATCTTGTTTAGCTAACATATACTTGAGTACCGAATGATCAGTGAACACAACTGTTTTTTACAAAGACGAGGTAAGATCTAAATTTGTCGAAAGCAAAAACTATGGCTAACAGCTCCTTCTCGCTATATATATAGTTTTGTTGAGCATTATTAAGCGTTTTGCGTGCAAAATAAATAGGACGAAAATTGTTAATATTTGCATTCTTCGATCTCTATAAGTTTTGATAATCATAAAATATAAAAACACGTTACGTAAAACTACACTTGATAAGTTTTTAATCGAGAAAACCCGTTTCAACTATGTTTCGACTACAACATCACTTAAGGTATGAACAAACAATCTACAAACTTAGTTAAGTGATCAAAGAAATTATTTTTCTTCAAACCTCACATTTTTATGTGACAAAACATTTTTACAAAGTATTTTTGTAATTATAAAGAAATGTTTTAATAAGAAAAATTAATTTGAATTGATCCAATAGCTATTTTTCCCGCCCAAATCAGATTAAATTTTCACAAGATAAGTTTTTACCACATCAGGACAAAATTTGGAGAGTCTCTTGGGAAGGTCCCGTAAACATGAGGATGGTCCTTTATATATACGGGACCTTCCAAGGATTAAGGGACCATCCCCCGCTCCTCTTGATGATTATAAATACAACACTATTCAACATAAAAATCAACCCCTCTTAGCCCCAAAACTTTCTGTTTTCTAAACCTCATTTTTTGATCACTATAACTTGTTAATATTTGTTTATAAGTGATCCCGCTAGCTCGTCACCTTCTACATCAAAGTGAAAGAGAAGAACGCTCGTATTCGCCAAGATGTGAAGTGGTATAGATTAAGCATCACACACATAGCTTGTGTTACGATTCTCTTCTCATCTAAACTCTCTTTATCTTCCTTGACATTTGTGTATCCAAATTGTTTGTGAGTTGAGACTAGTTGTGATAAGATAGATTTGGACAAAGTGTATGTCTGTGAAGTGTTGTATGTAGATTAGGACATGGTGTAAGTCTGTGTATTGTTGTGTGAAGATTAGGACAAGGTGAAAGTCCGTGAAGTGTAGTGTGAAGACTTGGATTGTGTGTATATCTAAGTGGACGAGGTGAAAGTCCGGGTTGTAGTGTATATTGGTGTGTTGATTGGTTATAGCTAGGATTAGGACTCGACATCCCGCTTAGTGTCGTAAATTGGTGTAAGCGAAGGTGTACGGTTTTCTCCGCCTGAAGGGAGTTTGTTGACATAGTGATTGCGAAGTCTCAAGTGTGATACTCGAGGAGTAGAGTAAGGCGAAGAGTGAGCTTCGTGCCAAACCACTATAAATCTCCTTTTCTCGGTTTGGTTGTTTGTATCTCTTTATCTTTCTTGCATCCAGATATTATTTACTTCATGCATATCTATTGTGTTCAAATATATTGTTGATTGATATCAAATAACCTCGTATCAAACTAATTTTCAAGAAAACAATAAAAAGTTTTAAAAGTTGTAAAACGTAAATTAAAACGGTGAAACTATTCAACCCCTTCTAGTTTTTACAATTGGTATCAGAGCCATGTTACTCAAGATCATTAAAGTATATTGTACCTTAAAGCTTGAATCGATCTATGGAGTCTGAAAGAATTCTAGAATGGCAATCTTTAAAAGAACCACCATTTTTCGAAAGAAATAATTTTATTCACTGGTAAAATAGATTCAAAAATTATGTGAAATCAATTGATCAAGATCTTTGGCATGTTATTTCAATTGGTGATTTTCAACCAACGGGAATTAATTTTGAAAATCAAAGTGATGATTTTAAAAGAAAACTTTTCAAAAATATTGAAGCCAAAATATTGATTTACAAAGCTTTACCGAAAAATGAATATGAAAGAATTTTCATGTGTCAAACAACAAATGATATTTGAAAAAAACTTTTAATCATTCACCAAGGAAATACACAAGTCGAAGATGACAATATTTATCTTAAACAAATATATGAACAATTTGTCATGTCTAAGGAAGAATCTATAGATAGCGCTTTTGCTATGATCAATACTATCACTACCTCTTTAAATGTTTGTGATGAAGGAAATGCCAACAAGAATCATTTGAAAAACATTCAAGCAGAACTCATTCAAGAAGCATGGGGTGATACTGATGAAGAAGACAACGACTGTAAGGAAAACGATGTATGTCAAATGGTTGAAACTTCAAGTGAGGTACATTTCAAACCCGAACATTTTTGCTATGACACATTCTTTCTAGAATTTTCTAAATTAGAAAATAATTTAAACATATATGTAATATGAGTCTAAAGGCATTACCGGAAAAATGAGTTTTCAAAATCTTTTAAGAATAACTTTGAAAAAGAAATATTTTTGGAAGATAAAATGTCTAGACTTGAAAGTGGTATAGAAGTTGATCAAGAATGTAAGACGTGTCAAGATAACAAAATTAAAATTGAGAGGCTTAAAGAAAAAGCTAACACGTGAGCTAAAGTTGAAAAGAGTTCTTGTTCTCTTAAAAATTCATTAAAGAGTCAAAAGGCATTCGGAGATAGAACATGTCTAGGTTTTAATTCATGTGAGGCATCAACAAGTAAAACACAACAAATTGTGAAATCTCAGGAAAAATTGCCTACTGCAGACATTCCTAAAAGGCGATAAATGGGTTCTGTACTTATTGAGGACCATACGATATTTAGAGGTCCGTTTGACCTTAAATCAAGAAAAGTCAAAATTAACTTCTTGTAATATTCTACTTTAGATTACATATATCATCTAGTTGTTCTTCCTTGATTAAAACAAATATATTTTTATGTCATCAAATTAATTCCCTTTTAACTTGGGATTAATATCAACGAGATTTGTCTTTGTGGGAATTTTTATTCCATGACGACATCTTCATCTCATGTGTTCTAATGCAAAGGATTTTTATCACTAACCATTTCGAACCCATGAGATATTGGGTACCAAGTCATTTTGTAATTAGTTTCTTTAAATGCACTTGGAAAGCTGCTTGAAGATATGAAGAATTATTCATGCTTTTACCATACGATGGAAAACTCTATATTGCTCAAAATGTACATCATTCACAACTTCTCTCATGGTAATGTATCTTTAGGATGTGTCATTAGCCAAGGTATGCTTTTTCAAAATCTTGATTTCCTTATGTGTGACTTTCTTGCTAGTAAACTAGGACATGCAAATTAGTTAACTAAAACTCTATGCGTATTAAACCTATCTGTGATAAATAAAACTTAAGAAATTGAACTCTCTGCCTAAATGTTTACCCCCTATAGGTAATATGTGTATCATTAGATATAATTGTCTTGCCCATGTCCTCGAGTACATAACTCACAAAGAAGATGAAGGTGATTCCGTGGACATTAGATAGTGTTAGGTGCCTTATTGTACCTAAAATGACAAGTTGACCCAATATCATACCTAGTGTTTGCTTCTAAGCACACCTTTGAGAGGACTATCTCTAAGTGGTTATTTGTATTTTTTTAATACAATTAAAAACAATGCGTATTTAGGATTATTATCCTAAGAGCAACGACATATAAATCACAATACATGAAGTCTTTGATTATTGAGAAAGCGTGGGGAAACTTTAGCAATATTTGTTCGATAACCCTTGGTTTTTGAGAGACATAAAATTGCTCTTGACACAACCATATTAAACACCAAATATGTAATCACCGGAAAGGCACGTCCATCAATCACTATGGATGACACAAACTCTTAACGACCTAGTCAACATTCTCAAGGATGACTCTAAAAATGAAGACAAGATTGACCTTAGAGCAACCCCATGCAAGTCTCGTATTTGAATCTCGTCTCATCCACATCTCTTCTATACTTCTTCTGTCTTGATTCTCCTCAACACCCATTCCCTTAAACTATTTGTGCGTATCTCTCAAAGTGTCTTAGATGTTTAATATTCATTTCCTCTATTTCTCCTATTCCTCGTCTTTTCTAAAATACACTTTCTCACTCTATTATTTCATATCATTTCAATCACTCGATCCTAAGTGTCTTTAACAATTTTCTTTTTATAAATCTCCAGTTAAAAATTGACACAAAAAATCTCCATCTCTCAAACCTGTACTAGATACGATCCTCCAAATAGTGATGGTCCCAATGATGGTCCCTTATATTTAAATGACCGTCAGCAGTTTTAAGAGGATATCCTATTTTTCTTCACATTTGCAGAAAACCAAAACCCAAACGTTCTCTCTTGCAGCAACAATGACTAAGTATCTCATATCATACCCAAATCCATAATTCCACCACTACAACTTAATTTAAACACTTAATAATCAAAGATCTTCAATCACAACATCCTCAACATCATCAATTGTAAGTCATTTCATCAAATAGATTGACATATGTCTAGATACATTGCATCTTGTATAACCCATGATTCATAACCCATAACCCATAACCCGGTTTGCAACCCAAAATCCGGACTTAAGCTGACCCAGCTGGCGGATCCCTTGGATTGCACTAGCCGGATCCCTCTGGGGAGGGATCCATGGGAACCGGGGAACAGTAGAGAAATTTGCCTATAAATAGTGAGCCATTTCTCTCTTGCAACTCATCCCTTTTACACATACTCTCTCTTAGTATTGTAAACTCTCTAACCTCAGATCCAAAGGATCTTTCTATGTAGTTTTGTATTTGTGTGATTCTCTAGGTTCCTCTTAAATTCGAGATCACCACCTCTTGAAGTCGAGCAAGATCAAGTCCATGAGTTGCCAAGCTTCGTCATCATCAAGACTACTCAAGTGATCTTGTTGATAGTTCTTTCCTTCCTCCTAAAAGTGTTGTGATGAAGGCATTAGTGAAAAGTGCCAAAAGTCCGTGTCGAAGGCATTAGTGAAAGGTGCCAAAGGTCCGTGTCGAAGGCATTAGTGAAAGGTGCCAAGGGAGTACATTCGATATGGTGCATCGATGTACAAGATAGATAGGTTGGGTTAAAGGATATTGATATCCTTTATGTTGTTGTAATAAGGAGTGTGTCTCCTTTGGGGTGGTTGTATATTGGTGTAGTGTTGGGTAGTAGTTCCTCCGTTGTAATCGAACTCGGTATCTAGCCTTGTACGGGATAAAGTGTAGGCGACGTTTGTGATAGGTTTGGTTCTACCTCGTGGAAGAACCCGGTGTCTATCCTTGTACCGGATAAAGAGTATGCGAGGTTGTGAAGGCTTTTCCGCCACATTAAGGAGCTTGTGTTGTGTAGTGCTTACAAACTCTCGACTGGGGAACTCGGGAAGTGGAGTAGAGAAAGGAAGGTGTCCTTGTAGCCGAACCACTATAAATACTCGTGTCGTGGTTTTGTGTTCCTTACTCTTTATCTTTTGCATTACTTATTTATATACTTATCTATCAACATCCAACACACACATTAAAAAGATTGACATAAGTCGATCTAAATAGTTTAAAACAAAGTTTTAATCGGTAAAACTATTCAACCCCCACCCCATTTAGTTTTTCACAATTGTTATCAGAGCTTCGTTACCAAGTTTCTTAGAGTATATTGTACTTTAAAAACTTGATACGATCTGTGTATGTTTGAAAACTGCAAAGAAGGAAATTTTTTAAAACAAAAATCATGTTTTCAGAAATCATTTTATTTTAAATGTTGGATAGTGGTAGATTATTCTAACAATTTCTCGTTAAGAAATCTTCTTGCTAGGACTCTTCCAAAAGACTTCATTTCTATCCAAAGAAAAATGAAGCCAACACCCAAGGAAGAACTCAAAAGTAATCTCAACCTACTTCTACTAATACTACAACAAAAGTGGCTTTTTCGGACCCTTTGCGTGGGACGGTATGATAATGGAGTCCTAAAAAACTGTTTAATAGGACATATGAGCGTTTAGGGTCCTTTTTAAATATTTGCTACTTAGGCGATGTCCTAAAAAGGTATATAATAGGATGGTCGATGATTTGGGGTCCTATTATCATATAACTTAAAATGACACTTAAAATATGGATCCTAATAAATTACCTTTATAAGACGTTTATTCATTATGGTTGTATTATAATAAACCATAATAGGACACTTGAGTTTTGTGTCATAAGACATCGTTAGTTAAAACGCTTATTCACAAAAAGTTTTATTATAGCAAAATTTAATAGGACCTTTGACACGTGGGTATTATAACGTTAACCTTTATAGGACGCTTATGTACAATGGTTTTATAACATCATTTTTTAAAACGATTATTTGCAAAAGTTTTATTATAACAAAACTTAATAGGACCCTTAAAGGATGCATATTAATTATGGTTTTATTACAATACACCATAATAGGACACTTGATATATAAGTCATAAAACATTAATTATTTAAAACGCTTATTCGCAAACGTATTATTAAAACATAACTTAATATGACACTTGACACTTGGGTCCCATAGATTGATACACCATCATAAGACACTTGATATTTGAGTCATAAAACATCGGTTTTATGGAACACTTATTCGCAAACGTTTTTTTTATAAGAAAAGTGAATAGGACCCTTGACAATAGCGTCTTATAACGTTAACCTTTATAGAACGCTTATTCATAATGGTTTGTTTATGATACACCACAACATGGCACATCTTTTTAGAGTCGTAAAACATCCGCTTTTTATAACGCTTATTCAGTTTTATAGAACGCTTAATTGCAAAAGTTTTATTTGAAAAAAAATTAACAGGACCCTTGACAACTGTGTCTTTTAACATTAACCTTTATAGTACGCTTATTTGTTGTGGTTTTATTATCCTACGCCATAATAGAACACTCCTTTATTTGAGTCATAAAACATCAGTTTTTAGAACGCTTATTTACAAAAGTTTTATTTAAACATTAGTTAGTATGACACTTGATACTTGGGTATCAAAACTTGATACACCATAATAGGACACTTGTTATCTGTCTTTGTATTGTTATATGTCTCAATATTTTGGAAGTTATGTATGGGTTATCTGTCTTTGTATTGTCCTTATCTTTTTACACGCTCGTCCGTATTTCGTTTTCGTCGTTTTTACACGTTTTCGTCTGTTTTACACGTTTACCGGTCCCGTATTTACACGTTTATCCGTTTATACACGTTTTCATCCGATTACGTTCATCCGTATTTACATTTTCGTTCGTATTTACATGTTTTCGTCCATTTTTACACGTTTTCATCCGTATTTACACGTTTTCGTCCGTTTTTACACGTTTTCATCCGTATTTACACGTTTTCGTCCGTTTTACACGTTTTCCCGTTTTTATCGTTTCACGTTTTCACGTATTTACACGTTTTCATCCGTAACTACACATTTTTCGCCGTATTTACACATTCGTCCGCTTTAAACGTTTTTGTTGGTTTTACACGTTTTCGTCCGTATTACACGCCGTCCATTTATACATGTTTCATCCGTATTTACACGTTTTCATCCATATTTACACGTTTTCGTCCATTTATACATGTTTTCATCCGTATTTATACGTTTTCGTCCATTTATACATGTTTTCATCCGTATTTACACGTTTTTTCATCCGTATTTACACGTTTTCATCTCTTTTTACATCGTTATCCAGTATTTACACGTTTTCCTCCAATTTTACACGTTTTTGTCCGCTTTACACGTTCGCCGCTTTTAGGTTTTCTTCCGTGTTTACACGTTTTTGTCCGTTTTTACACGTTTTCATCCGTATTTACATGTTTTCGTCCATTCATACATAATTTCGTTTATTTTTACACGTTTTCGGTCATTTTCACATGTTTTGTTTGTTTTTATACATTTTCATCTGTTTATACACGTGCAAATACGATGAAAACGTAAAAATGGATGAAAACGTATAAAAATCGGATAAAATGTGTAAAACAGATGAAAAGATGTAAATACGGATGAAAACGTGTAAAAACATATGAAAACATGTAAAAACGGACGAAAATGTGTAAATACGGATGAAAATGTATAAAAATGGATGAAAGCATGTAAAATCGGACGAAAACGTTAAATCGGATGAAAACGCGTAAAACGACAAAAGCGTAAAACAGTAATAAAACATGTAAAAACGTATCTAAAACGTGTAAATACGATGAAAACGTGTAAAAATGGACGAAAACGTGTAAATACGGACGAAAACGTGTAAATATAGATGAAAACATGTAAATACGGATGAAAAGGTGTATAAACGGACGAAAACGGTAAAACCGATGAAAACGTAAAAACGACAAAAACGTAAATACGGATGAAAATGTGTAAACTACGAAAACGGTAAAAAAAACATACTAAAACGGTACAAACGAAGAATACGTGTAAATACGATGAAAACGTGTGAAAACACGAAAACGTAAATGCGGATGAAAACATGTAAATACGGATGAGACCGCGGCAAAACGGACGAAAAACGTGTAAATACGGATGAAAACGCAGGAAACGGATGAAAACGCGGTGAAAATGGACGAAAACGTGTAAAACCGACGAAAACGCGTAAATACGGATGAAAACGTGAAAACGGACTGAAAAACGTGTAAAACCGACTAAAACGTAAATACGGACAAAACGTAAATACTGGATGAAAATGTGTAAATACGGACGAAAACGTGTAAATACGGATGAAAATGTGTAAATACGGACGAAAACGTGTACAAACGGACAAAAACGTGTAAATACGGACGAAAACGTGTAAATACGAATGAAAACGTATAAAGGACTAACGATCGTTACTTAGTTGTCAAAAGATTTGAAAAAGAAGATGACAAGGACATTTTGGTCATTTCATTCGATATGGATCCGATCCGTAACATATGCAAACCACAAAGAATCGAACCAGTACAAAAAACTTTAGTGATGAAAGTGAAAGAATGACCAAACCACTGTGACCATTTATGTAATTAACTCTAATTAGAAATAGTGATTCTGATTCAAATTAAGTAAAAGCGCATGCTAGATAGCAATTTGTGACATTGATATCATCGATAAGTTTGAGCTTGTGGATTTCAAACTTTACAAAGTTATCCGTCGCACAAGTTATAAAATATACTTATCGAGTTGTTGCATGGCGGTACATAAAATTTTGACATTATAAACTTACATGATGCATGACGCTTCTTCATATTTGAAATATTCTTTTCCCTAAAAATCTATATAATAATATTTAAAAAAATATAAATGGTGTAATTCGGGTCAACCCGAAAACCGAAGCTAATTCAAATTTAGATTTGGTTTGTGTTGCAGTTTATCTATTTCAAGTGCAGTTTGTCTATTCCATGTTCAAGTCCAAGATTCATCAAGTGTGATTCTTTTATAAATGGTCAAGTAAGCTTTGAAGCTTGTTTCTACTGAAACTAAAGTGCTGAAGTAAACAAGTTGATTCTACTGAGGGTTCGATTGATAATCCTGTACCAGATGATATTTTTTCTACAGTTATGGGTAAAGATCGAAGTGGTGACATGGGATTATTTATTTTATTTTATTTTTTAATTTTTTTTTTAAATATTTTTTACAACATATTTAAAATTCATTAAAAATAAAAACGTTAGATTACAATATATTAAAAATAAAAACGATACGAAATACATAAATCATAAATCCTAAATCCTAATGTGAATACTTCCCGCATGCAGAATCATAAGAGGGAGATATATAACCGGCAAATTCTCGATGTGAGCCAAACGTTCCTCGTCTAGCGGAGATTGCTCAACAAATCTAGCAGTTGATGCACCTGCACCATCGTTTTTGTTCTCCCGATAGCTCCAATTGATTTTGGTGCTGATGTTGTTCAATACCATTTAAACACACCGCCACAACTTGTCGCAATCTGCCGTCTTTGTGGGCTTCATCCATCAAAAATTTGTCGATCACAGCTTTTCGTTCAGACGTAATTTCGTTGCAACTCTTGTAGTTTTCTCTCATCTGTTGCTTCTCTGCCCTTGCCTGCTCAAACAGATTGATGACGCTTATAATAGCGTTTTTTCGAGCCTCATCGTCGTTATCGCATTGATTTTGAACGTACATTTGCATATCTTCAACGGAATGCGGGAGACGGCAAGCCATAATAAATCTTGTGTTTTGTGTTGAGAAGTAGTTTGAGGTTGAATTGTGTTTGAGATTGTGTGTTTAGAAGTGTGTTTGAGTTAGTATTTATAGGATGTAAAAGTGGTAAAGTTAAAAAAAATATATATATAAAAAAAATAATAATAAAAATTTATAGTTTAATATCAAACGGTCAAAAAATTTAATTTATGTGTGCATTTCATTCGGTTGAATGAACGAACTAGTTTGTCAAGATCACCACTACCAACCGAGCCCAACCGAAGTTCCACAATGGAACAACCGAATGAAATGGTCGGTCGACCTCTTCCCCAACCGAACCACTATGAGTAGCCTAATAACCAAAAATACAAATACTCCTACCAAACACATAGTAAAAAAAACACGGACGCACAAACACTCTCTGCTCTTTATTTATAAACCATTGCGCCACCAGAAACTGCCGCCGCCACCACCACTCTAATTACTGCCCAAATCTGTTTCTGGCATCACCGCCATCCTCCATGGCCACGATCGTAACACGCCACCGCCTTCTTCACTATCTATTTTAAAAAACCGACGCCACCACCGTAAACAGCCACTGTTTTCGCCACCACCTTCACCAGCACCGCATCCGTATTTTAAAATCGTCAATCACACCATCACAACACAAACTAACGTTCTACGAATCTGAAAAATGCTATCAGGAAACAGATCTAATTTTGATTTGATCCGGTTTGATTTCGTAAGTTTTATATTTAAACAACTCATATTTTGGTTTTGTATTTATACATAATCCTTCAACTTACATGATATTTTTGTTTTTGGTATTACTGTGTTGGGGTACATTTGCATTCGTGATTTGTTTATGTTTCTTGAATCATGTGAAAGTGGGGAGAATTAACAGGATAGTGATGATAAAAAAGAAAAAGTCAATAGGATACTGAGTATTCAAGTTAAACTTTTTTTAATAACAAAATCAAGTTGAACTTGGTTATGTGTGTAAGAATTAGGAAAGACAATTGTGAGGTTATTTGTTTAAAAAAAGTTGTCATTTCCTTGCAGATATTATGTCTTCATAAGTCATCTAACAATCACATATACTTTTTTTGTATGTCACTAATCACATTATTTATACAAGTATGTTGTTGCGCTACTGATATCATGATTGTACCTCTAATTAACTGATTCCCGCATCAATCGAACCTTAATGTAATTGGTGTTGATCTCGTGGTCCTTTCGCAACGGTCTTTTCTTGTTTCTGTTGCAAAATAAAACATACATAATCTACTTAGGTATACACCTCCTTTTAAATTTCTGTCGTGTTAAATTTTGATTGATCGTGCAGATGCATTCTTTATTTTCCTTATTTTTTGGTTTCAGTAGCTTTGTTTTGTAATTTATGTATAGTTATTTAATACCTATGTTTGTGTTTTTGTGTTTTAATAGATAGTTATTGGTTGTAGCTGAGATAACGAGCCCAATCATCGAGCGGTACGTCTTCATATATCCGTCCTCCTCTTCCACTTAGTGTTTTTTTTATACATAGAACATCTAGCTAAACAATGTTTAATAATAATTACTCACATCTGCAACTTTCAAGGATGAATCCAAGATCAACAATAGTAGTACATATGAATGCTAATAAAGCAAGCTGCAAATCCATTATCAAAGCTACCATAACCTATAAGAGGTATGGTGAATTTATCATTTAAAGAAGTATATTGCTTATGTGTACATGGTTGTATTTGAGAATAGGAAAATGTTGTAATGACTCAAACATGTTCAATCATAAAAAGCTGACGTGTACGTGTTTATGGTTGTGATTCAATTATGATATGTTGTAACACATGTTTTAACGGGTTCTCTGTTCTTGAATGACCCAACTACTTGTACAACAGTCCTTATATGTGTGATATTTTCATAGGGGTTCAAGTAGGTTTTAGCTAGTATTTCAAAGGAAGTGTGTGGTGCCACCTTCAGCTCTCAATCTTCTAATGTGATCTACCTTCCGTGCTTCTACAGCTCATGTTAAGTTACAGTTGAGTACTTGAACAGGGGCTGGATGGAATTGCTTATATTAGTGTTGGGATTGTGGCAAGGATATTGCTGATGTCATTTAGAGATGATAAACTTGACATGTTTTTACTTACTAATTGTATTTTTTTGTTGGATAGGATTGAATATTACTTTAAATGCATAATTCATAGTGGTTGTTTGGAATAGCGTATTGAATTAACCCATTATGGGGGCTGTTTGGTATTGTTTTTTGAATTAAAGGCTTACAGGGTTGTTTGGGATTGCTTATTGAGGTAATTGCTTATAGGGTTGTTTAGAGTTGCTTTTTGAATACAGCTTATAGAATATGTTTGGAATTGTTTATTGAATTAACTGATTATAGGGGTTGCTCGACATTGCTTATTGAAACTGCTTTAAAGCAATTTAAATAAGCAATACCAAACAACCCTTTAAAGCAGTTTCAATAGCATTGGAAAATATATGAGTAGTCTCAATAAGCAATTCTAAACAACTTCAATAAAGCAGTCTCAAAAAGCAATACCAAACAACACCATTTTTTTTATTTTGAATATTATTTGAGAGACCGGTTTTTAGCATATACAATGGCAGAGATCAATTGATCTACAAAATTTTGGGATGCTCAGGTACTTTTTACTTCAATTGTTTCATTCTCAGTTCAGTTTTTTGCAACTACTCCCTAAAGCTATGCTCTTGATTAGTATGTTAAATAATAAGTGTGGGTGCTGTTACAGAACATGTTGCACTTGCGGTAGTATGTGATTCGACAGCCCGAATCTATGGGTTGTGGGTTTACGTTGTCACTCGTCAAGTGTGGATACTGGTACGGCAAATGCACACCTTCAGGTATTCATACATCTTTATTATTTCTGGTCCATTGTACACGCTTAGATTGTTGTTTTCCATACTCATACACTGTCCGGTTTAATATTGACAATTCGTGTAAATGCTCGAAAATGTGGGCGTCTTGCCAAAGATCGAGGACAAATACCTATGTTCGCTGCACTGGAGTCGATATAATATGTTTATCCTTTTCTTATGATTTAGAATTACTGCTAATGTAATCAAGTTTATATCAATGTATATAAGTAATAGAAAGGATGCCATTAGAATAATGTGAAGTTATTATGTGTATAGTTGAGGACTGCTACTCTGTAGGGTCGCTATTGTAGTTTCTAAATTGATTATTGCACCTTAGCTCTAATATTCAGTTATAAGAGTGTTTGGGAAAAAATACAGTATTTATTTTTGTTATAATAGTCTGATTATATATAATCAAAATGATAGATTTTGGAGAAACATGTAAGAAAGAACTTTGCAAGAACTTATTTACTGAGATAGATAAAAACTTAGTAAAAGACACAAAGAAACCTCCTTAGACTCCCAAATCATTTTAAATTAAAAAAAAAAAAAAAAAAAGTGTTATTATTTTTGATAGTATAGCTTTTGCACTCATTATATGACTGTGCCTAGGTGTTGTCGGTAATAGCTTATAATCCGCGGGTGTTTAGCATCACGTTTAAAAATTGGTTTTTCAATGTTATGCATTAATCATAAAAATCTATGTTGTTTATTCTCTGCTATTTCAAAAAATGTATAGTTTTGTACAAGTGAGGTTACTAACATGGATAGGTACAAGGGGTGTTATCGGGTTGTGTTGTCGGGTTTATCGGGTCGTGTTGAGTCGGGTGAGATTATTCGGGTTATCGGGTTTTACTATCGATTACTTATTTGACTATTTTTCACATTATAATTACATACGTATTTGATTACTGATACTGTTAGTATGTTAGTCTTTCTATATGGTAATCCGTGCACTATATATGAATTACACATGATCTTGCAAAACTTGGCCTTTTTCTATATTTTACTACAGGTACTTTATTTTAGATACTAAAATTCCATATTTGACTACTGATAGTCTTGTACTATTAGTCAAGTTGTATATGAATTACACACTATAATTCCACATATTTACGTAGAACCATCCATGCAACAAATATTTATAAACCATTCCAAACGTTCCAAGCATATTAAACAACCTCTAGCCTCGACTTTGGTAAGAGACTGGCCACCTCAGATAAGTTCCTTCTACATGTAAATAATAACTTCTCAGATTTTAGATCGAATAGCCGTCTGTTAGAACAATTTTCTTGATAGCCCTCGATTTATTACACAAGAGTGTGATAACTATTCTCTTTTGAGTACTTGGTCCATGTTCTATAGAAGCCATTTCCACCCATCTAGAGATGCAAAATAACCATAGCGACCCATTTCTATGTATATAGGTTGCACAGGCTACCTATTAGTAATTTGACTATCGATTTTCTTGATTGGCTCTTGATTTGTAAACAAGAATAATCAGTTTGGGATTGCTTTTTTCAAACTGATTACTTTTTCTAGATTCACATTTACATATGTACCCTCAAAGGAAGCAAGTATGCAAGATGTTTCAGAAAGTTTATCATCTGGTGTGCATTTTCTATGTTATTATACATTTAACATGGATATTATTGGTGTGTAGCTATTTTACGTTAATTCAACAAAGTCCCAAAGTATGCAAGCTATGATGGGTGGTTCCTTCTGAGACTTTCACGCAGAACCGCTTTTGCCCCACAACATCAAGGTAAATTACAGTCTATTTTAAATTTCAGCTATACCTTAACAACTGCAAGTGACAAGTGGTGTTTAATTGCAGCTGTGAGGTTGGCATAATGTGTAAGGAACAACTTACACCGTCTTTTCAAGTAGCAATTCTTAGGCACGAGTATGCTACGCCAAATCATAACGTTCGACCGAGCAAGAAATGAATGCACCAGGTAACATATTACGAAATGTCTCTTTTTTGCTTTTAAAAAATTACAGATATGTCTTGTGTCTATAATGGTATGTCTAACTTGATTCTTTACCGCTGTAGCGAGGAACAAATTCAGTGACATCCATGAAGTCTGTCAGAACAAAAATGCATTAAAGTATTTACTCCTGTATCTTTGCGATTATCTTTGGTTTATACACACACAACCGATTACTATCTAGGTATTCGACTAATTATGATTTTTGTTTTGCAAAGGAAAAGTCAGTAAAAGTACGGATCGGTTACGAGACATGTGATGCAGACCTAGTAGTCTAGCAAAAATAGTTGTTTACTTTGCTAACATGGTGCAAGTATAGTACTTAGGGCATGCTTGGTTAAGGGATAAGGGGTGGGGAATGGGTAAGGTATTCAAAAGGGCCCACATTTCTCATTATATACCAACCAAAAGAGATGAAGTGTTGGTGAGACCCTATGGGTTATTTGCCACAATTGAAGACTGTGTTGGTGCAACCATAGCATGGCCTTGTCCCTTTATCTCGGTATGTCTTTGTTAATCTTGTGATACCAATAATTTTACTAACATGGAGCTTAATGCTTATACATGGGTGTTTATTTGTAGGTGGTCCGTGAGGATTGAGAGAGATGATGCATGATGACCACGGACTAAGCTTCTTGTTGCTTTAATGTATTGTTTAATGTTAACAGACTTTATGTTAGATTCTGTCTACCTTATTTATGTTTAATGATTTTGTTATGACAATTGCTAATTTGAAATACAATTTCGTTTTATTCATTTAATATTTAGTTGATGTTTTATTCATATCGTAATAATAGAGTGTGCATGGTGAAAATAGCGTCCTATCATATGACTTGTCATTGTAAAAGTGTCCTAATATGTTGTTATTAGGACGTTATTTAGGTTGTTAATAGACATTTTATACGACCAAAAAATTGGTTTCATAATCTTCTTTGAGATATTAGAACCCTTTTCTTGGTGCTAAAATAGCTATAATGTTATATGATAAGCGTCCTAACAATTATCTTTTAAGTACGCTTGTATGTGTATCAAAAGATTAAAATTAGGTAACAACGCTTTACAACATTGTAAAAGTGTCCTAATATGTTGTTATTTGGACGTTATTTGGTTGTTCATAGACATATTATGCGACCATAAATTTGGTTTCATAATCGTATTTGGGATATTATGACCCTTTTCTTGGTGTTAAAGTAACTATAATGGTATATGATAACCGTCCCTAAGAATTAACATTAAAGGACGCTTGTATGTGTATCAAAAGATTAAAAGTAGGTTACCACATGTTAGAACATTGGAAAAGTGTCCTAATATGTTTTTATTAGGACGTTATGTGTGTTGTTTATAGACCTAAAATGCCACCATAAAATTGGTATCATAATCTTATTTGAGTTATTAGTACCCTTTTCTTGGTTGCTAAAATAGCTATGATGTTACATCATAAGCGTCCTAACAATACTTTTAAGGACGTTGTTATGTGTCTCAAAAGATTAAAAGTAGGTAATCACATGTTAAAACATTGTAAAAGTGTCCTAATATGGTTTTATTAGGACGCTATTTGTGTTGTTCATAGACATATAATACAACCATAAAATTGGTTTCATAAGGGTTAGGACGCTTTGGACCTATTACAACCGCCTTACATGAAACGCTTTCATCCTTGGTCCTATTAAATGAAAGGTCCTAAAAAGTACCATTTTATGACGCTTATGGGGGTCCTAAAAAGCCACTTTTCTTGTAGTGTAAGTACAAAGAATTACTTTAAAAGCTCATGAAGTATTTCGGGTCTATGGTCTCTAAAACCATAAAAAGAACTTAGAGGTATGTTCACTTACCCACAAACTAGTTGATCTTTACTTAGAATACTCTTATATGGATATGTTGGTAATATGTACCTTTCTTCTATGATAAAAACTATGCATATAAATATTGTCTTATAAAACTATTAGGACTCTAACTTCAAAAGTCGTAAGTCTCCAAAAAGTCTCTCTTCACTACTTTTCCTACTTACTCATCATCGGGAATAGTATTCCTTTTTGATTCTCTTAAAAAAACTAAAGATTATCAAACCTACACAGTCATCGCAAAATAGATCTTTGATGGTTAACTTACCAAATAATCAATTAACCGCCAAAACACCTTGGCCAAACGTCTATTCAAATAGAAACCTCATTCTACAAGCTATCTTTCAAAATAACTTATTGTATAACTTATTACAAGTAAAAAGGATATTTCAAAATACATCTTTTTCTGTCTACAGCAGCCGGATCCCACAAGTTGTACTAGCCGGATCCCTAAAACAAGGGATCCGGAGGAACCATATCACAGACATCAGCTATACGCTTTTCAAAACCCAAAATAATCCATTTTTCCCTCTTCCTACAAACTCAAAAAATGACCCAATCTCTGCTTCAAACTCCATAGGGCTTCATACTCTCAAGCATCTCATCCTTGAACATCATTGTAAGTAATTACACTCGTATGTTCTATTCATCATCATCTTCATCCTAGGGTTTATGGTTTTTAGATTTCTTAATTAAGATTCAATTGATCACCAATTGAAGAAATTAGGTATTGTAAAATTAGTTTCACTACAAATAGGTTTTATACAATTAAAGGTTTTCAAAACAACATTGTTAATACAAATCAAAACCATAAACTCATCTTGACAAATTTTTCCTAATTGGAATATTTGTTTTTCTAGGATCAATCATGCCTAAAGCTACCCAACAAGATCACCATGACACCGTTCACTATCTTTCTAGATACTATCGGAAAGAAGAGTTTCAAAAACCAATCGCAAAATCTTCAAAAAGCTTAAAAAACGACTTATCCACGAAGGTTGTGTAGTTAAGGAATGTTTCCTTGAAAACACCGACATTCATCAAGTCTTTTCGGCAATCAACTTTGATTGTCTCTTAGAAATTGATGAACAAATTTGTCCGGTCTTCATCTATGAGTTCTACAAAACTGTTAGGATTGTTCGAAACAATGATGAAAGTATCTCAATCTCTTTCATTATAAACAACCAAAGCATTACCTTACCCCTCAACACATTCGCACAAATTCTTCGCATACCATGTGAAGGAGTTTGTATGTATTCCCAAGATTGGTCAGTAGCCGCTCAATCCTTCGCACTAGACCCCAAACTTATCTATCACACTCCTCTCGATGACCCCATGGTTGTTCAAGACACCATCTTCAAGCAAAGTGTCGACCAATCTCGTCTCAACCGTAACAAGGAACTCATTCATCGTGATCCCTTTCAAATGGAACTCTCCGAGATAATTCCCGTTTACAAAAGGTGGGAAGAAATTCTTAGAGAAAATGTCATTTGCTTGGTTTGGAACAAAGACCATCCCAATGCGTGTCTTGTCCAAATGATCTATAGTCTCATCCACCAAAGACCATTTAATCTTGCCTATTACATGGTTAAAAGAATGGTAGGTGTGTTCAAAGCCAATAACATGGTACTTCGCTATGGTATGCTCCTAACCCGACTCCGTGAGTATGTTAGTGCAATGCAACCTTCTCCTATTAGCGAGGATCACTTTCTTGCTAACAATGTTATGGTACCATTTACCAAACAACCTCCCAAACGGCAAATGATCAATGGGAAAAGGCCTCGTGCTCTCTCGGACTCTTCTGAAGAAGATGAAGAAGATGAAGTCGATCCCGTTTCCAACTTCCGAATCATCCCCATGACCTACTATCAACAACTTCCTACTCTTCTAAATGAGTCTGAATAATTTAAGCAAACAAAGGAGATGATCAAATGCCTAACTAACTACCTCATGAATTCGGGAAAGAAGTAGTGAAAAGATTGACAAAAGAGACATTATGTTTATGGTTGTTTAAGAAATTTTATGATTATTAAACAATGTATGCTCATGATTGTGCTAGACCTACTTTGTTTTAATGTCTGGTTGTTAATTTGTTATCATAATAGGTTGACGTTGTGTGCTATATATCTTGTACTTTTTCTTATATTGATGTTTGTTTACAAAGAGAAACCTTTAGTATTAGTATGAGACACCTAGTGCAATTTATGCACACTTTTTGTGAAGCTACTGGTCTGCAGTTACTGGATCCCTCATTTATAGCTAGTCGGATCCCTCCATTAAGGGATCCGTAGGATCCGGGCAGACAGAAGTAGACTTGCAAATTTCCACACTTCAATCCAATCATATAGACCATATTATACTAGTTAAACATGATACTTTAGGATCACTTAAGTCTTCCTCAAGCTCAGTAGGTCTCACACTCACTCATAGATAACTTAGGATCATTTTCAAGGTGTCTTTGATTTATCATTTCACCAAAACTCACCATATTTCTGCTCCAATGCTCACACATTGTTCCTTACATCTCAAAACACCTAGTTTGATATTTCTCTCAATTTTATCAAATTGATTTTAGTCATCCCTACCTCAAAATAGGCCAAAAACTAGTTTTTCATTTCTTATGATTTTTACGGAATTTTCCAAATTTCTTTTGAGTTACCATCTAATCTCTAGAATCATTTGACTCCACTTGACACTCTCAAATCTCTTAGTGTCATACTTGATCATTCATTGGTTCTCATAAAGCCCCATTTCTTTCCATAAAAGACAATCATTAGCTATCCTCACTCATTTCACTTGATCATTTAAGTCTCATATCATTTAAGACACCTGAGAAGACTGAAAACACTTAAGATGTGTAGGTATTAGACCTTACTAGACATCATCTTCCCTTTCTGTGACTGCTGATAGCCGGATCCCTAGGTTTAGCCTAGACAGATCCCTCGTTGGAGGGAACCGTGGGAACCGGCTGCACAGACTATGCTAAAACAATCATTTCAAGCTCGCCTTACTAACTTGAACACTCCACCTTGTCTTAATTGACTTCCTGGATCAGTGCAACTCTGTAGTTGACTCTTGTGCATGCAAATCATTGCAATTTGAAGGATTTTAGTGGCTTAAATCTCAAATTCACTTACTAACTCCTTCCCTTTATAAACCTCTTTGTTAGTACTTCCAAATCACCATTTACAACCTCATTCTCAGCAACTAAAAGCCCTTATTTCAATATACATTTGTTATTTCATCATGAGGAAAGCCCTTAATGCTAACTCATCCACCAAAGGGCCTCCCAAGAAACTTGCTCGGGTTTTCCACGGAATCTCTTCAACCGAATCATCACCCGTTAAAACCGCAAACGCTTGAATTCCATCTCAACCAACTCAACCAATCAAACTAATTCCTAAAAAGATTGTTCCACAAAACTACCCTTGCCAAATACTACTATACCTCCTAAACCAAACACCCTTATTTCCATTAAACCTTCACCCCTAGTGCCTAGAGCCATATCCTTCACCACTCCACTCTCATCTCCACACCTCTACAACTTAGAGGACTTGCCTTCTAGGCCATCTCATCCACCACCTTTTCCAACATTTTCCTTAACTGAGAAAATAGCGCAACAACAAAACTTTGGTGTTGAAACAACACTAGCACCCATATCCTTTTCTCCATCACCCTCAATTAGTCCATTTTGGATTATGAGAAATCAACAACCGGATCACATGGTAGTAGATACCTCTCTACCACCACAAGCATCCTTAGTTGAACCACCTCCAACTTTATCAAACGTACCTACACAAAACCCTTCTTCTTTTGTGGAACCTCAACCCAATCTTCCATCTCAAACCACTCCCTTCCTACCACCACCATTCCCTAGCCATGACAAATATTGTTATCATTGTCACATGTTTAAGGTTTAGTACATGAAGTAAGTGACGAGCTAAGTTTCATGTTTTATCACCTCCTTGAACATTTTGATGAGGTCAACAAACCTAAACATCCGTAAGCTCAGGAATTCAAGTGGTGTTCTAGTCTTGAGCATAACTTAGATTGATTAGGAATCATACTTCATGTTTGGATCATTTTCTTAGTTTTAGAGTTATGTACATCATTTCTCTCATTTTATTGAATGATATTACATGTTGTATGCTATTTGGTTATGAAATCATGTTTAGTATCTTAATATATAACTCTTGTTGATGTTAAACATCACATTTCACATCTACATCGTTGTCATGAGAATGCAGGTAGACGGATCCCACACTTTTTCCTAGACGGATCCCTCCCAAGGAGGAACCGTGGGATCCGTGCAACATAAAAAACTTTTTTGAATCTTATTTGCAGGAAATTATGCATCATATACTTGCTTTTTAACATTTTTTTTGTAGATTTTCAATAATGAAGAATTTGACACCCTCAACAAGGGGGAGCTTTTCGTCAAAGCAAAAAAAAATTGCAAAAACGCTTTACTTTCACTTAGGATTACATTACTACTTGACGTCCTCCTCACAAAGGAGCACTCGTCAAGGGGGAGCATGTTCGTCAAAAGACGAAACCATTTGCACACATAATTGCAAAACAATCGCTTAGTCTTCCTAATTACTTAACGCCCTCAACAAAAGGAAGCATCCGTCAAAGGGGAGCTAAGACGAGAATTCTTCTCTTCTCTTACTCTCTATTTTTCATATTATTACTTTTCACACGTTTTTCTCAAAATAATGTGTTAGTATCTTTTCGACCCTCTTTTTGTTTCGACAAAAAGGGGGAGAAGAGAGTAAAAACTCCAATTCAAACTTTTACGAATTTTAGTTTTTCCTTAAAACAATCTTATGTTTTGTCATCAAAAAAATGGGGAGATTGTTAATACAAATAAGCCGTAAAAACGTTTATTTATATTTTACGATCTTCTATTGTTTTGTCGATAACAAACGTAAAATCATTTTAACGAAACAAATAAAATACGTAAATGGTTTGAGCCAATAGTTTACTAACACACTTACATTTTCATATAAAACACTAAACAAGTAATAGTGTTTACATTTTATAGAAATACATATGTATAACAACTAGTGTTTACATAATATGGAAATGTGCATACTTATATTGTAATGGGTAATGTAATGGGTAAAAATCTAAGTACTTGACCCATTGACTATATAAATTGAATGTAGTTGGGTAAAACCGAAAATCCATGACCCATACCCATGGAGCTTGATCCATAACCCATGACCCATTGCATGACATAATGCATGAAGTCATGTTGGGTATTGTGCATGGTCCATGACCCATGAACCATGATCCAATGTCTAGATACATTGCATCTTGTATAACCCATGGTTCATAACCCATAACCCATAACCCGGTTTGCAACCCAAAATCCGAGCTTAAGCTGACCCAGCTGGCGGATCCCTTGGATTGCACAAGCCGAATCTCTCTGGGGAAGGATCCGTGGGAACCGGGGAACAGTAGAGAAATTTACCTATAAATAGTGAGCCATTTCTCTCTTGCAACTCATCCCTTTTACACATACTCTCTCTTAGTATTGTAAACTCTCTAACCTCAGATCCAAAGGATCTTTCTATGTAGTTTTGTGTTTGTGTGATTCTCTAGGTTCCTTTTAAAGGTGAGATCACCACCTCTTGAAGTCGAGCAAGCTCAAGTCCATGAGTTGCCAAGCTTCATCATCATCAAGACTACTGAAGTGATCTTGTTGATAGTTTTTTCCTCCCTCCTAGAAGTGTTGTGATGAAGGCATTAGTGAAATGTGCCAAAAGTCGGTGTCGAAGGCATTAGTGAAAGGTGCCAAAGGTCCGTGTCGAAGGCATTAGTGAAAGGTGCCGAAGGATCGTGTCAAGAGCATTAGTGAAATGTTCCAAGGGATTACATTCGATATGGGGCATCGATGTACAAGATAGATATGTTGGGTTAAAGGATATTGATATCCTTTATGTTGTTGTAATAAGGAGTGTGTCTCCTTTGGGGTTGTTGTATATTGGTGTAGGGTTGGGTAGTAGTTCCTCCTTTGTAATGGAACTCGGTATCTAGCCTTGTACGGGATAAAGTGTAGGCGACGTTGTGATAGGTTTGGTTCTACCTCATGGAAGAACCCGGTGTCTAGCCTTGTACCGGATAAAGAGTAGGTGACGTTGTGAAGGCTTCTCCACCACATTAAAGAGCTTGTGTTGTATAGTGCTTACGAACTCTCAAGTGGGGAACTCGGGAAGTGGAGTAGGGCAAGGAAGGTGTCCTTGTAGCCGAACCACTATAAATACTCGTGTCTTGGTTTTGTGTTCCTTACTCTTTATCTTTTGCATTACTCATTTATATACTTATCTATCAACATCTAACACACACATTAAATAGATTGACATAATTCGATCTAAATAGTTTAAAACGAAGTTTTAATCGGTAAAACTATTCAACCCCCCCTTCTAGTTTTCCACAATCATCAATTGTAAGTCATTTCATCAAATTTCCTAATAATTCAATTCTAGGGTTTATATTACATGAAATCAAAATTGGGGATTTTCAATCTTTCATATAATTGATTGAAATTAACACTAAATCTTAACAATGTGCTACCATTATCACTCACCTAGATGTAGGATTTATCCAAATAAGCGTGTTTTGAAAAGTCTCAAAATACGCGATAATCCTCAATTCGAGTTGTAGTAATCATCATGTTTAGGAATGTAACAAAACATAAATATGCATTGTTGATAGATCTCAAAAAGATTTTTCACAACCATGCATTAACATGAGTCAAAAATTTTCAAAATGAATATAGCCTTTAAACGTGGTTTGTAAATTAAAATCAAATTAAGAAATGTTTGATCAAAAATACTAAAATCAAGATGATTATAAATCCACATACCAAAACACTAGGACACGTTTGTATTCTCTCTTTCTCAAAACTCTTGTTTCATTTTCTTTTGTTTGTGTGTATTCGTAGGTCTAAATATGGCATATAAAGAATTCTCGAATCGAAGAATTCATGACGGGAGAATTATTGGTAAATATTTTAATACCCCAATTTACATTAAAGAAAAAGTTCTCAACATAGGATTTTAAACATTCTATCATCTAGAGGGATATGTCTATCCTCGCTTTATTAGCGAATTCTACCAAACATTTTCTCTTCGCTTGATAAATAAACTTTGGATCATGACCTTCAAAATTGGAGGTAAACAATTCGTTCTATCAATTTAGGATTTTGGCGTCTTGCTCGACCTTCCTTTTGAAGGACATTGCTTTTACAGTAATGAATGGTCACTCACTTCTATCATTCATCAGAACAATCACCCAATCAATGATCCTTACGACACAAAACTTGTTCATCCATCATCCATCATTTATGAAATCACCAAGAAAAGACTTAACGGATATAAATACGATCTACATGATCCAAAAAAACTCTTTACTGAAGAAGTTTGTACATATCTCAAAACCTTTGAACTCATCATTCGTGAAAATATCCTTTGGTCACTTCATCAACAAAATCAGTTATTCGCATGTGGTGCTTATATATTGTATTGCATCTCCTCATCCTCACCCTTCAACTTAGCTCATTTTGTAGTTAATAGGATTCATGACTACAAGAACAAACTTAATGAAATCCTTCCTTATGGTCTACTCCTGTCAAAGCTCTTTGAAATATTAAGAGCTTCCTGTCCATGTCTTCTAAATAAAATTTTCATTTACTATAAACCATTTTTGGATCCCTTGTGTAACACGACGGATGGATATATTGAAGATGATTTTCGATGCGCCCATCACCATTTTCATGACTAATATCTAACTTTGTATGCTGTATAACTTGGCTTGTAGCTTATTATACTAATAGTATTGGACTCATTAGCATCACTTGGAATGACCAATGATGTATTAATACTATTATTTTCTTTCTTGACATCATTATCCATGTGTATATCATATTAGGAAGATATCCTAATACTACAAGAGTATTACTTGCTAAACCTAATCACTCTGGATTTCTCACGCCTTCATCCTCCTTTAAACTGATTCACTTAAAATCTTATTATATACTAACGTTGGTAATATTCGTTGACTCTGTTTAACACTATTGAAATTTGACAAATATTACCAATTTACAAGTCCAAAATTTCAGTCATAAATAAGTGACACGTTGTGCTGTTGTTTCATACTTATGTTGCCTACATGCTTTCAAATAATCAAATAATCAACAACCTCATTACATGATTTTAACTTGATCCATTTTTTAATACGATATTAGGAATGAATCCTCTTCTCTCGAAAAAAAAACACTTTCTGCATTTGCCACGCCTTCGAAAGCAGGTGACATTTACTATTAAGTTAATTACGTTTGCTTTTTTAGTACATGTCCTGCTATTTAAAAATTATACGTATTTTGATAACATAAACCTTTGTTGGTTCCATCTTTGTGTGACAATCTACAGGTACTGCGTGTTTATGGACTAGTGAATAAACAAGGCTTTAGATCCATAACTAGTAACCTATTAGTTTAAACATGTCCAAACGCCTACTAATTAATCTATACAAAGCTATTACAAGTGTTACAAGATTCCTATCATATAAATGAACATCACTTTCTATGAATTTACTAATCACTTATAAATGAATGCAAATCAACACCGAACCAAATTTATATTGCCGCGTTCTCTATTCTGGTAATTTTAATTTTTAGTTGTGCTCAACTAGATTATAAACCGTCTCGTGTTACTAGCATTATAGGTAGTTTTGGGTTAACATGCAACACGTCTCTTATACTATGCTTTATGATAGTCGTCATCTATGTCTTTCTCTACGCACACACATTATTGACAATCAAATCTTTCACCTAGAGCATATGAGCTTACTTAGTCTTGTTAAAAACATTGTTTTTAAGAAACAAGACCAACCTTAACATTATCATATTTGAACTAAATATGTATTTTGTTTTTATTACTTTTTTTATCTTTTTTTATAACCCTTTCTTGTTGAATAATTAGTAGTTCGAGTGTAGCTTTACTAATTAATGCAATCTTACAAGAGTTTGGTAAGAATGGCATTTTTTGAACTTAAAAGTTGGCTTGCCTAATATTATTCTTTCCAGAAAACCAATAGAATTACATTTATTCATGTCTATATTTGTATCCATACATACGAGGAGCATCTTCAGTGGTAGACTTCTCTTTGTGTTTCTTGGGTAGTAATGCATAAGATTATCTGGAGGTTTTGGGTTTTGGTCGTGATTGAGTGGTGGACTTAGTTGTTGTAGGAGTGGAGGGTTCACCGGAGAGAGATTTAGCCACTTTGTCCAAGTATTCCTGATAGTAAGTTGAGTTGACTATCTCACTTGTGAGGAGTGCTTCAGGTATGGCCTTCCCAAAGATTTCATGTTTGGCACCCTTAGCAGCGAACTTGATATTCCCGAGAACATGCTCCTCAGAAGCCAAGTGAAGAGCAGAGCCCAATCTTTGGTGGAACTGGTGCTTGCCCTGAAGATGATTGATGATCAACTTAGAGAATCTGATGCTTAGAATCACAAGTGAATGCAATCTCTTCTTTCCCTTTTTGTTTTGTGCCTGCTTTTCCTTATCTCCAATGAAGGAATGAATAGACTGTGTGAATTCCTCCTAAATCATCTCAACATAATCAATGTTGGCTTGATTGACTATTCCCTAAAGAATTTACAGCACCGGAGCTCTTGGTCTCTCATAACCAGAAGTCTTTCCCGTGAGACACAAGTTGATGATTGTGACGATTGCCCTCCACGGGTGATATAATTCGTTTATGATAATGGTAGATAACGTCTTGACTTCAATGGGATACCCAGATCGTTGACGAGGTTGAACAAATCTTCTGGTGTTGGTGGGGGAGTGAAAGGATTGTTAGCATCAACGGGTGTGATCTGAAGTACCTCTCTGATAGTGTCCTTAGTGAGTTTGAACCATTGCTCATGAAGCTAAAAACTATAGACCGCTGTGATTTTGTCCCATTTGACTATATCCCAAAACTGCTGAATGTAAATAGATGGTATAGTGGCACAAGTTGTGAATGCTCTGAAGAAATTGGTTTGCTTCATAATGTCCACAACTATTTTGTAGATAGGATTGAGCTGAGACCTATCCATATCCAAGTAGCAATTGCTTTTTCCAATTGGGACCCAGTTCTCATATGGTAATATCTTATCATTAGAGCGAACGGGTGGTGGAATAGCAGGAGCTTGGTCAGCAGGAGTATTGATTTCAGTCATGTAACTGCACAATCACAAAGAAATGTACACACAGAAATGTGATGTTAGATGTGAGTTGCATCTTGAGATTAAGACATTCAAGTACTTAATCCAAGACAGAGAGACACTTAGCACATGATATAGTAATAGTCAACAGGAGTGGTCAACTCTATAGTCAACTCTTCTGAGAGAGGACATAACCCCGAGACCAAGACAAAGTGAGCAAAGTGCAATTGAACACAACTCAGTTAGGTCAAATGCAAGGTTCTAAAACTCAAAGGACAAATCTCAATGAGTCAAATCGCAGTTGGTCAAAACACATTCCTCAAACCGCAGTAAAGGTCAAACCTGCAATTAGACAAACCGCAGTTATGGTATAATCGTAATTAGACAAACCGCAGATATGTTCAAAACGCAATCCTCAAACCGCAGTTATGATCAAACCGCAAGATCTAAATCGCAGCACCCAAACCGCAATAATATAATATTCACAAAAACTCAAACCGCAACATTTTAATTTTTTTGGCATAGTGGGTCCTACATTTTTAAATAAAATATTCTTTATTATCAAATAGCAGTGATTGCGATTTGCCTCAAAATGCAACAAAGTCAATCATGTCAAACTGCAATGAAAAATATTATCAAACCGCAATCTGGATACATTTCTCAAAACGCAATCAAGACCAAAACGCAGTCAACAGTATTTTCTACCCAAATCGCAATCAAGAATATACTCTCAAAACGCAATCAAAATGCAGTCAAGAGCAGTTTACTCAAAACACAACTAAAAATATTTTGTCAACCCGCATACAAGAAACCTTAAACCGCAATCAAGAACAAACGGGTGATGTGCCTGACCAAGGTGAATGGAATCAAGACATTCATCAGTAAAACAATCGTAGTGGTCAATTCTATAAGAAACGTCCATCGTGATCTATTAGTATTTTCCACTAACATATTCATGCATGTACTGATGATTGATCCTTAGAGGAAAGACCGCATCATCTCCACATGCTCATACCAACATCACAACAAAAGAAAGTTCTCACCAAAATCAAAGACAACACAAAATTAAAGATGATTCTACGTCAAAGTCAAAGAATCTACAAAGTTCTTAAGACTTGAGAACTACACAACATTGGAGAATTAAAAGTCAAAAGAAGTATGAGCATGTTGGAGAAAGATGTGAAGCACCGTTACCACAGAAGTTGACGAATGGCAGACAACAACATATGATCACCACAACCACAAAGAACAAAGAACAAAGAAACACAAGACGTCAAGCTGATAAAGTCAAAGAATCTAAAGCATATCTACTCACAAAGATGCATTTTAACTTAATTTCTGAAATCTTTCGAGTTAAGTAAAAGCATATTAGCTATTTGCTCTTTACTAATAGAGTATTCGCGCGTTACAGCGGCGAGTACTCGTATAATTAAATATTCTGATGAGTATATATTTTTATGTTATGTTTTTTGTGAGAATATAAATTTATAGATGATTTTGCTAAAAAAGTTCACAATGATAAATAAATACAAAGACTTTGTATTTGTAATGGTTAATTATATTATGTTGTAACACCCTCGAAAATCTTAATGACAGCGGAAGACTAATTCGGCTGTTACTCGAATGGAGATCATAGTCAATAATTATAGAAAACGACTCGAAAGAGACGTTTTATTAAAAGTAGTTATCATTCATCGAAAACTCATAGTTGTTACAAAACTTTGTAAATTGTTCAAGTATTTTTCCCAAAAGAAAGATCATGAGTTTGAAAAGAATGACAACTTTTATGTTCTACACCACCAGATAAGCCTTGCCATGCCCCATTCCGCGCCTTGGTCATAATCTTCATCGATTACCTGAGATAACATGCTTAAAAAGGGTCAACAAAAATGTTGAGTGAAATTCATAGGTTTAAAATAGGTTGAACACAAGTATAAGAGCATGATCATTGTAAACTAACAATATCATAAAGAAAATCACAGATTATTATGCGCTAAGCTCATGAAACCAAGACTCAACTGCATACACCGAATTACCAGTGTATGTAAGTTTGCCCAAAAGGAGGTAATATCCAATTACCTAAAGAAATTCAAATATGGTGCGCCCCGGTTATTTCTCTATAACCGAAACAGGGTCGTTAATCCCCATAGTACTATTCACGATATCTGCGTTCACTCGCGGTGACTAATGGTTCATGATCAGGGGACTTATGGCTAAATACTTAGGCAGTACCAATAATCAAGAGGAGAGCATTTATGAAAAACCTTATGTTCTAGTTTAGAGCATGTATCTCCCTCGCGGGGTTTGCAAAATAAAGTAAAAGCGAGGCTATGAAATCACCTTGATGATATGAACAAGCACAAACAGATCAAGCACAATGTAGCGGAGGTTCCAAACCGAAATCTAAAAATGATGAGATGGAGAATCTCAGTAAAATGAGCATTTTGGTTCGCGACCAAAATAATAGAGCATTGAATATTCTTATTCAATAGATCATTGGATTGTCCAATCCATTAGTGTGCGTGCGTGCTTAACGTTTTAAGTTAATTTACGTGCTACATTGTCTTATTTAATGGTCCTCACTTACGCATAAGTGAAATGTTTTTCCCTCGCTGTGATCTTAATAGATTTGTTGAGCATTTTAACTTGTTTAGATTCCCCGTGCGTTTTATCAGATTATATATATATATATATATATATATATATATATATATATATATATATATATATATATATATATTTTTTTTTTCATTTATTAAATATGTTTATCGATATCCGAAAATATTACACTCATATGATCAAAATACTCGTTTTTTTTATGAAGTTACGATAAGATTATAAGTTTTTCTAAACTTTTCCTGAATTTAAACTTTTTACCCTCAAGTTATGAAAAGTACGAGTTTAGTCCTCCAAGTTTGAGAAAATGACACTTTATACCCGATTATATTTTTAAACCCAAACTTTCAGTTTTGACAGTTTTACCCCTGTAAATGATTTTACTTAACGACCCTCCAAGTTATATTTATACGCTTTAAACCTTGTCTTTTTCCAATTTGACACTTTTCACCCAAAACTAATTTATAACTAGTTTGAGCAAATGACAACATTGGTCCTTGTGGTTTCATACGTGCGCATGCACGTGATTCTCTACCCTGACACTTTCGAAAATGACTATAACAGCCCCTAGACTTTTCATGCATAAGTATATACGTTTTAAAATATGCCTTTAACTTCTGAAAAGTTACACTTTTAGCCCAAGGACAATAATATTTGCAAATTAAGTCCGAAATTAAC
Organism: Chrysanthemum makinoi; assembly: GCA_910596185.1. Taxonomy (NCBI): domain Eukaryota; kingdom Viridiplantae; phylum Streptophyta; class Magnoliopsida; order Asterales; family Asteraceae; genus Chrysanthemum; species Chrysanthemum makinoi. The sequence continues at coordinate 99,899,369 of OU343217.1, read as the reverse complement.
TTTTAGAAAACGAAAACTTTGTAAAATGATTACAGCTTATTTTTAACTCATTTTTATAGCTTATTGGCTTATTATAGACTTATTGGGCCGGGTTGGGCTTTACTTGGACTTCATTTGGGCTTAATGGGCTCGGCAGTTGGGCTTTAGGCCCATTTGGTCTTGCGTGGGTTTTACAAAGTGTACGAGAGCTCAATATGGATTTGTGATGTGTTCTAGACATTTTAGGCTAGTGTTAACATGTGACTATGTGTCCTAATTAAGCATAAAATACAAGCTATGGTGAAATGGTGCTCGTAACATGTGTAACGTGTGATAAGAACATGTGTAAACTAACGAGTTGAAAATGAAATGGGTATAGAATTACTTACAACACTCGTCAAGAGTGGAGAAGGACAACGTGATAGTGATTCGAGCTCTAACCCCGTGTTCTCCTTATAACGATATCCAAACTAGTATTTTACCCAAGTTTCTTTAACGTTAAACCCTTGCTTCTTATTCGATTTCCTTGCTCCCCTTTGATTCTCACGGTTAACGATTTAGGTGTATGTGAGAGTATGTTTTTGTGAGTTTGCCTTGTGATAGTGTTGTGTGTGTAAGTCTAGGTCTTGTAGTGATTTATAAAGAAGCTTAGGCATGGTATTTCTCATATTTTACTCCTTAGATTACCTAGACATAGAATCATTAGACATGTGATACTTTGCACTTGGTCTTAGGCGTGCCCATGGCAGCTGAAACTTTAGGAAGAAAAGAGTGGTATGTTGAGCTAGTTAGACACAAGAAAACACATTATCGATTGTGTATAGAAGTCAAAGCATGGTCAATCTAGTTTAGGGTATTATATTATTGATTTGTTAGGTAGCTAATGTTGTGTTTGTCTTTCTTTGTCTACCCATACACGAAAGGTTTAGGATCCAAGGGATATGTTTTCTAGTTTTGTTTGGTTTGGTTTCTTTGCTCTCTCACTCGACCAGTTACATTCTCACAAGAGCAAAATATTTCAAAGTTGTAATGTTGCTAATTTCATGTGTGTGTTGGGCTGGATATATGACGAGGCCCAAGGAAGAAGTAGAAAGGAGTTAGGCTCGTTGGTGGATTCGTGTACAAGACTAGGCCCAAGAGATGAGCTAAACTAGTTGGGCTATCATATTGGGTCGTGTGTATTGAGTAGGCCCAAGTCCTATTAACAATGTGGGTGGCTCGAATTGGGACGAGGCCCAACGACAGAAATAGGGGTGGGCTTGGTTAGGTTACGAGGCCCAATAACATGTCGGGTTGGGTCGTGAGGTGGTATGAAGGCCAATAAGTTTCGAGGCCCAATACGAATTTAATACATTTTTATTATAATTTAATTCGTATTTTTTACAAATTTTTACGTATTCGTTACGTATTTTAAGATTATCAGGATCGTGGGGAATTTCTGTCTGATCACAACGGTATATTTATGAACGCTCAAGCTGCGTTGATCATGCATATGCTAAATGATATGCAAATGTGATGTTTAGAAAAATTTCATTGTAATATAATTCGTGCTTAATTTCTGATTAAAGTTTTAAGTACATTGAAATTTTTCGGGAGCTTACAGTACCTACCCCTTAAGAGAACCGCGTCCCGCGGTTTAACTCACAGAGGTTTTCATGGGCGATTAGATGAACAGGTGGGGATACTTGGAACACATTACATCATCGCGCTCTCAGGTGAACTCTGCACCTCGTTTCTTGTGATTCCATCGAACTTTGACTATAGGAATGCGGCTTTTCTTAAGCCTCTTGACTTCCCTATCCATGATCTCAACTGGTTCTTAGACAAAGCTAAGTTTGTCATTGAGCTGATGTCCTTGAGAGGTACGACTAGAGTTTCATCCGATAGACACTTATTAAGATTCGAGACATGGAACGTGTCATGTACTCGACTAAGTTCTTCGGGAAGTTCGAGTTTATATGCCACTGGACCAATTCTTTGAAGAATTTTGAACGGTCCAACGTATCGGGGTTTGATTTTTCCTCTTTTTCCAAATCTGACCATCCCTTTCCAGGGTGATACTTTGAGCATTACTCGGTCTCTGACTTGGAATTCCATTGGTTTCCTTCGGACATCTCGTAGCTCTTTTGTCTATCTCGGTACGCTTTGCCGTTTCCTAATTTGCATTATCTTTTCGCTTGTCTCTTGGATAATTTGGGCTGTGAGTTGTACTTCTCCAACTTCGCCCGACAAAGCTGACGATCGGCCTTTTCTTCCATAGAGTGCTTCAAAAGGAGCAGCTTTAATGCTGGCGTGGTAACTGTTATTTTGGAGAATTCAGCCAGAGGTAAGTGCTTATCCCATCCTTTTCCGAAATCAATCGCACATGCTCTTTGTATGTCTTCCAGAGTTTGGATCGTTCTTTCACTTTGTCTTACTGTTTGAGGGTGGTACGCGGTACTCATATCCAAGTTGGTACCCATGTCGTTTTGAAGTGTTTACCAAAATCTAGAGGTGAATCAGCTATCACGATCAGATATGATAGAGATTGGTACACCGTGACGAGAAACAATCTCTTTGATGTACAGTCTAGCGAGTGTAATCATCTCATCGTTCTCTTTGATTGGCAGGAAATGAGCGGACTTCGTGAGACGGTCTACAATGACCCAAATGGTGTCAAAACCATTAGAAGTTCTTGGTAACTTTGTGATGAAATCCATTGTGATTCTTTCCCATTTCCATACGGGAAGTTCTGGTTGGGTTAACAATCTTGATGGCTTTTGATGTTCAGCTTTGAATTTCAAACATGTCAAGCATTCTTGGCGTACTCGACGATATCAGCCTTCATGTTAGGCCACCGGTATAAAAGCTTTAGATCTTGATACATCTTGTTGGGACCAGGATGTATGGAATACTTCGATTTATGTGATTCATGCATGATGAGTTCTCGGATACCTCCGTAGAGTGGAATCCAACTTAGATTTTTGAAACATAACGTTTCGTCCGATCTCTTCACAAATCCATTCTCATTCTCCGGCATGCAGTAAATCTTCTCATTCGACCTATTTTCTTCTTTAAGTGCTTCGATCTGACCTTCAAGAATTTTCGATGGTAGGGGTGAATTGATTACCATACCCAATGATCTCACTCTAAGTGGCTTAGGGCGTTCTTTTCTGCTCAAGGCGTCGGCAACAACGTTAGCCTTTCCAGGATGGTAACGAATCTCGCAGTCATAATCATTGAGTAATTCTAGCCACCGGCGTTAATATTCATTTTTTTATCTAAGATGTGTTGAAGACTTTTGTGATCAGTGTACACTATACACTTGGTTCTGTACAAATAATGTCTCCATAGCTTGATTGCAAATACCACAGCACCAAGTTCTAGATCGTGAGTAGTATAATTCTTCTCATGAGTTTTGAGTTGTCGTGACGCGTAAGCAATCACTTTGTTCCTTTGCATGAGAACAGTGCCTAAACCCATGTGTGAAGCATCGCAATATACTACAAAATCTTCGACTCCTTCAGGTAGTGCCAAGATGGGTGCTTCGCAAAGCTTGTTCTTTAGGAGTTGAAAAGCTGATTCTTGATTGTCTCCCCATTCGAATTTCTTCGTTTTCTGGGTTAACTCGGTCAATGGTTTGGCTATCTTCGAGAAAACTTCGATGAATCTTTGATAATAACCAGCAAGTCCTAAGAATTGAATTTCGGTGGGGTTGGTGGTACTGGCCAATTCTTCTTGATTCGATCTTTGCGGGATCCACGTGGATTCTTTCACTATCGATCACATGACCAAGAAATTGGACTATCTCAATCCAAAAATCGCATTTGGAAAAATTTGCGTACAATTCTTCATCCTTGAGTAACTTCAGGACAGTTCTCAGATGTTCCGCATGTTCTTCTTTATCACGATAGTAGATAAGAATATCGTCGATGAACACAATGACAATTTATCCGGATATGGTTTACGACTCTATTCATAAGGTCCATAAATACTGGGTGCATTAGTTAAACCAAATGGCATTACTTGGAATTCATAATGGCCATATCGAGTTCTAAACGCGGTCTTGGATATATCTTCCTCTTTTACCCTTAAGCGATGGTATCCAGATCTTAAATCAATCTTCGAGTACACACTCGAGCCTTGTAACTGATCAAACAGATCATCGATTCTTGGTAAGGGATAACGGTTCTTGATCGTGAGCTTGTTCAATTCTCTATAATTGATACACATCCGAAATGATCCATCTTTCTTCTTAACGAATAAAACCGATGCTCCCCAGGGTGAGGAACTTGGTCTAATGAATCCTTTTTCAGATAGCTCTTCTAGTTGTTTGGACAATTCTTACATTTCCAAGGGTGCTAAACGGTACGATGCTCGTGCTACGGGAGTAGCTCCAGGAATAAGATCAATTTGAAATTCGACTTGTCGAAAGCGGGTGGGAGTCCGGGAAAATCTTCCGAAACACCTCAGGAAATTCTTTTACTACAGGTACATCCTCTAGTCGTTTCTCTTCCGACTTCTTTTCCGTTACTTGAGCTAAGAAGGCATAACATCCTTTCTCCATCTACTTTATCGATTTCGCACAGGATATGATACTTAAGTACTTTCTACTTTGATCTCCTTGGATGACTAAGGTTTCACCGTTGATCGGGATATGAACGGTTTTCTCGTCGCAAACAATCCTAGCACGGTGTTTGAACAACCAATCTATGCCAATTACGACATCGAAACTACCAAGTTTGATTGGTGATGAGTGTGTAAATACTCATCATTTTTTGTCAAATCTGAACTGCAAAACATTTAAAAACACTCAGAAATGCATCAAAATACTGAAAATATCCCAAAATTGTATTTTATATGTTTCAGATTCAAAATGTTTAAAATCAGATGAAAACGAGCTAAGTTTGCATAATTGGCAGTTTCAGTCCCTCAACTTTCAAATTTTGACAAAATCAGTCCCTGAGCATTTGTTCTGAATAAAAGTCAACCCAAGTCCTTTCAAAATCAAAATTTATCAAAAATGATCCTTGGGTAAAATGTTTGGATAATTTACAAGTTTGGTCCTTCAAGTTTCAAAATTGGCAAAAATAGTCCTTGGAAGTTTAAAAATGGAAAATTATCTTTTATGGTCCTTGTACTAATGAAACTTGGCATGTTTGGCCCTTTTGAGAAGTTTGGGAAAGTTACAATTTCAGTCCCTCAAAAATCAGAAATTACAAGAATGATCCTTGTGATTAAAATACCAAGTCCACCCAAACCAGTCTTGAACCCCCTGCCACTTCCACTTGACCCCTGCCACTCTCCTATTTGAACCCCCCATCACCAATAATAAAAACGACCCCCTTTTTTCCCTCCTCCCTCCTTTCTCTCCAACCCAGAACATCATCTCTTTTACCCAGCAATCCCACCATCCCAAAACACTCAACCTCACCACAACCTTTTACCCAGTATATCCCAACTCCCAAACCCACTCACTCATCCATTACCCCTCTTCCCTAAATTCCAGCTCAGCAATCCATGTCAAGAAGACCAATCAATGGCTCGGATTTGTTCCCATCTATACCTAACTGTTGGATGGCTAGGATCAATTTGAAGAAGCACAAATGGCTCTTAGCTGGTTTACTCTCACACAAGAAACACAAGCAGTGGACATGAAGACCCCAAGACCTTAGTATAAATAGTAATCATGTAGCCATTTGATGAGGCACCTAGGAATTTTTAGTCGTTTTTATATCTAGATTGTTGTTTTAAATTGTAGTTTTCTTTTTAATTAATGAAAAAGTTCTTATTTCCCTTACTGCTTATTTTTGCTGTTAAGCACTTTAGTGCTTATTAGCTTGTTGTTCTTTATTTTCATTTCTAAGTATCAATTTTAAGGTATGAGCAAGTTTTACAAGAAAAAAAAATCCAAGTTAACTCCTACAAAAGAAAACGAAAAGAAAAAAAAATTCAGTTAACACCCAAAAAGGGTGTTTGGTTATTACTTGTAAATTGGTCCAAAGCACATTTTTACCTGTTTTACTTACAAAGTCAAACGTACCATAAGGTGTTAGTTGAGTCTTAAAAGTGATTAACTGACTTGACAAAGTTTTGTGCAAAATGTGAAAAAAAGGGGTCCTGTTTTTAAATCTCTGCACTTAGAAAAAAAAGCAGCTAGAGCTGCTGTTTGTGGTGTCCTTTTGATCTATTTAGGTGTAAAAAAAAGGTGTCAATCTTAATTTTCCCAAGTCCCTTTATAACCAACTCACTTTGGTTATATTTTTGTACATCAAATAATAGTCTGGCATAATCAAAGTTGAGCTCAAAATCTGTTTCTTGACCATTTTTGGTTCTGCACCAGCAGCCAACACAACCCTAACCATGCTGATCTAGCTCAATTTTAAGCTTTAAACAGTTTTTTTTTGGGTCCTATTTGTTATATTTAACATCTATGCTAGCTTAACTTTACTTGTGCAGCTTTGTATTGCTTTCAAATGCTCCACCTCAGCTTAAAAATAAGCTGCAAACAGACCCTTAGGCTGTTCTCAGCCCACCACTGCAGCTGCACATGTCTCTCTTTTCATTAGCTTTTTCTAGCTTATCAGTAGATTAGGTAGCTTAATTAGGTAATTATTAAGTAGTTTAAATATAGTGTAGTTAGTAGCTTAGGATTTAGCTTATTAGATTTCCCTTAGTGCTTATTAGGATAGATTTAGTGCTTATCTCTACTTTACTTAGTTTTAAGATTTCCTAGCTTATTCTCATTTACCAACTGCTTTTCCCTTTTTTGTAGCTTATTGATTCATTTGCAGTTAGCTCATTTTAAATTTGAATTGCTTATTTGCCCTTTGTTCTGCTAATCCAACTGCTTATTGAGCATACTTTTTGCATATAACTGTCCAAAGGAGTGTTTGTTTGTAACTGTCCAAAAAGACACTCAATAAGCTGTTGTAACAGCTTATTGAGAAGTTTTCATTACCAAGGTTTTCACAAAAAATGCTGAGTTGGGTTGCATCTTGAAGTTTTGAAAAGAAAAATAAAAAAAAAGGGGTCCAAAAAATTGTCATTGCTGGGATTCGAACACTGGCCACCCAGCCCACCAAACACACATCCTACCGTTTGCCCTTGGGACTTGTCTCGTTGAATTTTACACAAATAACTCTCTTAAGTTTTAAAAAAACAGTTTTTGCTTATAAGACCTTTTCAGCTTATTTACTGCTTATCTTTCAAAGCAACCATCACCTTTTTAATTTTTCCTGTGATCAGTACCATTTAAAGCACTTTCTGTGAATTTTTCAGATTTTTCAAAAATAGTTTAGAATTTTTAATCATTTAATTAGTGTCTAATAGTTTTTAAATTCGTAGTAATTAATTTAAAAGTCAAAAAAATACCCGGCTTTTTCCTAAAATTATTTTTATTAGATTAGGACATAGGAAAATTACTTTTACACCCGTAAGCCTTAAATTGCATCTTTTTCACTTTCGAGGCTCGGGATTAGCTCGGGTTTTTGCGTTTTTGTGCTTAAGCACCCTAGGATTTAGTTTAGCTTCGTTTTATCATTCCTTAGGTTTAGTAATAGTTAATTTGTAGTTTATTAGGTTTCCCTTGCCTTAATTACTTTCCCGTTAATTAATTTGTAGGAAACGTAATTCATCTCAAACAAATCATTAAAATCAATTCAAGTTATAAATCACAAAACTCAACGAATCTTTCCATTCACACCTCGTTGGGACACGACCCGGGAAATCACTTTCCCGGTATCACTTTTATCACACCCGTAAGATTTGATACGTTAACCTTTTTCCTAAAGGGTTAATTTGTCAAATTTTCTGCTATTTTGATATACGTTGATATTGTGTTTTCACCACTCACTTTTAGGCGAATCAAATTTTGCGCCGCTGCCGGGGAGGTGTGTTGCGACAATATCGTGATTTTTGCGATTAGTGACTTGAAGAACCTTCCTCGTGAAGTTATTGTTTTTATAAAATACAAAATACAAAAATATTTTTCTTTTCTTTGTATATATATGTAAAAGATTAAAAATACAAAAAGATTTTCCTTGTTGTTTTAAATAATATAGAAGACACAATCAATATAACATTCTCAAATGAGGTGTTATCATTATAAGTTCCCGAACAAAAGATTTAAAACTTGCCTTTGTGTCGCTCGTGTTTTGGTTTACTTCTATCGGTTTAACAAACTGTGTGATGGGTATAAGGACGGCGACATTAAATGCGGCTGAAAAGAGACGGGTTTTTAATAAGCTTCGCGCTGACCTAATAAGTCTCTCCGCTCCTTTGTGTGTTTTACTTATAGAAGTGATCATTTCACGTGGGATTATTGGTTTAAGTTCACTGTTGTTTTGCCTCGGTCTTGTTTTAATTGAAAGTGTTGTATTTGGAAGTGCATGCGACTCGCCTCAAGAAGCTCGTAGACGTAACCGTAACCAAGCAAACGCATTCCGAGATACGTACGCGTCGAATAAATCACAATGACACATAACCAAGGGAACGGACCTCAAGTCCCAATACCTGGTCCACAAAATCAAGCTCCCGATCTCCGAATGATGGAGGAGCTTTGCCAACCCACGATGGATGGACGGGGCGGTCCAATTGCCCGGTCAACATCGAGGACACGGATTTTGGACTTAAGCATCACATGATTCAACAAGTCCAAAGTTTTTGCCAATTTCACGGATCACCGGGTGACGATGCCAACAAGCATCTCGACAAATTTCTCACCGTCACCCAAAGTATGAAGCAAAATGGGGTCACCGATGACGCCTTTCGCTTATACCTCTTCCCATATTCCTTGACGCTTCATGCCACCGCATGGTTTGATCGTCTTCCCAAGAACTCAATCCATAGTTTCGACGAAATGATCTCCAAATTCTTGGCGAAATACTTTCCACCGTCGATGGTGATGAAACTAAGGAATGAAATCAGCAACTTTAGGCAGCATCCCGATGAGTCCTTATTCGAGGCATGGGAACGCTATAAGCTTTAGATTGATCGATGTCCGAACCACAACATGTTGCTTGTCACCCAAATAGATACATTCTATAACGGGTTAACATTGAGACATTGTGACACAATCAATGTCTGCCAGGTGGTACCTTTATGAAAAGGCGACCCGAAGAGTGCTACGATCTCATTGAAAACATGACCGCCCACCACAATTATTGGGATTCCTCAGCCGAGAGGAGTGAGTCAAGGAGATCTACCACCCTTCCATCTTCTGAATACACGACTCTAACCAAAAAGATTGAAGAAATATCCACTGCCGTACTTAAAATGAGTCAAAATAACAACAATCAACAAGTGAATGTCGTAAACAAAAGTTGTGAAACTTGTGGTGGTCCACATCCTTATTTTGAGTGTCCAGCCTCCGGTGGCTTCACTCAAGAGAGCGTTTATGCCGCTTCGGGTTCCTACAATACGGGAGGTAATTCCTACCAACCGCAAGGGGACCGAAACCTTCTAAGCTATCGTTCTAACAATTACCTTGGACCACCCGGGTTTAATCAGAACAATCAAAATGTGCAAAACGAAATAATCAGTTCAATCAAAATCGAGTCGAATCGAATTTTCAAAATCAAAATCAAGGTTTTCAAAATCAAGGAAATTTCAATCAAAACCGATTCCAAGCTCCTCAACAAAACATGCATGCCCCGCCTCCTCAAGCTTCCATTGACATTGCTAATTACATCAAAAGCAATGAAGCTAAGATGGTGTCCATGCAAAATCAAATTACCACTTTAAAGAATGATTTCACTTCCGAGCTTAGAGCTACTAGCAACAAAATTGATCAATCTCAAAGCAAGATTGAAAGCATGTTTGCTAGTCTCATGAGTCAAAAGAATCAAGCTTCAACTTCGGGAGCTCTTCCGAGTAATACCATTCCCAACCCAAAAGGTGAATTGAATGCTATTGCTACCCGAAATGGTAAGTCTTATGAGGGACCCTCGATGCCTAATCCTTCTCCGGTGAGGGATGTGGAACGAGAAACCAAGGTATCAAAGGACAAGGTGCATATCTCAAGCCCACGAGTACGCACAAGTCCAACCTCCGGTAGTCTTACCTCCAATTCCGGAACCCATTGTTCCGATGACCATTCCTAAGCCTTCACTTCCTTATCCTTCAAGGCTTAATGACCAAAAGCTCCGTGATAAAACTAGTCAACAAATGGAGAAGCTTATTCAAATCTTTCAAGATTTGCACTTCGAGATTAGTTTCGTGGACGCTCTTCTTCTAATGCCAAAGTTCGGTCCAACAATCAAAAATTTGTTGAATAACAAAGAAAAGACTTCCGAAATGGCTAAAACTTCTTTGAACGAGAATTGTTCGGCGGTTATCCTTAAAAAGCTTCCCGAAAAGCTAGGAGACCCCAGAAAATTTCTCATCCCATGTGATTTTCAAGGCATAGTTCAATGCTCCGCCTTGGCCGATCTTGGTGCGAGCATTAATTTGATGCCACATTCCATGTGGAAAAAGCTTTCATTACCTCCACTTACACCTACATGTATGATCCTCGAGCTTGCGGACCGTACAAGTTCTCGTCCGCTAGGTATAGCCGAGGATGTATTTGTGAAAGTAGGCAAGTTTCATTTACCCGCCGACTTTGTTGTTGTCGAATTTGATGCCGATCCCCGAGTACCCCTCATCCTTGGGAGGTGCTTCTTGAAAACGGGCCGTGCATTGATCGATGTTGATGAAGGGGAAATTACTTTGAGGGTAAACAAGGAAGCCGTTACTTTCAATCTCGATCAAGTTACGAAATACTCCCCCAATTATGAAGACAATTCCGTCAACAAAATTGATGTCATTGACATTGTGTCGGGGAAGTGTTCTCAAGAACTTCTTGGATTCTCGAGTGGCAATCCCACTTCGGTTGATCCCATCGTTGCTCTCTCTTCCCCTTCCCTCACTCCGTTTGAGGGAAGTGACTTTATTTTGGAAGAGATCGAAGCATACTTGGCTAGTGATTCTGTTCCATGGGAAATTGATCACGCTCCCATCGACATCGAGGGAGATATTCTTCTCATCGAGAAAATGCTCAATGAAGATCCTTCATCACTCCCTCCTCAAGAACTCCATAAAGAGGAAATTAAAACAATTGAAAAATCTAATGATCCTCCCGAGGTCGAACTTAAGGACTTACCACCTCATCTCGAGTATGCATTTTTGGAGGGTGACAATAAATCACCCGTCATCATTGCTAAAGACTTGAGTGAGGCTGAAAAAGCCGCTCTCATAAAGGTTTTGAAGTCACACAAGCGAGCCATCGCTTGGAAACTTTCCGACATCAAGGGTATTAACCCGAATTTTGTACACAAGATTCTAATGGAAGATGACTTCAAACCAGCGGTTCAACACCAAAGAAGGGTGAATCCTAAAATTCATGAGGTTATCAAACAAGAAGTCATAAAACTTCTCGATGCCGGATTGATTTACCCTATCTCGGATAGTCCTTGGGTTAGCCCCGTTCATTGTGTGCCCAAAAAGGGTGGCATTACCGTTGTTGAAAATGATGAAAACGAGTTGATTCCCACTCGATTGGTTACGGGATGGCGTGTTTGCATTGACTATCGAAAGTTAAATGAAGCCACCCGTAAAGACCATTTTCCATTACCCTTCATGGACCAAATGGTCGAGAGATTAGCGGGAAACGAATACTATTGTTTCCTCGATGGTTTCTCGGGTTACTTCCAAATACCCATTGACCCACAAGATCAAGAAAAGACCACATTCACGTGTCCTTATGGAACATTTGCTTACCGACGCATGCCTTTTGGCTTGTGTAATGCCCCGGGTACGTTCCAAAGGTGTATGATGGCCATTTTCCATGACATGATCGAAAAGACTATGGAAGTCTTTATGGATGATTTTTCGGTCTTTAGGAATTCTTTCCAAACATGTCTCTCCCATTTGGACAAGATGCTTGAACGTTGTGAAAACACGAATCTTTGTCTAAATTGGGAGAAATGTCACTTCATGGTCAAAGAGGGCATTGTCCTCGGCCATAAGATCTCTAAGAACGGGATTGAGGTTGACAAGTCTAAAGTTGACGTCATTGCAAAACTACCTCATCCCACAACCGTTAAAGGAGTTAGAAGTTTCCTTGGTCATGCCGGTTTCTATCGTCGTTTCACTCAAGACTTCTCGAAAATATCCCGGCCTATGACCCGACTTCTTGAAAAAGATACTCCTTTCATCTTCTCTAGTGAGTGCATTGAAGCATTTCAAACTCTTAAGAAGAAGCTCACGGAAGCACCGATTCTAGTTGCCCCTGATTGGGAATTGCCATTTGAGCTTGTATGCGCGCAAGTGATTTCGTCATAGGTGCCGTTTTGGGGCAACGAAAGTCAAAACATTTCCAGCCAATACATTATGCTAGCAAAACTTTGACCGAAGCTCAAGCACATTACACCACGACGGAGAAAGAATTACTAGCCGTGGTGTACGCTTTCGAGAAGTTTCGGCCATACTTGATCTTGTCTAAAAGCATAGTGTATACGGATCACTCGGCCCTCAAATATCTCTTTGCAAAGCAAGATGCTAAGGCGAGATTGCTCCGATGGGTTCTCCTCCTACAAGAATTTGATATCATTATCCGTGATAAAAAAGGAGCGGAGAACCTAGCGGGTGACCACTTGTCCCGTCTTGAAAATCCTCATGAAGGTGTGCTCGAGAAAAAGGAAATAAATGAAACGTTTCCTCTCGAGACACTTAATATGGTATCTCAACGTGGAGATTCTAGTACCCCATGGTTTGCCGACTTTGCAAACTATCATGCCGGGAACTTTGTTGTGAAAGGGATGTCGTCCCAACAAAAGAACAAATTTTTCAAATATGTTAAGCATTATTTCGGGCGACCCTACTTGTTTAAGGTTTTTGCGGATCAAGTCATCCGACGGTGTGTTCACGGCCAAGGAGCCGATGAAATTCTCAAGGCTTGTCATCATGGACCCACGGGGGGACATCATGGCCCGAACTACACCGCCAAGAAGGTGTTTGACTCCGGTTTCTATTGGCCCACAATTTACAAAGATGCCCATGACCTCATCAAATCTTGCGACACTTGCCAACGTCATAGCAACATCTCTAAAAGAGATGAAATGCCTCAAAATGCCATTCAAGTGTGCGAGATCTTTGACGTATGGGGCATCGATTTTATGGGGCCGTTCCCGTCTTCTTGAGGGAACAAGTATATACTCGTGGCGGTCGATTATTTGTCCAAGTGGGTAGAGGCGGCGCTACCCACCAACGCTTGCACCGAGTAGTTGTGAAATTCTTGAAGTCTCTCTTTACCCGTTTCAGAACTCCCCGTGCCATCATTAGTGATCGCGGTACGCACTTTTGCAACGACCTATTCGCAAAAGTCATGCTTAAGTACGGTGTCACTCACCGTCTTTCTACTGCGTATCACCCACAAACTAGTGGGCAAGTGGAAGTTTCGAATCGTGGCTTGAAAAGAATCTTGAGAGGACCGTAGGTGAAAACCGTGCCTCTTGGTCGGACAAACTTGAAGATACACTTTGGGCCTTCCGCAGCTACAAAACACCCATCGGTGTACTCCTTACAAGCTTGTGTACGGAAAGGCGTGTCATCTCCCGATCGAGCTCGAACACAAAGCCTATTGGGCCTTGAAGCATGTAAATTTTGACCTTAAATCCGCGGGTGATCACTGGAAAGTTCAACTCAATGAATTAAATGAACTCCGTGATCAAGCTTACGAGAACTCATTGATCTACAAAGAAAAGACAAAGAAGATCCATGACTCAAAAATCAAGAACCGCGTTTTCAACGTAGGTGACCGAGTCCTTCTTTTCAATTCTAGATTGAAAATCTTCTCGGGGAAGCTCAAGACCCGTTGGACCGGTCCATTCATCGTTGCCAAAGTTTTTCCATATGGCACCGTCGAGTTATCTCAAACCGACGGACCAAACTTCAAGGTGAATGGACATAGGTTGAAGCATTATTTTGGAGAGGACATTCCACTTGTGGTTGTCCCGGATCTACAAACTTTCCCCATGAACAAATGAATGCGGGGATCGAGTCAAGCTAGCGACTCGGGAATCAAAAACAGTAGCACACTATATGGGTTTTCACCGTATTTCTGACTTCTTTCTATTTTCTACCACCCTAGTGTGGGGAGTTGCCCATTGTATATAAAGTTTTCCAAAAAAAAAAATCAAATAATGGCCGTAGTATTTCCTTTTACGTTCTATGTTTCGGCATAACCGCCGGTACTTTGAATATTGAGGGCAATATTCATTTCTAGTGTGGGGGAATTCTCACGAATTTTATCATGTAATTATACCACCCAATTCCCCTATTTTTGGCCAAAAATTTTTTTTTGGAGTAAGTGTTTTGCACTTACTCGGATTACGGTTATCATCCGCCATGTCTAATAAAAAAAAGGATTGGCTAATCCAAGAGCAAACGGCTCTTGGTAAAGATATCTCAAATCCGTTGACGGCTTACAATTTGCCCAAAATTGTATGGTGTTCAACTCACCATATCTTTAATTAGTGAAGAGTTGGCTAGCCCGCAAGTTTATGGCTTGTGGTAAAGGCAATTGGAAAACCATAATTGGTAATCGACTCACCAAAGATATTTTATCTAAGAGTTGGCTAGTCCTGAAGAAAACGGCTTCTGGTAAAGACAAATCAAAACCGTTGAAAGCTGGTGATTTGCTCAAAATCATTTGGTTATCATTGTACCAAGGTTCTTACTTGAACTAAAACAATTGGCTACTCCAGAAGTAATGGCTTTTGGTAGAGAGATTCAAATCCATTAAGTTTTCTCAAAATATTGCTAGGGACTAGCAATAGATTAGTGTGGGGGATTGGAATTCTCACGAATTTTATCATGTAAGTATACCACCCAATTCCCCCATTTTTGGCCAAAATTTTTTTTGGAGTAAGTGTTTTTGCACTTACTCAGTTACTGTTATCGATCCGCCATGTCTAATAAACAAAAGGATTGGCTAATCCAGGAGCAAACGGCTCTTGGTAAAGATATCTCAAATCCGTTAACGGCTTACAATTTGCCCAAAATTGTCTGGTGTTCAGCTCACCATATCTTTAATTAGTGAAGAGTTGGCTAGCCCGCAAGTTTATGGCTTGTGGTAAAGGCAGTTGGAAAACCATAATTGGTAATTCACTCACCAAAGATATTTTATCTAAGAGTTGGCTAGTCCAGAAGCAAACGGCTTCTGGTAAAGACAAATCAAACCGTTGAAAGCTGGTGATTTGCTCAAAATCATTTGGTTATCATTGTACCAAGGTTCATACTTGAACTGAAACAATTGGCTACTCCCGAAGTAATGGCTTTTGGTAAAGAGATTCAAATCCATTAAGTTTTCTCAAAAGATTGCTAGGGACTAGCAATAGATTAGTGGGGGATTGATGAGTGTGTAAATACTCATCATTTTTGGTCAAATCTGAATTGCAAAACATTTAAAAATGCTCAGAAATGCATCAAAATCTTGAAAATATCCCAAAATTGTATTTTATATGTTTCAGATGCAAAATGTTTAAAATCAGATGAAAACGAGCTAAGTTTGCATAATTGGCGCTTTAGGTCCTCAACTTTCAAATTTTGACAAAATCAGTCCCTGAGCATTTGTTCTGAAATAAAAGTCAACCCAAGTCCTTTCAAAATCAAAATTTATCAAAAATGATCCTTGGGTAAAAAGTTTGGATAATTTACAAGTTTGGTCCTTCAAGTTTCAAAATTGGCAAAAATAGTCCTTGGAAGTTTAAAAAGGGAAAATTATCTTTTATGGTCCTTGTACTAATGAAACTTGGCATGTTTGGCCCTTTTGAGAAGTTTGGGAAAGTTACAATTTCAGTCCCTCAAAAATCAGAAATTACAAGAATGATCCTTGTGATTAAAATACCAAGTCCACCCAAACCAGTCTTGAACCCCCTGCCACTTCCACTTGACCCCTGCCACTCTCCTATTTGAACCCCCCATCGCCAATAATAAAAACGACCCCTTTTTCCCTCCTCCTTCCTTTCTCTCCAACCCAGAACATCATCTCTTTTACCCAGCAATCCCACCATCCCAAAACACTCAACCTCACCACAACCTTTTACCCAGTATATCCCAACTCCCAAACCCACTCACTCATCCATTACCCCTCTTCCCCAAATTCACAAAGAATCCATGTCAAGAAGACCAATCAATGGCTCGGATTTGTTCCCATCTATACCTAACTATTGGATGGCTAGGATCAATTTGAAGAAGCACAAATGGCTCTTAGCTGGTTTACTCTCACACAAGAAACACAAGCAGTGGACATGAAGACCCCAAGACCTTAGTATAAATAGTAATCATGTAGCCATTTGATGAGGCACCTAGGAATTTTTAGTCATTTTTATATCTAGATTGTTGTTTTAAATTGTAGTTTTCTTTTTAATTAATGAAAAAGTTCTTATTTCCCTTACTGCTTAATTTTGCTGTTAAGCACTTTAGTGCTTATTAGCTTGTTGTTCTTTATTTTCATTTCTAAGTATCAATTTTAAGGTATGAGCAAGTTTTACAAGAAAAAAAATCCAAGTTAACTCCTACAAAAGAAAACGAAAAGAAAAAAAAAATTCAGTTAACACCCAAAAAGGGTGTTTGGTTATACTTGTAAATTGGTCCAAAGCACATTTTTACCTGTTTTACTTACAAAGTCAAACGTACCATAAGGTGTTAGTTGAGTCTTAAAAGTGAAAAACTGACTTGACAAAGTTTTGTGCAAAATGTGAAAAAAAGGGGTCCTGTTTTTAAATCTCTGCACTTAGAAAAAACAGCAGCTAGAGCTGCTTTTTGTGGTGTCCTTTTGATCTATTTAGGTGTAAAAAAAAGGTGTCAATCTTAATTTTCCCAAGTCCCTTTATAACCAACTCACTTTGGTTATATTTTTGTACATCAAATAATAGTCTGGCATAATCAAAGTTGAGCTCAAAATCTGTTTCTTGACCATTTTTGGTTCTGCACCAGCAGCCAACACAACCCTAACCATGCTGATCTAGCTCAATTTTAAGCTTTAAACAGTTTTTTTTTGGTCCTATTTGTTAAATTTAACATCTATGCTAGCTTAACTTTACTTGTGCAGCTTTGTATTGCTTTCAAATGCTCCACCTCAGCTTAAAAATAACAAAAGCAGACCCAAATTCTCACCTACTTGTTTACCGCAAGGTCTCTCTTTTCATTAGCTTTTTCTAGCTTATCAGTAGATTAGGTAGCTTAATTAGGTAATTATTAAGTAGCTTAAATATAGTGTAGTTAGTAGCTTAGGATTTAGCTTATTAGATTTCCCTTAGTGCTTATTAGGATAGATTTAGTGCTTATCTCTACTTTACTTAGTTTTAAGATTTCCTAGCTTATTCTCATTTGCCAACTGCTTTTCCCTTTTTTGTAGCTTATTGATTCATTTGCAGTTAGCTCATTTTAAATTTGAATTGCTTATTTGCCCTTTGTTCTGCTAATCCAACTGCTTATTGAGCATACTTTTTGCATATAACTGTCCAAAGGAGTGTTTGTTTGTAACTGTCCAAAAAGACACTCAATAAGCTGTTGTAACAGCTTATTGAGAAGTTTTCATTACCAAGGTTTTCACAAAAAATGCTGAGTTGGGTTGCATCTTGAAGTTTTGAAAAGAAAAATTTTTAAAAAAGGGTCCAAAAAATTGTCATTGCTGGGATTCGAACACTGGCCACCCAGCCCACCACACACACATCCTACCGTTTGCCCTTGGGACTTGTCTTGTTGAATTTTACACAAATAACTCTCTTAAGTTTTAAAAAAACAGTTTTTGCTTATAAGACCTTTTCAGCTTATTTACTGCTTATCTTTCAAAGCAACCATCACCTTTTTAATTTTGCCTATGATCAGTACCATTTAAAGCACTTTCTGTGAATTTTTCAGATTTTTCAAAAATAGTTTAGAATTTTTAATCATTTAATTAGTGTCTAATAGTTTTTAAATTCGTAGTAATTAATTTAAAAGTCAAAAAAATACCCGGTCTTTTCCTAAAATTATTTTTATTAGATTAGGACATAGGAAAATTACTTTTACACCCGTAAGCCTTAAATTGCATCTTTTTCACTTTCGAGGCTCGAGATTAGCTCGGGTTTTATGCTTTTTGTGCTTAAGCACCCTAGGATTTAGTTTAGCTTCGTTTTATCATTCCTTAGGTTTAGTAATAGTTAATTTGTAGTTTATTAGGTTTCCCTTGCCTTAATTACTTTCCCGTTAATTAATTTGTAGGAAACGTAATTCATCTCAAACAAATCATTAAAATCAATTCAAGTTATAAATCACAAAACTCAACGAATCTTTCCATTCACACCTCGTTGGGACACGACCCGGGAAATCACTTTCCCGGTATCACTTTTATCACAGCCGTAAGATTTGATACGTTAACCTTTTTCCTAAAGGGTTAATTTGTCAAATTTTACGGTTATTTTGATATACGTTGATATTGTGTTTTTCACCACTCACTTTTAGACGAATCAATTGGCAAAAGATCTATGAGGAATGAGTGATCGTGTAAAAGAATAGGGCAATTACGGATTACGGTGTTGGTTCCTATTACCTTTCCATCGGCAAGTTCTATCTCATAAGTTGTATCTAAGGCAATTGGGGATATTTCAAGTAATGGTGAAAAGGTAGTAGATAAAAAACTCTTATCGGCTCCGGAGTCAAACAAGATTTTTGCAGAATGATTGTTAAGAGAATACGTATCCATCACAATATCAGGGTTCAACGGCACATCTCCATCTCCTAGCACGTACGCTCTTGCACGCTCATTGTTTGGTTGAGCTGTATTCAACTTTGGGCATTGACTCTTGAAATGACCCTTCTCTCCACATCCATAACAATTCATGTTTGCCACAGTGTTTCCCTCGGGTTTCAAAATGCTTTCCTTGATGACCTACCTTGTTGCACTTGTCACACTTCACAGTACAAGGTCCAGAATGGTGCGTCAAACATCTGTTACACTGGGGATGTGGTCCTACATACCCTTTTCCAGCAGTGGGTGCAACATAAGCCCTTGCGGCTTCTTGTCTTCGGTTTTGCCGATTGTGATGATGGTTTCTGTTGCAGTGATACTGGTTGTTGTTCTGATTGTTGTTGTTGGACTGATGGTGGTTGGAACTTGAGCTTTTCCGATCATCAAGCTTTTTTTGTTGTCACTTGAGCTTTGTGCATTTTCAAGCTTCAATATCGGCTCCATAAGGCGGTGGGATACAATGACAACTTCTTCAACAGTCTTTGGATTTGAAGCGATGACATCTCCTTCGATGCTCCGGGGTAAACCTCCAATCAAAGCTTCCAAAAGATTTTCACTGGTGGGAAACAGATGAGGACACAGAGCTCTCATCTCATGGAATCTCTTGAAGTATGTCTTGAGACCATTACCTTTAGCAGCTAGGTGGTAATACTCATCTTCGAGTTTCTTGATCTCAGTTCTCAGGAAATACTGTTTCATTAGCAGTTGTTTCAGATCTGACCACGAAATCTTACAAGCTTCTTCCACTCCGATTGGTTGAGCATGGGCTTTCCGCCAAGATAACGCGTCTTCTAGCAAAGTTCCAGTTGCGAACTTGACTTTGCAATCATCCGTGTAGTCACTTAGCAGAAATATAGTCTCAGTTCTCTCAAACCAATGAAGTAAACCAATAGCACTTTCAGTGCCCTTGAAGAATAATAAACTGCGGTTCATGAACTCTTTGTAGCTGCACTTACGAGCTACAGAGGATTTACTTTGATTTGTCGGTGTGTTAGTTGCATTTGAGTTTGCCATTTCAACAAGACGTGCAGCTTCTGCTACACGAGTTGCCTCAGCTAGACGGCAGCCTCACGTCTGCTAGGGCAACACGCTGATTTCAGCTTCGGCGATCTCCGCTTCTCGGGCAATCTCAGCTTCTCTTGCAATTTTAGCCTCCCTTGCAATCTCAGCTTGTCTTGCAATTTCAGCTTCTCTTGCAGCAAATTCAGCTTCACATGCCTCTTGGGCAATTCGTTCAGCTTCGGCAATGCTTTCAGCTTCGGCTCTAGCAGTGTCATCGGCATGCTGTACGCTTTCAGTGACCAATTTACGAACAGCTGCGGGTGTGATGGTGGATGAGGTAGCTTTCTTCTTGACCATTTTTCTAAAATTACCAAGAAATAAACACCAAGATTAAGAAATCATCGATTGATAATAAAAGTGATTACACATTATAAATATCATAATAGTCAAGATTACCACTTTAAATTGTTAGGAATTGGAAATTCCATATTAAAGTGTCGGTCACCCCAATTATGGTCTAGCATATGTTAGCTCGTAGACTTGTAGTTATTTACGTTGTTTAGTAGTTAATTAGTTAATTAGTAGCGTAGTATAGTTTAGTGTAACACCGTGGAGGAAGGACGGGTCTTTACCCACTGTATACCTGATCCACAGGCCGTCAAGAGGTCGTTTAGTTTGTAACCTATAAATACCCTCTACCTTCCAAGGTAGAGGGTTGGAAGTTCTAATCTAACCTTTTACACTTTTGTTTATATCTCTAGAATTCCCTCTCTACTCTCTTCATCTCTCTAACCATGGCATTCATATACTATCATCATCCTAGACCACCCGAATCATCTAAACAACATAAAATACACGATACTACAAATGGTACCAGAGCCAAGGTTGTTGTGTTGTGTGGTTTCGTGCTATGGTTATAGTGGTTTTTGAAACATATGTTAAGTTGTCTTAGTTATTATTTGTTTTTGGTCGGATAATGTTTTTATGGGTAAACTGTTTTTACACATTTTTGGGTCAAAGAATGTCAATAGCTTTGCAGTTTATGTCCTTTGTGTCCTGATATCAGTTTCCAGCTTGTCATTGGGTCATTTCTGGGTAAACTGTTTTTACTTCAAGTGGTCATTGGGTCATTTCTGGTTTGTCATAACGTGGTCAAATGGGTAAAAAGAAACTGTTTTATGCATTTTTTCCGGGTTTTTATGAAGCTGATCGGAAAACTTGGTCGAAAAACTCATTGGAAAAAGTCATATTTCAAGTTAGCAACTTGTCGCAAAACTGTCCAGATGCAATGAATGTATGTAGCGACTTGTCACTATTTTGATAGCGACTTATGTTATCTAGCGATTTGTATTAGCGACTTGTACCTGGTACCGAGTTGTTGACTATTGAGTCAACAACTGAAGCGAGTTGGCTTAGCGACTTGGCTTACAGACTCTGCTAGCGACTTGACAAACTTGGCTAGCGACTTGTCATGACGGAAAGGATGAAGATGAAACAACCACAAGACCAAGACTACAAAACAACAAAAACCATATACCAATTTCTGACTTCAGTTTCAACTATATCATCAGTCTATTTCAATGCCAAATATTCAAGACCAAAGAAAACGAATTGACTCTAAGTCTCAACAAATCCGAAACTAAACCAAGACTCGAACAAGAATGCAAGAAAACAATGATCTCAGTTTGTGGTTGGTTTCTAAAGCATACAACTTTCTATTAAGTTTACCAATCCAAAATCATCACTGATCAATGACTCATGACTCAAACTAAATATGAAAGTACAAAGATCTCAGAAGTTTCTTCGTGTCTCTTAATGAAATATTCAGACTCCAAGGTCTTTGACACGAAGGTTTTCTATCATCATCGATCCAACTGAAATTAATTACAAGAAAATTAAATGATCTCAAGTTTTTTTTTCGTGTGTTTGTGAATTAATACCCAACCATCTAAGGTCATCATACATGAATTAAACTTCATCATAGATAATTTATGCTTCGGATTTCAAATATAATGGTTATATCCTAACGGTTACTTGATCTCAGCCTTGTTCATCTTGGTGAAAGGTTCTTTAAACACATAGATCTCGATAGATCTACTCACTGATGAACGTGTGCTTCATGGATCTAAAATGTTTTTTTTGGTTTGTTAATATCCGAATAAGGAAATGAGTGTAACAATTGTGTTAATCCATGTCCTTGGCTCGTTAATGACTCAAAAACAACAACAAAGGAACGTAAATAAAACCTACCTTGATGCCGTCTCAATTAAGCCATCCATGTGGCAAACCGAAGTCCTCGAAGCCATCCCTGTGGCTGAGATTTGTTGTAACCAATGATGGAGGCATCCACTTTTGTGTTAGGGTTTGTGTTGAATGAATTATGGGTTGATGTGTGAGAGAAACAATGAGATAGGGGCAGACGATTTTGTATGAGAAAGATTAGGGTTAGAGGCCACTTAAGGGTGTATTTTATATCCGGTTTTTTTAGGGTTTGAGTAATGTGGACGTGGGTATGTCTATGGGCTGGATCGGAGGATTTTTGTTTGATACTAATGGACCATGTTTTACTTTTAGTGGTTGGGCTGCGTTGTGTTATATCTCACATATTGTGGCCCATATACACGAATTATCATACACAAATTCGCATATGTTGCTAGGAATCTTTTTGGTGTTGGTTTGGTTGTGGTTTGTGGTATGCATTTTATTAATGCATGTGTGATATTGATTGATGATACGTATGGGCTTTTGATATGTGATTTCTGGATATTGTATCATTATTTGATGGAACGGATTTGAATATGCGTTGGATTGGACTGGGATTTTGATCGGGTCTCATGGGTTTAAACAAATGAAACGGGCTTAAGTTAATTGCAAGTTTGATGTTGGGCCTAATATTATTATTATGAACCGGGTCATTTCGTGCAAATTGAATTGGGTCGCTTGTGATTTGACAATGAGATTTGTCGGGGTATAAGATTTGATCATGAGGTATAATGATAAGAGTTGGTGTGTTATGAGGTTTGATACTTTGGTGTAGACATTTTCACGAAATATATTATGTCACGGTTTGAAGTGTTTTATTGATAAATGTTGACTACCGAGGTTGTTTGTGATCGATATTTCCTATCTGAAATTGAAGTAAGGTTTTCCGAGCAGGTTACTTATTTCGTCTTCTTTCTTTCTACCCTTCTGCGAAGATGACTTGTTTGGGCGTTTATAGAGGGTGATAAAGACTTGGCTAGTTAGTTGCATTTGTGATTCTTTCTGATTTAAACCACAACGTAGCTATCACTTCGGTGTCTCACTTAGTTGAGAATGTCAAGAGGTTTTGTACATTGGGTACACCGTTTCTTCTTCACAAGGATTAGTACAAGTTTAAGTAACAAATCTGGGGAAGTTCACTTCGTGATCAAATTTGACATATCGGGTTTACTTCACCAAATAGTCACAGCAATAGTCGACAGAATGTGTGAATGATGTGTTTACCAAAGTGTTTATTGGATGGTTGATGATAGTGTTGATGTTGGATAATGAACCGCTGAAGAACCACTGCATGTTCCCCTAAAACAGAAATCACCGAAACCAAAATTGTCATTACACATTCAAACTGATATTGCTTACGGTTTTGTCTTGATTTTGTAAAATCCCGCCAAAGAAACTATTTCTCGGTTTAAATCATAGACTTGTAAAATCCCGTGACAATGGAATCATCCCGATGTAAGTAAAGTGCATTTCCGGTTCAATCTCACGGTTTATTCTTGATTTTGTAAAATCCCACGAAAGAAACTATTTCTCGGTTTAAACCATAGAATTGTAAAATCCCGTGATGATGGAACCATCCTGGAGAAAGGAAAGCGTATTACGGGATCTTATTTGATGTTGGTGCTACAGTTTCTGCTTCGAAGAAGGGATAAAAGGGTGTTCTTCATGAATTGGGTGTGTGTTTGGGTTGTCTTCATGGCAGTTTGGCTATTACAAGGTTTTACGGGGTTATGTGCTTTTTAACCATGGTCGGGATGAAACCATTATCAAAGTTCACTTTTAAGATAAAAGGATGCTAGATTTGAGTTTTTAACAAGATGTGACAACGGAGTTAATTCACTATTATTTATTTGAGGTTGAAGTGAAATATCACGGGCAATTGTACTTAGTATCTGAAGGTATCGGGGATGGATGGATGAAGATTCTTCAAGATCCTTGTTCGAGCTTATTATCAAAAACGAAGACTTGGAAATCTAGTTATTGTTGGGTGACTTTTACCTTTTCTTTTTACCACTTGGGGGAATTGGGCTCTTATCACCTCAAAATAACTATCACTTTAAAGAGTTATGTTGTAGTGCTCAGTGTCACATTCAATTGTGGATTTTCAAGAGGTAATGTACGTCTATTACTTGATGATTGGTTGGTTGATGAGTATAGAGTACTTAGAGATTCAATGGTGGATGATATCTCGGCACCGCTCTTTGTTACATATGTGCAAGTTTAAGTCACGAGTTAGGGATAGTTTACTTCAGGGTCATATTCATCATATTGGGTTTTCTCCATCAGCTGTCATGACAAAGAGCCTACTGAATGATAATGGGGTTGATTACATGTTTTGCCAAGAGAGCTGAAAAGAGAGAGATTATGACGTATGAACACTACAGTTCATGCCTCGTACTCTAAAGAAAAGAAAAGTTTACGTTTCAGTGCGCTTTATCTTCTGAAGAAGAGAAATCTTCTTATGACGTCTGTTCACATCAGTTCAGGCCTCGTACTTCAACATTATGATGTTTGAATACTTCAGTTCAAACCTCGTTCTCCAAAGAAAAGAAAGGTGTGCGCTTTATCTTCAGAAGAAGAGAAATCTTCATGTTTATGACCATTCTCATCGACATTCTTCATCAACAAGCTTCATGTTTCTCTCATGCTCATTCAGTCATCAAGTGAATCTATGTTCATTGGTGTATATTCTTATTCACTTGGTTAAATCAAAAATGGCAACTTCGGATGCAATTTTTTAGGGGGAGAAGAGTGAATTTACTACATGTTGATGGATGTTTGAATAATAGTCATACGACTCTCCTCCAACGCCTAATGTTTCACTTACTAAGGATAAATGGGATTATTTGTTTGGGATTCATTGTTTCAAGATATGTTTGATGAGTATTTCCAACCGCTAGCGAATGTTGATCATCTAAGAAGTACAACTCAGACTACTCAAGAAGCCCAATCTCTAGTTATTCCTCAAGGCGTTGATAATGACTATCATAATATTGCAGTTTCACTCATGAATAATGATCCGCTCTTTGGTATTCCTTTGCCAAATCTTCACGGATTATTGTTCCTCTAAACGTGCACGCTATAAATCAACCACATGAACTTCAAGGAAAATGACTACATCATCCACTCGAAGCTATTGGTGAATCTTCCAGATCAGTCTCTACATGTATACTTTTAGGAAGAATGCATTGATGTTGAGGAATCATTTGTTCTGGTTCATTCATTCAGGTCAATGTACATCCGATTGTATGTTTATTCACGTGTTGGGCATCTGACACAAGTTGATTACTTCGGATTTAATCATTTATCACTAATTTGAGATTGAAGTTGACTTTCACAAAGGTGTGTTCTTATTTGATAACTTGCTCGGGCTTAAGAATTTGAGTTGAAGACTTGGTTTATCTAATTACCAGCAGTCGGGGTGGATGGTTGAAGACCTGGTTAACTATCACTATTAGGAGTTACGTTGTTTTACTCAGTGACACACGCACATGACATTGTGGATAATCGCAAGAGGTGTTAATGTCTCATACTTTGATTGAGTAGTGAGTACTTAAGAGATTTTCTTGGAGCATAAATTTTCGACACCGTTCTTCCAACATTAGTGCAAGATTAAGATACAAATGCGGGACTTCTACTTCAGTTTCAATTTTGGTATATCGGGTTTGCTTCTTCATTGGTCACTTCAAATTGTCTACATATGGGTTGATAAAGATAGTCGAGAGAGTTTCGTAGCGTTTATTCTCACAGGATTCATTTGAGCTAATTTTTGTTCTTCTCTATTTCAAGAATATTTGGTATGTATAATGTGTTGCTGATTCTGAGGTATCAAAACCAGCAAAGGGGAAGGAGACTCACATCTATACACAACGAGTACACGTGATGAACTTAATACTTCTTCTCTATTGAAGTAATCCCGGGAAAGACAAATGTCATAACCGTAGAGAAACTCAGTGTCTAACTCGTAGCCTTTGGTGTGTCATTCCAACTATTTAGGGGAAGGATGCATTACTCCAACCATTTGGGGGGAAGTGGTCTTTGGAGACTTTTGGTTTGTGTTACTTCAGCGTTCAGTTGGATGAATTATGAGAAGAATATTTGGAGCGTGAGATGATATTGCCTATCGACATCTTTGATATGGTTATGATAAAGTGCTTCTGGTTATTGCTTCATTATGGGCTGACTGGTTATATGGAAGATAACTGGAATGCACCTGGTAAAATGAAGATGTTGATATATGGTTCCCCTGAATAGACAACTGCTCAATCTCGAAGAGTAATGTGTACATCGGGGATGCACAACAAGTTCATGTGATCTCATACTTAATCATTTATTCCGGTTTTGATAACCGCAACAATGATCCATGTTTCAACTTGTTACTTCGGTGTTATCATCTTCTTTGGGGTGTTGAGCTTCATTCAATGAGACCGCTTTGTCTTCAACTCTACTTCATAGGGAAATGGTCTTTATTCGATGTTTGTCGGTTTGGGGGGAAGCTACCAAAGATTCAACTTGAGAAGGCTCATGTTCAGACGATTTTCTTAGTAGCCTCGAATGCTTTTGGTGGTGAAAGTTTAAGAGATGTTGATTTCTTTCTTCTACAAAGTGCTGAACGATTTCCCTATCTCGGTACTTGTATCATCATCTTCTTAAACTATTACTCTATCTGTACATATTTTTTCGTAAAACAAAATACAAAAATATAAAACCAACAAAAAGAAAATAGAAAAATATAAAATCAACAAAAACCCAAAAAAATCAAAAAATTTGAAAATACCAAAAATTATTGTTTTTCTAAAGACATGTCTTCTGGTATCGATAACATCTACGGTCTTAGAAATGTCATTCAATAATGGCACGGGACTATAGATGAAGTTCGAGCAGGAGGTGTAAATATTCTTTTTCTAAACATGTCACAAATCAAATGGCTTACAGATTTCGCATCGTAACCGGGCTTCAAATAATGGCTTGCAGTTATTTTAGACTGTAACCCGTGCTTAAATTATGGTTTGCTATTATCTCAGATAGCAACCCGCTCTTCAAGGAAGGAAAGTGCTGCGCTAAACCAATTTTCAAACATTTTGTGTACTTATCCTAAAAACAAAAATGAGGAAAGTATGTCGAAGGATTGCTGTTCCTACACAATTGTTTTTCCGTCTAAAATTCTTCAGAAAAATATTTGTTGTTTTTCTAAAAGGTGGAAAATGAGTTACTTAAAATCTTTCAGATTCAGAGTTTTTCGTTATAATTGAAAACTCAATCAATGACTTCAGCACTTTTAAACTTTTCAGAAAATGAGTCATTGATTGAGGGGGAGAATGTTTTTCAAATTTATATCATCTAAACGAGCTTATCTAATTATCCTATATGCTTAACTGAAAAATGATGTTAACCTACGTTGAAGGACTAGGTGCCTAGGATAATATTGTTAGGATTAGATGATTATAGTTTGATGAACACATATTTCTCATGCCTTTACATGATCTGATTGACATGTTGAATTGACTTTTATTAGTCGATTGTTGTTTGGGTGATGTCGACCAACATATATCTGTATGTGTGTTCACTAACGTATACAGGTATATTGGTATATAAGAATGTTCCTGATCCAGATCCCACAATAGATGATGATTGGATGCCAAAAGGAAAGGGAAACTATATCTTGGGTCGACAAATGAAGAAACGGAACTTAATTTGACTTCTATGGAGAGTTGGCATGATAAAATGCAACGTAAGAGGTCTCACTGCATTTGCAGATGGTTTTCTTCATCATCAAATGAAGAAACGGAGCTTAATTTGACCTCAGTTGGCATTAAAATGCAACGTAAGAAGTCTCACTGCATCAGCAGACGGTTTTTCTTCCAAGCCCTACAGCATCAACATAAGCTTCTCAACCACCGAACGTATATTTGTGCAGGATAAATAGTGATAATACCATTTTTCTTAAACTTTGAAAAAATATTATTTTTGAAAATGGAAAAATGTTGTTTTGAAAATAAATCGGATTCAAAGTGTTGAAATCAACCGGACTTTATTTTGTCAAATCTTAAGTGATTTCAAATTAAATATTTTCAAACGATATTTCATCAAAAAGTCCGTTTGTACGTTATAAAGTGGTGATCTAAAGATTTAATGTTATGTCATGGTATGATTTTTCTTTCGAATCAAGGTCTTTCAAAATGAAATTTTTTCTGTTCTTGTTTGATTGTGAATTTGTTTTATTTTACTTAAAGATCTCTTAAAACTATCATACATGACACTAACAATCTTTAATGTCTAAATCTGTTCCTATCTGTCATCTTTCAAAATTAAATCTTGCCACTTCTTTCACCAAATTTTTCTAAATGATTTAAATCAATTGGGATCACAAATCTCAAAAGTTTTGAAATTTTTGATCGGGGGAGAGATCGTGATTTAAATCTCAAATCTATTTTAATGGAATCGGTTTTAGTCCTTTAAAGGCACTCCTGCCTCCATGTGCCAAACGATTTCAAATATACAATGCACATGTTGAGGAGGAGAATTTATCCAAAAACAAGATGAGTATTTAAACCTGGCCACATATTCTCCCATGTTTTCTAAACCTTATTAAATCACTTGGGATCCAAAATCTCAAAGGTTTTGATATTTTTGATCGGGGGAGAATTTGTGATTTAATAATGAAATTTGAGAAAAGGTGATCGTTTTGATTCAAGTGTGCATACTGCTATCTCATATGTGCTAAACGCTTTCGAATCTCGAAGCACATATTGAGGGGGGACAAATGGTCTCTTAATGGCTTTTGTGTTCGTGGTTGTGCTTCAAAATACCTCTTTCCTCTATGTGATAAAATGATTTTAAATATCCAAAGCACATATTGAGGGGGAGAATTTACCAAGAAAATCAAATGGCTTTTTCTACGGAAATTGTGATCAAGAAATTATTTCAAAGAACTCTTGCCTCCATGTGCTAAACAATTTCAAGATCATATGCACATGTTGAGGGGGAGCTTTTCTAAATGATCAAAACTATTAAGGTACAAAATGCTTTGATCTCGTATCACAAGTACCTTGATTGATTTTTCCAAATGATTTTTCAATCGGTTTTAAGGAAGAATGAACTGTACCAAAAGACTGACCATTTTACTTTATGCATGGTGTTATAAGGATGGTTAGGTTAGGTATTTGTTCTCACGATCCCGCCAGAGCCGGAGGAATCTACCCAGGGACAATCCACTAGATAGTGTAGAAGTCCTTTGGTATGATGAAAAAAAGGAGAAAAGTAAGATATGGGAAGAGTGCGGACTGAGACAGAGCTAGTACTGGAATAAACCCAACAAGGTTCTAGTTATGAAGTCTCGGTAAGCACTGAAGGGGTTGAAGAATGAAAAAGTAATGAAATGAGAAAAGGGTGAAAAGAAATAACCCTCCATTTATTCAACCTTAGGGCAGAAAGCGGGTTCAATACATATGCTACTGGTGTTTACTAAGGTAACACTGGTATTGAAGACAAGACATCATAGACCCAGTGATGCACTGCACTAAACTTCCCAAGATACTCAAGTTCCTCTTAAAAGGGCTTGTTTCATTCTCACGAGGAACCGACATAATCTATCGACTTTCTCTTGGAGATTGTTGATATTGAAGAAGGAGACCCTCTCCCTAGTCTCCGGCATAGGAACCAAATGTGCACTTTTTAGTCTAGAGACAAGAGATCATCCACAATATCTCTTTAGGACACAAAATTAATGAAGACTTTCTGTTTCACACAATGTGGAAAGTAAGTATATATTGAGAGTCCTACGCATTATCCTTGTGGTATTGCCAGAACATCTGAGTGATATGCAAACATATTCGCAATGAAGATGGAAAGCCTTCTAGAGCCAACATCAAACAAGCTCTTGGTAGGTGGCATGTGAGATCTTCTAAAGATCAAGCTTGTGACAACTGGATAGAAACAATGGGGCGATTTACTCTTGAATCAACCTTGGTCCAGGAAATGAATTGACGAATACTTTTGGAAAAACCGTTCGATGTGCAAATCTTCTTTTCTCTAGCACATCGAATGTGTATTCATTTTCAAACACAAAAAGTATCTCTGACTGAAAAATACTTTTGGAAAAACCGTTCGATGTGTAAATCTCTTCTTTTCTCTAGCACATCGAATGTGTACTATTGTCATATACAAAAATTATTTATGATTGAAAATTGATATTTCTCATAAAACCTTCGTCGTATTTCAAAACTCTTTCTTCTAAGCAATACACGATTGTTTTTCAAATCAATTTTTCATCAATCGATGAATCTCAATTCATTTGGTTCACTCACTCCGTGTTGTCTTCTTTGAGGCGTTCGGTTTGAGAACGCTAGAGCATTTGCGAAACCCTGTCAAGGAGATTCTTCGAATTATACCGATCACATGCAGTACTTGTAACGATCAACGAGGAACCGTGGGCGTGTACCTCAATTCAACGAAAGTGATCAAAGACACTTTCGTGAGCTTTATTGCTAACCGTTGTTTCTTTGGTACATTTGGACGATTGCGGTGATCGAATTGAGAAGTCAATCCAAAGCGCATGCTCACAGCATCCACACTTAATTGAAGAAATCATGACTTGTGCATATCTACGTAACCTCGGCT
Organism: Chrysanthemum makinoi; assembly: GCA_910596185.1. Classification (NCBI taxonomy): domain Eukaryota; kingdom Viridiplantae; phylum Streptophyta; class Magnoliopsida; order Asterales; family Asteraceae; genus Chrysanthemum; species Chrysanthemum makinoi. The sequence goes on along the minus strand of OU343217.1, from coordinate 99,868,753 downwards.
CGGATATTTCTATACTATGCTTCATTACGCTGCTGCAAATACTTTGAACCAGTAAAAGCTTCCGCTTCTCTGATGGAAAGATGTCATGATCCAGAAAGTGTGAGCATGTCGGTCCAAAAGTCACAACATCACATGAAGGCAACTGTGGCTGATATGGATGATCCAGAGAGATTTACTGTGGCTGATGATCTCAAAGAAAGCTCAAAGATCATCAAAGATGTGGATCAGTTCAAAGACCTCCACTTAAAGTACAGAATATTCGGACTATGAAGAGTCAGTGCTAAAGCACAAAAATGTGGATGTTGAAGAATTGAAGTCTACGAGCTCGAGAACTAAAGACAAAGATAGAATGCTAGGATGCAAAATGTATTTCATGGGGTGACCTCCCTTAAGGGGAGATTGTTAGGAATTGGAAATTCCATATTAAAGTGTCGGTCACCCCAATTATGGTCTAGCATATGTTAGCTCGTAGACTTGTAGTTATTTACGTTGTTTAGTAGTTAATTAGTTAATTAGTAGCGTAGTATAGTTTAGTGTAACACCGTGGAGGAAGGACGGGTCTTTATCCACTTGTATACCGATCCAGGCCGTCAGGAGGTCGTTTAGTTTGTAACCTATAAATACCCTCTACCTTCCAAGGTAGAGGGTTGGAAGTTCTAATCTAACCTTTTACACTTTTGTTTATCTCTCTAGAATTCCCTCTCTACTCTCTTCATCTCTCTAACCATGGCATTCATATACTATCATCATACTAGACCACCCGAATCATCTAAACAACATAAAATACACGATACTACATAAATCAATGATATGATATTGTTATGAATAACAAGTGAATCATGATTTTTCTTAACAAATCATAACATATATATAAGGACATAAGGATCGGTTCGGCATACATTACCGATGAATAATATCACAACACAAGAATATAAGAAATACAACCATAGGATACATAGAATACATCATTACATAGTAATTGTTCATAAACATAAGTTACAACATCATAATTCTTGTTCCATAGTTACAAACCAAAAGGATACAATCCTTAATGCCTCATATGGCGGCTTTATGATACATACTAAAATAAAGATGACTAGAATCTACGCATCTCCTGATGCGTCATCATGACGTCGGCGAATCTCCTCAACCATGTCTGTCAAATCTGGATCTGCGCTCACGCGTGCTCGATCTCTACTTCTCGAGGTCATCAATCCTCTGCTATAGGATAGCAGTGTGAGCATGAGAAGATGCAAGCTCATGATGCAAGGCTCTCTCTCGGCCTAAGGCAGTGTCTCTCAAAGTACTAGCATCTTGAACAGTAGTCTTAGGCCTCTGGGTCAATCTGGTCATGGTCTCTCTAGCCTCCACAATCTGGGCGCTCATCATGTCAAACACAATCTCAATGGAGCAGCGACCTATCACGAGGTTCTCGAACTCCTCCTCCAAGCTCTCTATCCTAACCAGTGGAATCTCATCATAATGCTCCGAGCTCACTCAACCGGTCTTCGTGTCTAACGAGTCTCGTAGCCAATAGAGGAATGGTGTGGTGCATGGCTCACCGTGCGTAACTGGAGTTGGTGCAATAGTTGAGCTCTCTCCAAGCTCGAATGAACTAGGTGCTCCCTCCTCTTCTCTCCAACGACGAAGTAGTGGTATCAAGAATGACCATCCCTAGCACCGGCCTTCTTCCTTGGTCCGGTCTCAACGTCCACTTGAGTAGGCATGTCAGGATCAGATAGTGATGGTGGATAACACTTAATGCAAAGCGGAAAAGGTGGCTCACTGAAAGTGTCCAATGGAGGTGATGCTGTAGGCGGTGATGAAACAGGAACAATGGTGGTCTGATAATAGAACACATTAGGCGGCAGTGGTGGTGAAGTAGAAGTAGGTGGAACAGTAGGTGTAGCTGGTGATGACTGAGTAGATGGTGACTTAGCTGATGGTATCACATGAGTCATAGTGATGGATCGCACACGCTTCCTAGCGGTATGCTTGAAGGTCTTACCCTTAGGATGCATTCTATAAGGCACTCCAAACGGCTCAGGCTCATAAGGCTTAAGAAAATGGATCCTACGTCGGCGGCGGATCGGTAGAAGGATGATACCTTGAAGAGTCGATGAAGCGAGTCGGTGCTCTCCGATGAATTGGATTATCCATAATCCACAACGACATCTGCGGTAGCCATTGTTGCGACTCGTAATACTGATCTAAGGTCATAGTAGCAAAAGCATTATTCTCTTGAGAGCGAGCAATCATAGTTGGAACAGTACGAGTTCGGGCAACTTCACCTTTCTCAAAAGGTTCAGTCTCGTCCGAAATAGTGGCTAGTATGACTGGACTGGGATGAGCTGGCATATTGACAATCGTAGAGGTCATAGTGTGTTCCATCTCGGTTCGAGGACGGAACAACCGGGTGGGAAGCAGACATTGTACTGTAACAACCCATAAATTAATGTAAGTAAAATGCCAAATAATATAATTAACAAGATTTTAGTTAGCTACGCATATTTGCCAAGAAAATCTCCATGCCTAACTAAAATGAATGCATTTTACTTATGATCTAGTGATGCATCAATCCTAATGCATAGAGCGGTCACGGAAGGGCGTAAGGCAGTGGTGTAAAATAGTCTCGTTTTAAAAGTGTGGTTATAGTCCAAATGTTTTTGAAAAACTCTTTGGTTCTCTATAACCTTGGCTCTGATGCCAATCTGTAACACCCCCAAAAATATTAATGACAGCGGAAGACTAATTTGGGTGTTACTCGAATGGAGATCATAGTCAATAATTATAGAAAACGACTCGAAAGAGACGTTTTATTAAAAGTAGTTATCATTCATCGAAAACTCATAGTTGTTACAAAACGTTGTAAATTGTTCAAGTGTTTTTCCCAAAAGAAAGATCATGAGTTTGAAAGAAATGACAACTTTTATGTTTTACACCACCAGATAAGCCTTGCCATGCCCCATTCTGCGCCTTGGTCATAATCTTCATCGATTACCTGAGATAACATGCTTAAAAAGGGTCAACAAAAATGTTGAGTGAAATTCATAGGTTTAAAATAGGTTGAACACAAGTATAAGAGCATGATCATTGTAAACTAACAATATCATAAAGAAAATCACAGATTATTATGCGCTAAGCTCATGAAACCAAGACTCAACTGCATACACCGAATTACCAGTGTATGTAACTTTGCCCCAAAGGAGGTAATAGCCAATTACCTAAAGAAATTCTAATATGGTGCGCCCCGGTTATTTCTCTATAACCGAAATGGGGTCGTTAATCCCCATAGTACTATATAGGCGATATCTGCTTCACTCGCGGTGACTAATGGTTCATGATCGGGGTCTTATGGCTAAATACTTAGCAGTACCAATAATCAAGAGGAGAGCATTTATGAAAAACCTTGTGTTCTAGTTTAGAGCAAGTATCTCCTCGGGGTTTGAAAAATAAAGTAAAAGCGAGGCTATGAACTCACCTTGATGATATGAACAAGCACAAACATATCAAGCACAATGTAGCGGAGGTTCCAAACCGAAACCTAAAAATGATGAGATGGCGAAGTCTCAGAAAATGAGCATTTTGGTTCGCGATCAAAATAATAGAGCATTGAATATTCTTATTCAATAGATCATTGGATTGTCCAATCTAATAGTGCGCGTATGCGTGCTTAACGCGTTTTAAGTTAATTTACGTGCTATATTGTCTTATTTAATGATCCTCACTTACGCATAAGTGAAATTTTTCCCTCTATTGTGATCTTAATAGATTTGTTGAGCATTTTAACTTGTTTAGATTCCCCGTCGTTTTATCGGATTATATATATACATATATATATATATATATATATATATATATATATATATATATATATATATATATATATATATGTATGTATGTATATTCATATATGAAATATGCTTATCGATATCCGAAAATATTACACTCATATGATCAAAATACTCGTTTTTTTTATGAAGTTACGATAAGATTATAAGTTTTTCTAAACTTTTCCCGAATTTACAGTTTTTACCCTCAAGTTATGAAAAGTACCAGTTTAGTCCTTCAAGTTTGAGAAAATGACACTTTATACCCGATTATATTTTTATACCAAAACTTTCAGTTTTGACAGTTTGACCCCTTGGTAAAACTGCTTTTACGAAAACAGCCCTCCAAGTTTTATTTAGACACTTTAAACCTTGTCTTTTTCCAATTTGACACTTTTCACCCAAAACTTATTTATAACTAGTTTGAGCAAGTTATAACATTGGTCCTTGTGGTTTCATACATGCGCATGCACGTGATTCCCTACCCTTACACTTTCGAAAATGACTATAACAGCCCCTAGACTTTTCATGCATAAGTATATACGTTTTAAAATATGCCTTTAACTTCTGAAAAAGTTACACTTTTAGCACAAGGACAATAATATTTGCAAATTAAGTCCGAAATTCATTTTTAGAAAACGAAAACTTTGTAAAAGGATTACAACTTATTTTTAACTCATTTTTATAGCTTATTGGCTTATTATAGACTTATTGGGCCTGGTTGGGCTTTACTTGGACATCGTTTGGGCTTATTGGGCTCGGTAGTTGGGCTTTAGGCCCATTTGGTCTTGTGTGGGTTTTACAAAGTGTACGAGAGCTCAATATAGATTTGTGATGTCTTCTAAACATTTTAGGCTAGTGTTAACATGTGACTATGTGTCATGATTGAGCATAAAATACAAGCTATGGTGAAATGGTGCTCGTAACATGTGTAACGTGTGATAAGAACATGTGTAAACTAACGAGTTGAAAATGAAATGGGTATAGAATTACTTACAACACTCGTCAAGAGTGGAAAAGGACAACGTGATAGTGATTCGAGCTCTAACTTATAACGATTTCCAAACTATTATTTTACCCAAGTTTCTTTAACGTTAAACCCTTGCTTCTGATTCGATTTCCTTGCTCCCCTTTGATGCTCACGGTTAACAATTTAGGTGTATGTGAGAGTATTTTTTTGTGAGTTTGCCTTGTGATAGTGTTGTGTGTGTAAGTATAGGTCTTGTGGTGATTTATAAAGAAGCTTAGGCATGGTCTTTCTCATATTTTACTCCTTAGATTACCTAGACATAGAAATATTAGACATGTGATACTTTGCACTTGGTCTTAGGCGTGCCCATGGCAGCTGAAACTTTAGGAAGAAAAGAGTGGTATGTTGAGCTAGTTAGGCACAAGAACACACATTATCCATTGTGTATAGAAGTCAAAGCATGGTCATTCTAGTTCAAGGTATTATATTATTGATTTTTAGGGTGGCTAATGTTGTGTTTGTCTCCCTTTGTCTACCCATACACGAAAGGTTTAGGATCCAAGGGATATGTTTTCTAGTTTTGTTTGGTTTGGTTTCTTTGCTCTCTCACTCGACCGGTTACATTCTCACAAGAGCAAAATATTTCAAAGTTGCAATGTTGCTAATTTCATGTGTGTGTTGGGCTGGATATATGACGAGGCCGAAGGAAGAAGTAGAAAGGAGTTGGGCTCGTTGGTGGATTCGTGTACAAGACTAGACCCAAGAGATGAGCTAAACTAGTTGGGCTATCATATTGGGTCGTGTGTATTGAGTAGGCCCAAGGCCTATTAACAATGTGGGTAGCTCGAATTGGGACGAGGCCCAATGACAGAAATAGGGGTGGGCTTGGTTCGGTTAGGCCCAATAACATGTCGGGTTGGGTCGTGAGGTGGTATGAAGTCCAATAAGTTCCGAGGCCCAATACGAATTTAATACATTTTTATTATAATTTAATTCGTATTTTTTACAAATTTTTACGTATTCGTTACTTATTTTAAGATTATCAGGGTCGTGGGGAATTTCGTTCTGATCACAACGGTATATTTATGAATGCTCAAGCTGCGTTGATCATGCATATGCTAAATGATATGCAAATGTGATGTTTAGAAAAATTTCATGATAATATAATTCGTGCTTAATTTTGTATTAAAGTTTTAAGTACATTGAAATTTTCCGGGAGCTTACATATGTGTACTAAGACTTTGTAACATTTGCCACAAATCATTCTAATGTCGTATAAATCTTCAAATTGACCATGTAATATCTTCAAATTGAAATGGTTTGAAATGGTTTATGCAGATGCAGTTACACGTTTTTAATAATAATTATTAATAGTTTATGATTTTTAGTAAGACTTATTGAAAAGAGTAATATATCATTGACCAGAGTATTTATTACGTTTCCACATTAAGAAAATGTTATCTTAAAAAAACTAAAACTTTCATATTAGAAAGATCTCAAATAAATTATAAAGTAGCATAGATTAACACATCAACATTACTAGTTTACAACTAAATGTGTTTAATAATTAATGTTCTAAGATTTTACTATATCAAATATTAAATTCATAAATTATTTTAAAAAGACATTGTTTCTAAAGTTGGTTTTAACACGATAGATCATGTTGATCAATCATGAACAAGTTAAATGGATAAATATTTTTCTCTTAATAAAAATTAAGGTCTCACATGTGTTTTCCCTCTCACGATACACACAACACTAGAGGATCTTTATCCGTTTACTAAATACGAATGGATTAAAGTTCATTTTCAGTCAGTAGAATACTTTTTCGTAATTACTACAAATTTAACCCGTAAGTGTGACATAAAAAACACACAAGAACCACGAGCTTGAAAGAATAATTATTTGCCACTACATTTTCATTATGCGCGGGTATTTGTCTAGTAAAAAATGGCTACGCAACACTATAAAATATGACAAATTAGTTACATATTCAGATAAATATATCTAAATTCTTTTTAGCAGTATTTTATCCTGTTGAATTTGTTTTATAAAATACTTATTTAAATATTATGTTTAAAAGAAAATAATGTATTTTTTTTGAATTTTTAATTTTATAAAATATTGAACAATAGAATGAGTTTATTAAGGCCAGATACTATGGTGGACGGTCTATCATCATCATCATGTATTTTCACGCGCGGGCGCCAAGCCCCTATTGTCATCAAACAATTTCTATTTTTTTTTTTTTTTTTTTTTGCGCGTGTGTGGGGTATATTTGTATAAAGTAATGTATTTTTATATTATTTTGTTTAATTATAATCATATCACCTAAAAGTTGGTGTGTTTGACGATGTGTTTATGTGACGCTGATATAAAAATGACGAATTTGATGACCGGTATCAAACTAAGGCAAAAGTTCAATATAGAACCAAAATTTACCATAGATCCAATCAACCAATAATAGCCATTCATTTTTTATTATGATAAACTTTCACCATTTTTTAAAAAATTAAATATCTAAACCGTTAATCATCGCGATAAAAATTATACCATCGTGACGGGAATTAAATTATCTTTCTATGATACGCACTACTATATATTTTAACAACTTTTTTCAAAATTTCGGTCAACAAAAATCGTATATGATTTGTGAAAATCATATATGATTCGATTTTTACGAATCACATATGATTTTTGAGAATCATATATGATTGTAAAAATCATATATGATTCGTAAAAATCGAATCATACATGAATTTTTAAAATCATATATGATTTTTTCGGACGGAATTTTTGAAAAAAAATGTTTGTCGAAAATATGTAAAAGTACATATCTATAGAAAGATAATTTAATTCTCGTCACGATACAGTATTTTTATATTTTGAAGATTTACCGCTTATAAGATATGTTGTTTTAAAAAAGGAAAATGATTTGTAGATAATTTAGAAAAAAATGGCAAGCATGACGGGTTCATGTTGTTCTATGACAAATATGTGTTCTATATTGATCTCAACTCATCAAACTAATGATGGCGGGATCCACTTGGGCTGCATGCACACAATTTAGACGCACTTTTGAGGTTTGATTCTAACGTCACCTTCACTTCCTCTCCTTAAATTACTTTTAAATTTGGACTCATTCTTTTTCTGTTTTCTTTATTCAAGAAATCTATGCCAATTCTGTAAGACCAATTAATATTCTAAACTAAAAAGTCTATATACAGTCGCACAGTACAAGTTAAGAAACATATGATTTGTAATTAGACCGGGTATAATAAGGACTTTCAGACGATTTTTATTTTTCTCGTGACTTTAGCTTTTTTTCTTTTAAAATATTTCATGATCAACTTAATGTAATAAGACAACGAATACCACAAAAGATATCATGCAAAAATATATTTTAAATAAAATATCACACACAAAAATATGCATACAAGTAGATCGTCTGCCGATCAACATCTCCTTTTCTTCTCTCCATGCGACCGAATCGATGGGACTTGAAGTAACAGGGGCGACCGAGTCGGGATTGAAAAACCGACCGAGTCAAGGCTTCCTATTACGTCCAGCCTCATGTATCAAATAATTTAGATCTTCAAAAAAGCTGTTGTTATAACAAGAATACAGTTTCAAATTTTGGAGTTACATATATGAATTTAAAATAGCAAGAATTCACGACAATTTATGTATAATTTCTTTTACTAAAGGGTTTGTGTCTCAATTATTTTTTGTTGTGTGAGAAATTCCTCAATTAAATAGTTATGAGTTCAAGTCTTGCTTAAGACATATGAAGTAATTTGTGCTTATATATTGTCAGATACTTATTTGCCATTCTAAAAAAAAGTTATATAATTTGTTATATGCATTTAAGTTTTTAAAATAAAGAATCTATTGATTATGGCAATGAATGACTTTATTATCTTGTCTGTAAGCTAAAATGCATAATTTGTGTTTCCATGTCATGGTCAAAGCTTTGATATCCATTTTGAAATATATGAGTATATGACACTTGTATGTTTATATTGCATGCTAAAATAAGTACAAGTAAAGGTCAAACACGCATTTTTTTAAGACTCACGCTAGGTAATATGAGACTCTCTTAATTATTAGGATCAGCGTGTAACAAAGTCTAGTTTTTTTTTTTGAACGGCGGCTTTATATAAAAACTAGCAAAAGCTAGACATCATTACAAAGAGGTTATAGTAGCAATAGGGTTTTGCAACCAACCTAACCAACTAATCTTAACTTTAGAAGATCTAGACGAAATCCATAAAAAAGATTGAGAAACAACATTATCCCATATCATAGCCTTCTTAGGATGATGAATAGAGAAAACAAGCTCGTTGCGATAACACCATATAGACCATAGAAGAACCCCTCCCACACCTTCAAGAAAGATACGGACCTTAGAGGATATAGAAGAGGAGTCTAGCCATGTAAACCAATCCTCCAAGTTCACACATAGAGGAATATCAATCGCCCACCAATTAGCCAACATAGCCCACAGATGAGAAGCCATATCACATGTGAAGAAAAGGTGATTAACCGTTTCAACATCTTCTAAGCAAACGGGACAAAGAACCGAATGAACATCAACACCTCTCCTATCCAAATTCACCCTAGAAGGAAGCTTGTTGAGCGACATCCTCCATAAAAAAACATTAACTTTGATGGGAATGATACGATTCCAACGAGTAGCAATAGAAGAAACCACAATAATGCGATAATCAATATACGACCGAACCAAAGCAACTGAGAAACCCTTAGAGACATTAGGAGCCCAAGACCAAGAGTCATTTTGATCCGAGCAACACCACATCAGAATAAAGATTGTGAGTCTGTCAATTGAGACGCTTACACCACCCCTGACCCTTCTAAGCACTCGACTCCAATCATGAAGACCAACCCGATTAGCAACAGAACTGCTCCTCTCGGTATCAAGAAGATACACCCGCGGGAAACGAGATTTAAGGCACGTATCACCCCACCAAACATCCTCCCAGAAACGAATGGAAACGCCATTTCCAAGCTTACGGGAACATAAAGAAAGAAGATCAATCTCTTTATTTTTGAGATCCTTGATCGAAGAAAGAATACCATACCAAGGACTAACACTGGAACGTTGCATATTTTCATCAAAGATACCTCCATGAAATCCATACATCTCCTTAATCACTTTAATCCAAAGATCAGTAGAATTACAAAGAAACCTCCATATCTACTTGAAGAGCAACCCAACATTGAGAGCGAAAATACTTCCAATGCCAAGCCCTCCCATGTTCTTACTAGCGAGGCACTTTTTCCACCTAACCCACGTCATTTTTTTCTCTCCCATGTCAGCCCCGATAAAGAAATGATTACGCATTGATTCCAATTTATTACAAACAGAGATTGGCACCTTGTATAACGACATGAAGTAGAGAGGAAGGCTTCCAAGAACCGATTTAATTAAAGTGAGACGTCCTCCCACTGAAAGAAGACGCGTCTTCCAAAGAGAAAGCCTAGACGAAAATTTATTAATAACGGGCTCCCAATAAGAACATCTAGCTTTGAATGGCTATTTGAGCTTTGACGAAGCTTGAATCATTTCTTTAAAAGGGCTAAAATGTTAATTATTCATTTTGCAAGGGCCAAATTGTTAAGTAATAACTTTTTGCAGTGGCACAATGTAAAAAATACACTAAGGACAAATTGTTTTGGATGGTCAGGGACCACCCCTGCATTATAGATGCTTCGTCCAGCTTGAGCTTGTTCGAGTCAGATTTAATCGAGACTTAAGCTCAATACGAAAATAAACTCGAAATATAAAAAGAATGGTGCTCAAACTTACAAAAGTTCGACTTGAGTTATTGTCAAGTTTTTCGAGCTCCGAAGTTATATAAATGTTGTATATATAGTTACGCATATATATAGAGGCACATATCAAGTTGTCGAGTTATTTAGTTATGCATTCGTTTGTATACAAAGAGTTAGTAAAGTGTGCTCGTTGCAATTGTTTTATAAATGTTCAACTGTTCTCGAGAATATCAGATTATGCTTTCTATGTTTATTTGTTGAAGTTTGTTTCAATCAAATAAGCAGATTATGTGAAACCTAGGGGGAGTAAATACATTTACAGTTAAAAACTTAAATTTTTCGATAATAAAACTACAATAATAATGATAGTAGAGAGCATGAAAAAAAACTTATCAACATAAAACAATACACAAAACAGAAATACAATCAGGCACGATGATTTATAGTGTTTCGGTCACGAAGCTCCTCTTTCCCATACTCCATTCCCAGAGTTTTCGACTCAAGAGTTACTTCAATAAGTCAACATTGTAATCAATCGTTCCTCACAGATTAATATAATATCCTAAACTAAATGATACTTATCCTTTTTCTGTACACATTTTTTTCAAACGTTATCAATTTATTTTGTCACAACCTCAGCTAATGTGATCTAACTCACATTATCCAACATTATATGTTAAACTATAAAAGTTTTCAACTTTTATTTACCACTTACACTATTCGTTAACATAATTTTTTAACCCACAAACTAAACATTTGTTATTTATTAGTTTTCATCAATACACTAATTTTGAACTATGATTTTACACAATTAAATCATAAATACTAAAGTACAACACTTCAAAGCTAAAGTACAAGCTTTTAAAACACAAAACCCTAATATTATGATATCTCCTGGCATAAACCCTAAACTTCCAAAACCATGATTTTATGTGGACGAATCAAAAACTCTAATTAATAGGGTCATGTTTTCTAAAAGAATATATACGTACAAGTTTTCCAAGCCAAGGTACAAGTCATTAAAGCATAAGACCTTAATAATTATATAAGGCTCATTATAAACCTCTACACTATAAAGCACAATTATAAGTCTTTTTATGCACAAGCTTTGAAAATATATTTGTTATACTTAATAACCCTAAGTACAAGTCTCTAAACCTAATGTACAAGTTCCTAATGCATAAAACTTAAAACTATACTTTTACTTATTTTAAGCCTAACTAAATTAACCTAAACTTTTATAAACTTAACCAAAGGCTTAACACTACATTTTCTATATCCCTATAACCCTAATACAACCCTACATAGCCTAAGGTACAACCTTTCTAAGCACAAAATGAATTTTTTTACTTATACCCAAATCTATTTTTATTATTTTTTTTTTCTTAAAACTAAAACCTAGAATATTTAAAACTTAAACCTTATTTAACTAGAAATCCTAACTAGGTTTCTTACACTCCTAAACCCTATGTACAACACACTATAGCTATGGTACACCCTACAAAGCCCATTCGATCCATATGAAACTACCTAGTTCAATCCTAACCAAAAACCATCCAAACCATCATCATGTTCTTACATGGTAAATTAGTGACCATAAAGATTTACTAGGCCTAAATTCACCCCACCCTCATCATGTTCTTCAAACTTTCACCAGTCAAATGTTGTGGGTAAAATCCTTGGCCAAGAACACCACCAATATCACCACCTCATCACCATCACATGCACCACACAACTTTTAATACTCCACCTCACCATGTCCCTTACCACCTCAACATACCTTCCGAGTGTCCATTTTCATTTATGAAACCATAGCATTTCCCTCCTATAAATAGCAAGCCATTCCCATGCATTTGAGCTCACACCATTCGAACCACACCTCAAACACACACAAAATCAGTTACTCACTGATCTAAGGGTCCTAGTAGCAGCCAAGTAATGATAGTATAGAGCCTAGAAGGAAGAAAGAGTTTGGTTCAACTTTAATTCTCTTGGTGTTTTCCATCCTTAACGAGTACCAACGATTTGTAAGTCTTTTAAACTCATTCAATTCCGTTATAATTTTTAATATCAAGTGCCTACTGTTAAAAAGGATTTTACAAGAAAAACGTAGCAATTTGAATCACTCAAAACAAGTACACGAGTCAAAAGATACGGCCAAATGAAGTTATTAAAAGTCGCCCAAAACTTTATGTGAAGATCGCGCAATTCGAGGCATTTCTGGTCCATTTCATCAAAAAGTTAAAACACGAAAGTTGTCCGGAACGACGTTTTCTTCAAAAACTCGGGAGCACCGGGTCCGTAAAACGCATAACGAAGTCATATTTTAATAAAAATCCCAACACCGTATTGATTTTATAAAACCAAACGCCCCTACTTGCGCCCCATTTATTTACACCGGGTTAAAGGAATTAGGGCCAACCAAAGTACCTTTGTAAACACCACCTAGGACACTCTAAAACGCCTCATAACCTGGTTGAAAAGCCGAGGTGTCATGCATAAAAACGCACTTTATTATGTGTCCTAAAACCAAAAGTTCCATACATTAGGTCTTTGGGAAAACTTGGGATTTTTGATAAATTCAATTTTGAACTATCTTAGAAACATTGAAAATGAGTTAAACAACATTTCACAAGGTTACATGCAAAAGATATAAAGCTTTATGGTTTGAAAACGAGAATTTCAATTTGTCAAAACTAGCCTAAGTAGCCCTTTTCAATAATTGATATCTCGCTAATTAAAGAGTTGTTAAGTATGAGAGTTACACCATTTTAAAGATATCGCTGCAAGGATTCTAAAGCCCCAATAACGTCTTTAAAAACTCTTATAGTCTCTTTTATAATCAACCAAAAAGAAGGTGACTCGTGGGGATTTTCATAAAAAGACCTTGCATGCACTTTTCAAAATTTGGGTCGTAGGAGTTATAGAATGTTAGATAATGACTTAAAAAGAGTTAATTAACATATTACAATGTCCCTAGGTAACACCGTAAGATTTAATGGGTCAAAAATGAAATTTCCTTAAACTAACGCCAAGTTGCCATGTTCGCTTGTTTCTCTCTAACCAAAGATGACTAGAATATGAGACCTATACCATTTTGAAGAGCTTACAAAGAAAGTTTTTAAAGGATCAATTATGTAAAAACATTGGCTTGCCTTGTGTAAAATATGTCCTCATTTGGGCATGTTATCGCCCAAAACCAACACTTTTCACATAAGGCACCTAACCCCTTACTTTGGGAAATCATTGCGACCAAACCGTAAGAGCTTAATACTTCTAGTTTGAACCATTAGAAAGACCACCCGACAAACTCTTGAAGGGATCAAGAGCGTAGTAAAAACCTCTTAAGGCCTCGCTTATATTTACCCTCACTTTTGTCAATTTAGGCCTAAAACAAGTGAATTTTTCTTATAAAACTACTAGTATAAAAATTGTAATTTTTGAAAGATAAAGTTTTCTTGGGCTAAGAATGTAATTTCTGCAAAGTTAATTATACAAGGGCTGATTTTGTCATTAACCCATAGTTGAGGGTTTAAAGTGTGATTTTTGAAAGTAAGGGTAAAACCGAATATATTTAAAATTGTAAATTATAACATTTTAGAAACATATCATATTTAACAACTTGGGTTTCGATAAAACTTATCACCAATCATCCGAGCCATAAAAATAAGTATGATAAGTATAATTAATTTTTGAAGAGACTTCATGTTTACCCAATTATCGATAAAGCATTATCATCGCATAAACTTGAACTCGAATACTAAAAATATGACATACCAACTCAGTGCCGAATCGGGAGCGCTTTGTTCATAATACTTAATTTGTTTTTCCATCCAGACTACTGTAACATCGAGGTGAGTTCGTAGCCCCATTTTCTATCATTTATCAGTTTTGTAAACTCTTTTGGGAGAGATACATGCTCAACCACTTTCTTTTACTATCACAAATACTCTAAACTTTTACATACTATTGGGAGTTTCATAGCCCCATTTTCAATCGTTTTATACTATTTTTGGGGGAGATACATGCTCAACTATTTTAATTTACTTTCACAAGTACTCAAAATTTTTACAGATTACTGTGAGTTCATGGCCCCTACCATTACATGCTTTTAAACTATTTTGGGGGAGATACATGCTTAACTACTCGTTTTTACTTTCAAATGTACTCTAAAGCTTTTACATATTACTATGAGTTCATAATCACACTTTATACGTTTTGCTACTTAACTTGAACACAAGTACTATCGCGATCCTCGACAGTTATTGCCTAATTTATACACTATTGCCACTAAAAGTCCCTCATATCATGAACCATTAATCACTTTACAAATGAACGCGAATATAGTGAATAGATCTATTGGCATGATGCCCCAGTTAGCGGATAGGTAACCAAATGCACTTTTTATTAGAATACTAGGAGAATGGCAAACTTCTACCACCGTTATTGTCTCACATCATTATTATGATGTTTGTAACTTACGCCATTATTGCGATGCCGCTGTTAAGGTTTGTGTTCATGAGACTTGCAATATATCTGTGGTTGCAATGATACTAATGTTGCAAGACAACAACATGCCCAACCTTGAAACTTTGTGTTCAACCGATTACTAAAAACGAACTATGGGTGTATAACAACGTAACCCACTACTTATTTCATCGATATTGGTATTTATTACAATAATTGCTCAAACTCGAAACTATTGAACTCAACTATTTTAATCATAAACTCTATGAACTCACCAACCTTTGTGTTGACACTTTTTAGCATGTTTATCTCGGTTTATAATTTCACGAGGATGGCACGTAAGGGCACGGATACTCAAGAAGGCTATATTATCATTCGAAAACTTATTTAATAAACTGTAAAACCACTGGGACCTCGTTTTGTAAACTCTGATATTTATATAAATCGAATGATAAATCTTTTTAAACGACACAATTAGAGTTTGTTTTCTATTATTATAACTGTTGAGCCATGAAGTAACACCCGCTTCATTCCGCCAGGTGTTAACATGTCATTTCTCTAGAAAACCTTACAACACACTTTAATTTACCCATACTAAGTTAGATTTTGAGTTCTTCTTCGGGTACAACAAACGCGACCGTTATGTTTTATGACCCAAGCATAACAAACATATTACCCTTGTTTTTTTCTTGCCTAGACACACTAAACCTATAATCCTTGTGTTGTAAGGCCTAAATACATAACCAATCTAGCCTCTAGCTTGGAGTATAGTTGGTGATACAAGACGTTGTACGATAGTGATACATGGTGTTGTATGATGGTGATACAAGACATGATTGTCTATAAATGCCTAATCTAAACATCAAAAACTCTAAACTTGATATGGTTAATCTTCTATTGACAAGAAGCTTCCAATATATAAAGATGACAAGAGCTCTAAGCTTGTTGTAGTGAATCTTCACATGCTAGTATGCTTTCAATAGATGAAGGGGATAAGAGTTCTAGGCTTACTTTGGTGGATCATGACATGTTAATGTGCTTTCAAAAAATGTAAGATAGAAGCATTACGATCAATGGTTAGTAAGTGTTTTGAAGACTTTAGAATGTATTTTGTTACATTGCAAATGCTTAGTGTGAGTGTGGGCTAAATGGTGGCTTAAATAGGAAAAATGGGACTAGTCACAACCCACGGCGTATCCAAGTGATCCACGTATCCTGATAGGAGCCGTCTACCATAATGGATCTTTCGGATGTTTTATAGTCGTTTTAAAGTTTGTTGAATCACATGCTTTGAATCTTTCCACAATTGTTTAAAAGGCTTCTAAAAGTGTGCTTTTAACTAACCAATAATGTTTGAATTTGTAAGTGCTTATAAGAGTTTACTTAATAAAAAAAGCAAAAACAAAGTGAGTTGGTTTCTTTGCCAAAACAAAATATGCTTTACTTTAATGGGAGTTTTATGTAAACTAGGTGACTTCAAATTTGAATTTAATCCACAAATAGATTAAAAATTTGTAGCCATTGTTAATTTTATAGAGTGTGTTTAATTAAAAAAACTTAATTTGCCAAAAATGGATTATGAAATGTTTAATGCAAGAGCACATTTGAATGCTTTCCTCTTTGAACTTGGTTTATTGTAATTATGTTAATCCATCTTTCAATGTAATATGAGATTCGAGTCGATTCCCAAATTGAAAAGTTCTTGCTAGTGTTTTGATACAATGTATTTGAAATAATTGAATGCAAGAGATTCTATGACATGATGAAAGTATTTTGATGCAATGTATATGAAATATATGCAACTTTGATGATTAAGCTAGTTTGTAAAATCATATCCATACTTTGTATGAAATGTAAAACGAGGTTCGAAAGAGAATGATTGAAATTGTAAATATTTAATGACTTCAAATATATTTTAAAAAAATGTCAATGGTTTATTAAATGTTTTTAACATGATGAAACATAACAAACATATTTGAACCGGTGTTAAAGCACGAGAAGACTCGAGACGTCGAAGACGAGATGTGTCGAGGAATATATGTTTTGACGATTTATGGCTACGAGTAACTTACGCATTCTATCCTATACATTAGAGGTTACATATCTATTGTAGGCCGCCTTTTGGAATCAAGATCCACACAGAAAAGATTATCTAGGAGGTTTTTGTTACACCCCGTGAATGACACGACTTAAAATCATTGAAATTTAAACTTTTACGTGGAAACAATTTGACTTAAAACTGACCTGCTTTTGCTAATCGTTGAACTATACCTTATAACAACTGACCCTTGAAGGTATTTTTACATGAACTAGACCTCACTACCTTCTAAATATGACGGTGGCACGACCCGTGACGGCATACGGTTAGAAAGATATGATTTTTCGAAAACTGACTTCGACTAGTTCTCCAACTAGTTCTTCACTAGTTCTCCAAACTAGTTCTCCACTAGTTCTCCAAATATTTTAACACTTTACAAACACTTAACTATATACATTGTTTTTCGAAACATTCTTGACCCGTTTGATCCAAAATGGGTTAAAATAGACCTTGTCCCAAACACCCCTTTTTCTCCATATCACTTTTATATACTTTTGACCCATTTTCCAGAAAATGACATCTATTACTCGGAAAGACACCAAAATTTTCAGAATTTATTATGACCTCATAAATATCATTTTCATGCATAAACATTAACCAATTGACCTTCGGAATGGTACTTTACAAAATGACGGGTTATATGTAAAATACCCGTTTTGACCCATTTTCAATACATACAACCTTTACCACTTCCGAATTACTTCAAACCTTTCAAAAAGTATTAAATTAACATATTAAATCATGTTCATGATCATTAACCCATTTACAACCCAAAATGGGTATAATTACACATTATTCCAAACACCTCTTTAAACATGACCATAAACACTAAGACCATCTTATAACATACCGATTGTGACATTACTTCAAAGACCATGACATATTTGACTTTGACACTTACGACACATTGCAAACCATTTTAGACTTGGGGTTGACATGTATCATAACCTAAGCTCCTACTTTCTTACCAACCTTCTTAACTTCCTCATTAGAATCCTTAAGCCTTATTTCCAAGCTTTACCTTTCCTTCACGTTTAACCCTACAAAACATTAACATCTTAAACCGTAAGCACAAGGCTTAGTAAGTAAAGCGTTCATAACATGTTATCATAGACATTCGTACATTATACATCATAACTCATTAACCATTGCAAATCATTAAATGGTAACACGTACCTTGATTCACTTAAGTAAAACATTTCCTATGGGTCAACATTAACATACCTTAGCCTAATACACTTTGCCTATCCTTCATGACTAGTTAAGCCAAACTAGTCTCAAACCCACTTTACATAAACATATATTCAATTACCCCATTCCTTAGCATAACAAAATCACATAACATATAATTTAGAGAATCATATAACAACATATAATGACCGGTTTACTTACCTTGATCCCAAGCTAATGAAACCAAGCACATCATCATCTCCACCCTTGCAATCTAGGCCAAATCACTAGTATCATAAACACATAATCAAGTTACTAAACTATGATTACTTCAACCATGGATCCTCTTTAAACACCTCTAATTATCACATAACCATCCGATGATTATATGATAATTAACCCTATTAAATTATTAACTTACACCCAATATAATCATTTCATAATTTCTATAATCTTTAATTAGCTTCAAAACATCATTGACCCAATTCCCCCAAATTGGGTACATAAACCCTAACTTTTAATTCTTCAATTAAACATAAATATGGATTACTTACTTGCATATGGACATGGAAAGGGATTCATTACTTGAATCTAAACACTAATCTTTCTTCCATTGATCATTAAGACTTTATGGGTTTTCCCTCCTCTCTTGTTTAAGCGACATAATACACACACATAGAAAATCCAGGAACCATTTTGATGCTATAAGAAGTAACCAGATATTTGTTAGTTGAAAGTTTGCCTAATTGGCATATTAGGTCCCTTAAGTGCTATTCTTCTCATTTTGGCCACACTAACTTTATAAAATACTTACAACTTGACAATATTAGTCCATTAAGTCCAGCTTTCTTATAATTATGACACATCATATTTTGTATAACTATTTACATAAAGTTTGACTATTAATTTGACTATCGGGTTGACTAACCAATCCTGTAAGTCCTTAAATCTTATGAAAGTCATAGTCAACTTAGTCAAATTGCATTCTTGTAATAAAAGGCTTAGGCCCATTTTCAGGGTGTTATAATTCTACCCCCCTTATTTAGATTTCGTCCCCGAAATCTCTCATTTAAACTAACCTTGACTTATTCACATCTTATTCCCATTCTCAGCACTAAGAACACTTTCATTCGTACATTCCGTTGCAACGATCTAAGTGATCTTGCAACATTAAGCAATACAAATCAAAATCCTTAATCCACTCTACCTTTCATTTAACTTTCTAAGAGCGTACAACTTTTACTAAGGTCATTATATCAAACAAGACACATTTAGTATAATTATTGTACCATTTTCCAACCTCATTTCCATCACATCACATTCTTACATACTATACTTAACTTTTTAATCAAGGACTATGTGTCACTTGAGAAAATTTATGCTGTTTTGACTTTACATAAGTCATACATTAACCTATACAACTTAGCATTTCAATTCTACCATAGTGACTCTATTATCCGCTTAAAAATTTTGCTATAACTCCTTTTCTTTTCTATTTCATTTAAGGATTTTCGCCAAGTGTTAAGGTTCACTTGGGAAATCTTAAGTCATTTTTACTTCATAAAGTCAAACTTTAATTTACGTCATAGCTTTTACACATAAGGGTACCAATAAAGGTTATCATCCATTACTATCATTATTCACATTTTGTACCACTCCTCAAGGTACATTATAATATCATTACAAATTCTTAATCTTTCCAAGTCATACTTAAGACACTTAAATGATTGGTTTCACTTAATGTCTCAATTTAAAGTCGCATTCTAATTATATCCCACCTATCTTAGTTCTTAAGACTTCTAACTAATTCTAGGCTTTCGTTTTCTACCCTTTTTACCTTACTCACCCCATGTCGAGAACACATAAGCCCACTCATTTATATTTCCTCATTTACATGGAAAGGCGTCCCAGTCTATGTAAATCAAGAAACATAAACTCATGGTTCGGAGACTCACAATTTCTTTAATTAAATGAAAAGGCGTCCCAATCCATTTAATCAAGGAAATCATAAGTCGTCCTACTTATACACTTTCGACATAACATTATTCATTACTTATACTAGTTTTCACTTTCCTTTGTTTCTCTTCGTTCTTTTACACTTCACATTACTTTTAATTTTTAGACTTGGATCCATACCATTATCACATTTACTTTGGGGACTTTTATATGCCAAAGATATAGGCAACTCTTTGCCTGTGAAGGCAATACATTCCTTCATTAACATCATTAGCTTGGTCATCCAGAAGGATACCACCATTAACATTATTAGCTTGGTCATCCCAAAGGATACCACTATTAACATTAGCTCGGCCATCCCAAAGGATGCCATCATTAACATTATTAGCTTGGTCATCCCTAAAGGATACCATCATTAACATTAGCTCGGCCATCCCAAAGGATACCATCATTAACATTAGCTCGGCCATCCCAAAGGACACCACCATTAACATTAGCTCGGCCATCCCAAAGGATACCATCATTAATAACACCTTTGTTAACATACGTTTATCATTTACATTCATTTTAAACATCAACACGATCTCTTCGCGTTTTACTAAACAACATATTATTACGTTCTTACTTACATTCTTAACTCATCCCTTTTTAGTAATTAGCACTTTGGCTATACCATTTTCATTTCATCATTACTTGTCATCATTTCTTAATCTCATTCATTACTTTTTCACATTAATAGGCGGCTTAACAATTAGCGTGACAATTCTTATCTTGCTATCACACATTATACTTTAGCACACTTATCATTTATTACGTTTCACACCTTAAGCGTCAAATACTTTAATTCACAATTATCCCATATCTAATTCCACTTATCATTTCTAATCACATTCCATACCGTTATTCCAATACACATTCATATAATCATAATATGATCACCGACACTAACCAAGGTGTACGACAATATAATCATTTAGATACCTCAAGTTCTCTACGGACTTATATCACATAAAGATCAATACTATAGCACGCATACATTATTATCAACTTAGGTTCATGTAAACTATCACATGATCTGATTCAAAACTTAAACATTTACTTTCTCGCTTTAACTTCTCTTACATTCAACGCATCTAATAGTGGTTTAAGTTTAGGAAACCTAAAGTGGAAACATAATTCACTTAAACTGAAGCTCTGATACCAAGTTGTTACACCCGTGAGCGACGACTTAAAATCATTGAAATTTAAACTTTTCGCGAAGCGATTTGACTTAAAACTGACTTGATGTTGCTAATCGTTGAACTGATATAATTATGTAACAAACTGACCCTTGAAAGTATTTTTACATGAAACTAGACTCAATTACCTTCTAAATGACGGGTGGCACGACATGGTGACTACTACGGTTAGAAAGATATGATTTTTCGAAAACTGACTTCGACTAGTTCTCCAACTAGTTCTCCAAACTAGTTCTTCACTAGTTCTCCAAACTAGTTCTCCACTAGTTCTCCAAATATTTTAACCACTTTACAATCACTTAACTATATATATTGTTTTTCCAAACATTCTTGACCCGTTTGATCCAAAATGGATTAAAATAAACCTTGTCCCAAACACCTCTTTTTCTGCATATACCTTTTATATATTTTTGATCCATTTTCCGGAAAATGACATCTATTACTCGGAAAGACACCAAAATTTCCAGAATTTATTATGACCTCATAAATATCATTTTCATGCATAATCATTAACCAATTGACCTTCGGAATGGTACTTTACAAAACGACAGGTTTTATGTAAAATACCCGTTTTGACCCATTTTCAATACATACAACCTTTACCACTTCCGAATTACTTCAAACCTTTCAAAAAGTATTAACTTAACATATTAAATTATGTTCATGATCATTAACCCATTTACAACCCAAAATGGGTATAATTACACATTATTCCAAACACCTCTTAAAACATGACCATAAACACTAAGACCATGTTATAACATACCGATTGACGACCCAATTACTTCAAAGACCATGACATATACTTTGACACTTGACGACACATTTGCAAACCATTTTAGACTTATGGGGGTACAACATTGACTTGAGCTCGGTATCTACCTAAGCTCCTACTTTCTTACCAACCTTCTTAACTTCCTCATTAGAATCCTTAAGCCTTATTTCCAAGCTTTACCTTTCCTTCACGTTTAACCCTACAAAACATTAACATCTTAAACCGTAAGCACAAGGCTTAGTAAGTATAGAGTTCATAACATGTTATCATAGACATTCGTACATTATACATCATAACTCATTAACCATTGCAAATCATTAAACAGTAACACGTACCTTGATTCACTTAAGTAAAACATTTCCTATGGGTCAACACTAACATACCTTAGCCTAATCCTCCTTGCCTATCCTTCATGACTAGTTAAGCCAAACTAGTCTCAACCCCACTTTACATAAACATATATTCAATTATCCCATTCCTTAGCATAACAAAATCACATAACATATAATGTAGATAATCATATAACAACATATAATGACCGGTTTACTTACCTTGATCCCAAGTTAATGAAACCAAGCACATCATCATATCCACCCTTGCAATCTAGGCCAAATCACTATTATCATAAACACATAATCAAGTTACTAAACTATGATTACTATAACCATGGATCCTCTTTAAACACCTCTAATTATCACACAACCATCCAATTATTATATGATAATTAACCCTATTAAATTATTAACTTACACCCAATATAATCATCTCATAATTTTTATAATCTTTAATTAGCTTCAAAACTCCATTTACCCAATCCCCCCAAATTGGGTACATAAACCCTAACTCTTAATTCTTCAATTAAACATAAATATGGATTACTTACTTGCATATGGACACGGAAAGGGATTCATTACTTGAATATAAACACTAATCTTTCTTCCATTGATCATTAAGACTTTATGGGTTTTCCCTCCTCTCTTATTTAAGCGACATAATACACACACATAGAAAATCCTGGAACCATTTTGATGCTATAAGAAGTATCCAGATATTTGTTAGTTGAAAATTTTGTAAGATATTGGATTTCACAAACACACTAAACCATAATCACAAGAGGCGTACAAGGAGGTTTTAGAGAGAGAAAGTTAAAGGTTTAGGGAACTTAGTGAGAGAAAGAAAAATCTTATTATGAGCTCCAACTCTCTACCTTGGAAGGTAGAGTATTTATAGTCTTACAATAAAAGCACACAAGCGAGCGTTGGATCGAGGCATCTGATGGGTAAAGACCCGTCCGTCCTCCACGGTGTTACTAAACTAAATACTACTTAACATAAAAGTACTATGACTACTAGCTTTCTAACGATTACATATACTTGAGGTGACCGACTCTTTAATACCTGGAATTTCTAATTCCTAACAATCTCCCCCTAAGGGAGGTCACCTCAAACATATACTAAAATGACATTGAATACAATCAGATATTACATTAACAATTGATCTTGCATTCTTGATGTAGTACTTTGCTCCGAAGCTCGTAGTCATTGATTCCACTCATTGCATGTTTGGTTAATCCAAGTGGAGGTCTTTTACTGATCCACGTGATAATAATGTTGAGCCATTTTGAGATCATCGGCTAATAGAAATACATCCATTGTGGTGTTGGTATTATGTGATGTTGTGACTTTTGGACCGACATGCTCACATTATGGATCATGATATCTTCTCATCAGAGTAGCGGAAGCTTTCGTTGATTCATGATATTGGCGGCGTAAGAAGCATGGAGTTAAGTATAGAATTGAGTGATGTACCAATCATGATTTCTTTCGATATGAATATGTTGTGTGAGCATGCGGCAATGGATTGACCGCTCCATTACGATCATTACAAACGTCGGGTGTACTGCATAAGACGATTAGCAATAAAGCGCGAAAGTGTCTTTGATCACACTTCGATGAATTGAGGAATACGGCCCGGTTCCCGTTGATCAGTACAATCTGCTTTGTGATCGAGTATAATTAAAAATTTCCTTGGCGAGGGTTCGCAGTTGCTCTATTTGTTCTCAAACCGAGCGTCTCAAAGAAGACAACAGGTGAGTGAACCCGAATTTAAGTCCAGCGATTGATGAAAAGAGATTTGAAAACAATGCGTGTATTGCTCAATAGAAATTTTTTGCATATAAGGTTTTAATGAAAATCAATTATAAATCATAAAACACTTTTGATTTGAAAAATTAGTTACCGGTCGGCGTGCTAATGAAAAGAGTTTTAAAGCACAAAGACCGGTTTTCAAAGGTATCCGAATCCATAACTGAACGAGGATTGATTCAAAAGATTGAATCGCCCCATTGTTTACGTTAGGTTGTCACATGGTTGATCTATTTGATAGATCTCACATGCCACCCACCGGGAGCTTGTTTGATGTTGGCTCCAGAAGGCTTTCCATCTTCATTGTGAGTATGTTAGCATATCACTCCGGATGTTACGGCAATACCACAAGGATAATCGTAGGACTCAAGATAAATCTCTCTTTCCACATTGTGTGAAGCAGAGAGTCTTCAATGAGAGTGTCGTAATGAGATTTATAGATTATCTCGTGCTCTAGACTCAATATGTGCATATTTGGTTCTTGTGTATGCGAGACTAGGAGAAGGTCTCCTCTTCTATCAACAATCTCTAAGAGAAAGTCGATAGATTATGTGGGTTCCCGTGAGAATGAAACAAGCCCTTTTAAGAGGAACTTGAGTAGCTTGTGAAGTTGTAGTGCAGGCGTCCTTGGGTCGCGTGGTCTAATCTTAGATGTTACCATCGGTAGCATATGAATTAACCGGGTTTACGCCTATGGTTGAATAAATGGAGGGCTATTTCCTTTCACCCTTTTCTCATTCAATTCTTTTCATTCTTCAACCCTTCAGTGCTTACCGAGACTTCATTACTAGAACCTTGTTGGGTTTATTCGATACCTACTCATCTCAGTCGCACTCTTCCCATATCTCATTTTTCTCCTTTTATCATCATACCTAAGAACTCTACACTAACTAGTGGATAGTCCCTTGGTAGATCCCTCCGGTTATGGCGGATCATGGGAACAAATACCTAACCTTATCATCCTTATATCACCGTCCATAAAGTAAAGTTGGTCGGTCTATTTGATATTGTTCATCTGCCATTTGGAACCAATTGAAAACCATTTGAAAATCAATCCGGATACTTGTGATATATTATCAAAGCATTTTGTACTTGAATTGTTTTTGATATTTTTAGAATAAGAGCTCCCCTTCAACATGTGCATCAAGTGTTTGAAATCGTTTTGCACCGGAGGCAAGAAGAAAATTAACTTCTTTGAATTCCATTTTCTAAAAGATATCAACATCACTTCCCTAATCCAATCAAGAAGATTAAGCAATTTTGGGGAAGGATGAGGTTTTTAATGTTATGCTCCCCCTCAATATGTGCCTCGAGGTTTGAAAAGAGTTTTACACATACTAGAGGAACCTCTGACATTGAGATAAATGATCACGTTTCAAATCATTGTGGTTTAAGATAGATGCTCCCCTCAACATGTGCATGGAAAATTTGAAATCATTTGGCACATGTGGGAAGGAGAGCTTGTACATTCTTATAAAACCATTTCCAGAATTATCGGTTTAAATCCAATTTAAATCACACATTCTCCCCCGATCACAATTATCAAATCATTTGAGATTTGTGATCTCTTATAGGTTTACATTGATTTTGAAAGCTTTTAAGGAGAATTGTGACTTGATTATGAAAGCGTTTAACGTAAGGATCGGATTTTTGACTTTAAACTCCATTGATAAAACATGCATGAATATCTTTTTGAAAACAATTGAATGACAAATAACTTTTTAATTTAATTGAAATCATTCTCCCCTCAAACAATGACATAGGTTGTTGTTTGAGATAGGATATTTTGACAAATAAGTCGATGATTATCAAAAATAGAGTCCGAGTTATTTTTCAAAGCGGTTAGTTTTCGGCAGATAAATGTTTAAAGAATCAGAGCATGGAATTTTGAAAACATGATAAAGTATGGCTCTGTTCTTTCTTTAAGCGAGGTTCTTTACTGAAATGACAATAAACCATTGTTTCTCTTTCTCTCAAATTTTTATTTTTTATTTATTTTTTTTATTTTTTATTTTTTTAATTCGAACAACATCTAAAGTCCCGTGTCATTCTTTGAATGACAGCACAAATACCGTAGATATAATCGGCCGGGCATGAACAAATTGACAAAATTTTTGAAGATTTTTTTTGAATTTTTAGATTTTATGGATTTTGAAAGTTTTATAATTTTGTATTTTGTTTTTGAATAAATATTTACAAGAGATAGATGAGCATAGACCTTTACTCCTCGTCTTCTTCACGAAGACATTTGAGTGTTTACGGTTGAAGGCTTTTCAAGCCTAGTCGTGGAAGTATGAACTCAAAGCGTTCTCTTGGAAGAGCTTTGGTGAAGATGTCTGCAAGCGGTATTAGACCTTACAAAATAGAGTTCCACCACACCTTTTTCCTTGTTCCCGATGAAATGATGTCGAATGTCGATATGCTTTGCTCTTGAGTGTTGAGCGTTGTTGCATGAGAGAGCAATAGCACTTTTATTATCCACAGATGGAGGTTGTTGAATTCAAAGCCATAGTCGAATAATTGAGATCTCATCCATAAGATTTGAACACAACAAGATGACATGGCTATGTATTCAGCCTTTGTAGAGGAAATAGAAGTACTCATTTGTTTCTTTGAAGACCAGCTCACAAGCTTATCACCCAGCGAGCCCCTCGGAAGTACTTAGGATATCTTGACACCTCGGGACTTCCGGTGAACAATGTTGATCAATCACCTTTGTCAATCCTAAGAGGATAGAAGAAACTGATAGCATATCATACCATGCCCTGGAGCTTGCTTTAAGCCATACTCAGCCTTCTTCAAACGATAAAAATGTGGGTAGGATGTTCCCTGATTCACAAAAGCCTTCGTATGGTCGACATAGACATTAATACTTTTCGTGACTTCCGCTCAGTGAATGCCAGGCTCTTCTACCCATTTGATGACTACCATGTTCTTACTTGCCAAAAGATTAGCCAAAAAGATTCTAATTGCCTCATTCTGAAGCAAATGGAGCAAAAGATTCTTCAAAGTCTATACCCTCCTCTTGACGGTATCCTTTAGCAACTAATCGAGCCTTGTTCTTCAACACATCACCATGCTCATCAAGTTTCACTTTGAAGATCCATTTTAGAGTAATAATCATAGCACAACTGAGCGGTACTAACTCCCATACATCAAGTCGATCAAACTCATGAATTTCATCTTGCATGGCATTGAACCAGCTATCTTCATTCATGGCGGTTTTAACATCTTTTGGTTCGATCTTAGAGAGTACGGAGTTGAAGAAGCACCATAAGGCATCGGTTGCAAGTTGTTTCCGTGTTGATACAGGACGAGAAGGATTTCCAATGATGTTGTCCAATGGATGATCGTGAGTCCATTTTCTAAGGTGTTCATGTGGCAGTTGTTGAGGGACTGAGGTAGCAGAGTCGATGTCTCTCAAGAAGATGGTTCGATGAAGATTCAGAGCAAATATGTTTTCAAATGGAACATCTTCGGGAGTAGCAAAGGGATTAACTTCATCATTGATGCTAAAATGTTCCATGATGTACATTTGAAGAATGATGATTTGTTGATGAGATGAAGGATCGTGGCAGGCTTCTTGACTTAATGATATTGAGACTCGAGGATTGACTTCATTCACGAATATGAACGACCTCCTTGTAGGAATTGACACCTCATTAGTACTTGGATCATAAAGTTCATCAAACATAGGATCAAACAATTTCTTTAAATCATCTTCCGATGGAGGTACATATGGAGTTTCTTGAGAAGAGTTTGGAACAAGGGATGAACCAATGGGACTTTTTTGAAGTGCGGGTCTGAACTGATTGTCCAGAGCCATTTGACCGGCTACCATCAAACGTAACGTGAATTGTTTCCATGATATTTCGGGTTCTTTTGTTGTAGATTCGGTATCCCTTTTTGTTTGGTGCATACCCTTCAAATACTCCAATGTTCCGCTTAGCTCTAAGTTTGCCTAAGTCTTGACCCTCATTAGTTGGATAACACAATGCACCAAACACACGAATGAATGAGAGATTAGGTTTTCTCATGTGGACAAGTTCATATGGAGTTTTTCACAGTGTGAATCGGGAACGATTTTGTGTGTAGCATGCAGTGGCAATAGCTTCAGCCCAGAGAAACATTGGAACTTTTGAGTAAATTAGCATTGTTCTAGCGGCTTCTACAAGAGTTCGATTTCGCCTTTCAACTACACCGCTCGTTGAGGAGTTCTGGAACACTTCTTTGATGGCTGATTCCAATGCTTTCATAAAATTCACTAAGTTTTTTTGTTAACAAACTCTCCATTGTCCGCTCATGATTCCGACCGTTTTGTTAAGTCGAACTCAGCACTGCTTGATGAGTTTGATGATGATATCCGAGTTTCATCCTTTGTCCTTAAGAACTTGACCCAAGTGAATCTAGAGTAATCATCAACCACAACTAACACATATTTCTTCCCAAAGATATTCAGCACTCTCATTGGTCCACATAAATCCATATGAAATGTATGAAGAACTTCAGGATGAGTTAGTAGGTTTGGGTTTATGGGCATACTTCTTGCTTTTTCCCAATTGACATGTTGAACAAAGATGATCCTTTTCATACTTTAGTCTAGGTAAACCTACAACTAAGTCCTTTCTGTAGAGATCATTGATGGTGCCGGTTCAAGTGATTGAGACGCACGATGCCATAACCATGACTTTGTTTTGAAGCCTTGACAACAAGCAAATTGGAGAAGACTTCATCATATCTTCGATAGAGATGGTGTAAAGATTTGAACCACGAGTTCCTCTTTAAAGTTCCTTACCATCAAGTTCTCTAACAAAACAAGTATGTTTTTTAGAAGGCTACTTCTAGATCGTAATCGCAGAATTGACCAACAGAGAAACGTTATGACCAAGACCTTCCACATAGTATACCTAGAGATAACACTTTTCCACCAAAACATAATCTCCATAACCCATAATTGCACCGAAATGATCATTACCGAATCTAATCGTCTCCATGAATTTGCTCACGGTTCATGAGCAGCGACCGGCCCGGTCATATGCTTGGAACGACTGAGTCCGTGTACCACGTAACGATTTGAACGATCTCGCATTGAACACGAGACAAGAATGGATAATCGATAATTGGGATCCCCATGCAAGAATGGGTTCCACTTGGTTAGTAACAAGAATTGGAACACCACATCGAAATAGAAACATCCATATCGAAGTAGAAGCAATGGAATCATTGGGAATAGATGCAATGTCGGGTATGTATTTGACCTATTCAAAGTATGTTCACTTCTTAAGGGAATAGTTCTACCAATAGGCATCCATTTTCTAGTGGGCATAATCTTAGCAGTTTGAGAGTAAAACTGATTATTCTTATGGCCAAAAGGTATCCAATAATAACCTATCTTTATAAATGTTCTTCCTGTGGGTTTCCACTGCTTTCTAACAATCTTTCGCTTTTGCCTTTTGCCTTCTTTGCACGATTATTAGCATTAACAATTTTAATCGGGCATTTGAAAGATTAGACAAAGCATTCACACCACATTCATGATTAGCACAGAATTCAAGCACATCATTACAAGGTTTGCAAATAGTATCGTAATTCGATTATTTACAAGACGCTTAAGGCTAATACTAGAATCAACACGATTCGTTTTATTCAACTCAAGCTTAAAGTTCCTAGATTGGTCTTCTACACTCTTCCAATGCACATTCTTAGCTTGCAAGGTCCTATCATTCCTTGTATTGTCTTGAGACTTTGACCTGATCGCTTTAAAGTCACCTGATTACCTCAGAGGGAATGGGAACATTAGTTGGTTGATCTAATTTTTTTATTCCTGAACTTGATGTGCAAGGATCTCAACTACTAGAAGGCACATTAGTGTATACTTTCTTGATGATTTGAGCTATTTGCGCACACTAAAGTTCACCTTTTAGCACTAACATATCCGAATCGAACTACTTGAAGGCACATAGTGTTTACTTTCTTAAGAGGGCATAGAATGGATTTCGCTTGGCACTAGGCATAGAACAAGGCTTCACAGCCTTTGCCTTTTCACCTAAGGATTTTGGACATGTTGTACACATTCTAGCGCTCTTGAGATCGTTTGGCCTCGAGGCAAGCAAACCTAATTTCACTATCAAGAGGTTTGTTAATGAAATCCTCTTCGACAATCTCACGGAGACATTCTAGACTATCCTTAAGGTGAGCACAGGAGTCATGAAAAGCATGTTCATTATTCCTAAGATGAGGAGGAATATATTTAACTGTCAAAGTGTATTTGCAATCTAAGGGTGACTTTGAGACAACATTCTTATTGAAAACAAGTGGTAGTTTCCCATTTCCCTGACTTCTCAGATTCTCATTTTGCTTTTGTAAAGACGTTATTTTTTCGTTGTTTTGGTCACGGGTGACTTTATTGAATCATATAACTCTTTAAAATGTCGTTTAACTTTTTCATTTTCTTCTAGAAAACTCTCGTTTTCCTTTTGTAAGGCATTAACTAAGTTTTGAAGATGAAAAGTTTGAGAATTCTGAGAATCTAAAGGAGGAGGCATTTGGGAGCCTGGCATATTGTTCTTTTGACCCTTTAATTGAGAGATTTGGGCTTTCAACTTTCTCGATCGTGTTGTTAATGAGCTTGAATCGTTCATCACGTTTGTTAATTTGAAAAATCGATCAAACTCAGCATCCGAGGATGTCTTGATATTTGAAGTTTTGACATTTTCTTTAAGATGTTGATATTTTAGTTGTAAATTAAAATGCTCAACTTCTAGTTTAGAAAAATGTTTAACCAAATTGTCGTGATCATCCAGTTCAATTTTCTCGTTTAGTTTAGAATTAGTTTTTCAAGCTCAATGACACGATCATGGGAGACTTTCAGTAGCAATGATAATTCATGAAATTGGGAAGCATTAATGGAACAATTTGTAGCAAGTGAAAAACACATTTGAGCAATACATTCGAATCAGATTCTCATTCTGTATGCAAGTTCTTCCTCTCAATCTCATTATATTTTAATGCTCGCTCATAGTCACTAACCTCAACTATCATTGCATCAAATTCCTTTTCCATTTCTTTAATATCAATTCATTCCCTTTTAAGACTCTCAAAGTGATCTTTTAGTTGTTTAAAGAAAGGCATGACTTCAGTTAAATAACATTCTTTATTTTGCTCAAAACCCCTTTCTCCTTCGCTATACCCGGTGTGATCCTTTTCCAAGTTTTCTCAAAATCAACAAATAGTTGAAAAATAACATATTGACTGATTAAGGTCTTGCTTTTAGTGGCAATTGTTCTTGGAACAAGATGCATTGGTTTATTAGGAGGATACACAACGCTTCTAGGCATTTTCCAAAGGGGGTTTGTTTCAACAATATTTTCATTTTGCTTATCTAAATCCATTTTCCAACACTTGTTCGGAGTTAACAATGTCCGAGGCTTAAACATGTTTAAGGCAATCCAATCCTCCTTGTAATCATGGGGTGTGATGATTACTTTCTTTCTTTACATTTGGATCATCTAGTTTCTTGTTCAACTTTTCCTAGTGATTTCATCGATTTTTTATCTTCCTCGCACTCAACGCAACTAGGTTTCGTCTAGGTTTAAGGATTTCATTGCCATCATAAAGAACCTTATGAGCATTTCTAGCCTTTTTAATGACCTCTGGATTTGGTTCCTCAATAAGGGGAATGCTATGCTTATCGCTTAGGACTCTATGCTTTGTGATCATGTGAGCAACCAATGGTGTTCCTTGTATGTACAACTTGTTTTCAAGCTTGTTTTTCAAAGTTTTCAGATTAGAAAAATCTTCAAGAGTTTTGATTCCTTTGCATTAAATTCTTGCTTAAGCATTTTCACATTTTCTTGAAGTTCTTGTTTTTGCTTAGCCGTTTTAGAAAGCTTTTCTTGCAAGGAATTTAACTCTTGTTTTAATACTTCTTCTCTAAACTTACTTTTTCTAATGATTGTATGCATTGGTCATCCATTTCCTCGCCACGAAAGTGGTTGATCATGGGCTTCCAAATAAATACGTTTAATCATACAAGCTTAGCCACTTGTGAATGGCTAACCGTGAATAAACTTAAAACAGCATCGTATAAATGCAATTAAGATCTGAGGAATATAGTGGATTCCTTGGGTCACTAAGTCCCAAATGAGGATGAATTGGTATTAAACAACTTCAGATAGTCTAATAATCACTCAAGGATAGTGATCAAGTATAGGTTTTGGATGAATAATTATACCCAAAGAAAAGATCTACAAATTACAAATGAATTTAAATGCAAATTAAAGGAAATTAAAAAGTTAAAATATATTAAATAAACGTTATCACTATTTTTACAATGATGTTTTTGTGATTTTATAAAATAAAATAACTTAAATAAACTATTTTAATTAAAACGTAAACTTAAATTACCTAAAAACGTGACCTAAAAATGAAAACGAAAGCGTAATTTAAAAAATTACGCTGAAAAGCAAGCAAAAACGTAAAATTTTGTGAAATAAAAGGCCTATTTAATGTAAAAACAATTTTGCCACGTACTCATATGACAAAAAGAAAAATTTTAGGAAAAGCCGGTATTTTTTGACTCTAAATTATTTATTACGAATTAAAAACCAAATAGCACTAATTAAATTATTAAAAATACTAAAACATTTTGGAAAAATCTGAAAAATTTATGAAAACTACTTTAAGATAATATGGACCTAAGAAAAATAAAATGGGAGCAACAGCCATACGTGATAAGTCAGTAATAAGTCGTTGTCAATTAAGCCAAAAAGATACACTAACTCTAAACTATCATGTAACATGTAACGAAAAAGACCCAAGGGCTAATTGGTTACGTGTACACACTATATCACTCTCATAAAGGTGGAGGTCTCTGTGTTCAGCCTGCTTCCCCATCTTTTTGCTAAACATTTTTTCATTTTTCTTTTACAAACTTATTAAGAACAAGAAGATAAACAATTTTTATAACTACAACTTTTACAAATCAACTAATAAGCAATGTATAAGCTCAAAATCTTAACAGTTAACAAAAATTGAAATAAGCACAAGGATTTAAGCTAAGATGGCTATAAGCTAGTGAATAAGCTAAGGGTAATCGAGAATAAGCTAGATGAATGATGATAAGCTAAAATCACAACCGAAAAGCTCAATGAATTCAAAAATAAGCACTTAAACAAATTCCAAATAAGCAAAAGCTTAACCGAACACATGACACTATTTGAATCACTAGGCACTTTAAAGCTAATAATTAAGCACTATAATAAGCTAGGAATTGAAAATAAACACTTGACTAACTAGTATAGTTAACCAATAAACTATCCAAAAGCTAAAGCTTTCACAGTGAAGTTCACTGATGAGCTTAAGAGAAGCTTTTGAAAAAGCTAGAAACCAAGACCTGATGGATTTTCACAGAAATGGACAAAACTAAAGCGACAGGTGCTTATTAAACAAGCTAGAAATTAAAATGAAACTGAAACCTTGAGAGAAAGCTAGGTGAGCTTTTCAAAAGCTAAGATACACAAATTGCAAGTTAACTAATAAGCTCTGTGAGAGCTTGTGAAAAAGGCTATCAAACCCGTGCACAGAAAGCATGTTTTCAAATAAGGACTAAAAAAAGCTATGAAATAAGCACCTAATAAGTCGATAAAAGTTAACCAAAGATTTTTCTAATTTATTTAAGCAGCCTAAACTTTTATAATCCTAAAAGCTTATAGGCTGAATCTCAACATTAAACACACAATAAAATTCTAAGTTTTATTCAAAAACTGCTAATGAGAAAATTTGACTTTTTATTTAAATATGCAGTTTGACTTTTATGAACTTATGATGATCCTAGATGACTAAATATGTTATATTAAGCTATATTAAGATGAAATTAGCTTTAAAATTTTAGCTAATTTGATGAGATTAGCATCTAGAATTTTACAGCTTAACTATTAATGGTAAGATTAAGATTATTTTGACTTTTGAACTAATGAGGACTAGTTTATGGTTTATTTTGACTATTAGGAACCTAAGTGTCCCGTAACAACAACAATGAACAACACAAAAGCTTCTAACACGTTAATATACAGATCCAAACACTCCTATATAAGACTGATGAAGCTATATAAACACTTAAATAAGTTTTTAAACCAAGCAAGCTATTAATTAACTAATATTAACTATGTTTAAACATATTTAAGCTGAGATTAACAGGATTATAACACTTATAATTAATATTGCAAATTTTTAAGAAATGCTTACAATTTGTGTTTATGCACAAAAATGAGAACTGAGGATCAATTCCACTTCCTATAGCTTCACAAAGCTCTAAACCATAAGCATTCCATATATCACCATGTTTCTGTCTTGATTTTTTCATTTCCATTGCTTTTTTTTAAATTTGCCTTTGGTATTTTGGAAATTTTATTGTTGAATAAAAATGAACTTTAAGGTTTCTAACACTTATAAGTCTTGCTGTTTATGTGAGCTTAAGAAACAATAACAAACAACTATTAACCACATTTTGCAATTTTGAAAATTTTGACATAAGAAATTACATAAACCTAATTAGTGAATAAAACCTAAATTGAAACTGAAATATGTTTGAAATATTAATCAAATATGATTACAAAGATCTTGAAATACAATGGAAACTAATTTACACTACCTACGCACATAAAAAACTAAAACTATTCTACATATCTTCTTCCTGGCTCTTTTTTCTTATTTATTGACCTTTTAGTTCCTTTGTCGACATTCAACATATCCTTACTTCATCTCAAATTTATTGAATTCATCAAAATTGCCATATGTCATTTTGGCGGGAAAAGTCTTTGAAGTAGGTTTTTAGCATTAATGGCTCTTGGATAATAGTGGAGGTGTTAAGGAGTGGGTAACCAGCTGTAGGGATGAGGTGTAAAGGTGAAGAGGTGGAAAACAAGTGGTGAAAACCACTGGTTTGGGAAGCAAGAAGGGGAGAATGCTGCTACAAAGGGAGGGCGGTATTTTAATTTAAAATGACCGGTTTTGGGTTTGGGCTTATATTGACCGGGCTTGGGTTTGTTTTGATAATTTAACAAAGGGTCCGTTTGGTTAAGTTAAACACACAAGGACCAAACCTAATTCTCACAAAGTTGAAGGACCAATCTTGCCAATCTTCCAAAGTTCACACAAGGACCATTCCTGCCATATATGAATAGTTCAAGGACCAATGATGATTATTTTCCATTTTTAAAATGTCCATGGACCATTTTTGACAATTTTCAAACTCCATGGACCAAACTTGTAATTTTTCTCTAAACTTATCATAAAGGACCAATTATGCCATAATTGAATAGTACAAGGTGTAGTTTGAATAATTTCTATTTTTAAACTCACCAAGGACTGATTTTGACATTTTTCAAAGTTTAAGGACTAAAATTGTCATTTTGTAAATTTTAAACTTTAAAGGGTTTGTTTTGACAACTTTTGAATCTCATAGACCTTAAATGACATTTTACAAGTTTTTGAATTACCAGGGACTAGTTTTGACAACTTTTGAAACTTGAGGGACTAAAACTGCCAATTATGCAAACTTTATACGTTTTTCATCTGATTTTGATATTTTTGCATTTAAAACACATAAAACACTTATTTGTGATAGTTTAATCATTTTGATGCATTCGAAAGTGTTTTCGATGTTTCAGCCTAGATTGTACAAAATGATGAGTATTTAGACACTCATCAATCCCCACATTAAGATATTGCTACCCCTAGCAATGATTTGAAAAAATTAATGGATTTCATCTCTTTACCAAAAGCCATTACTCCTGGAGTAGCCAATTGTTTTAGTTCAAGTAAGAACCTTTGTACAATGATAACCAAATGATTTTGAGCAAATCATAAGCTTTCAACGGATTTGATTTGTTTTTACCGAAGCCGCTTGCTTCGACTAGCCAACTCTTAGATACATTATCAATATTATCTTTGGTGAGCTTATTACCAATTATGGATTTAACTCCCTTTACCACAAGCCATAAACTTGAGGGCTAGCCAACTTTTCACTAATTAAAGATATGGTGAGCTGAACACCATACAATTTTGGGCAAATTGCAAGCCATCAACGGATTTGAGATATTTTTACCAAGAGCCGTTGGTTCTCTGGATTAGCCAACTTATGTGAGTTAGACATGGTGGATTGATTACCATTTGTTGTGTTTAGTACATAGTACTTCCACTACAAAAAAAATTTAAAATTTGGCCATTTTGGGGAAAAGGGACTAAAAGGGTACATTTATGATCAAATTCGCCAGAATTTCCCCCTACACTTAGAAATGAATATTGTCCTCATATTCAAAGTACCTACTGTTATGCCAAACTTAGAACGTAAAAAGATAACATTACTAGCTAAGTGTAGAAACACAACAATTATTCTCTTTTTTTTTAAATATTTACAATTTTCATTCATTTTTAAGATCTATTTACAACATGTGGGGCATCTCCCCCACACTAGGTGGTACACACGTGAAAAACCCATGTTTAACTATTGTTTTTGATTACCGAAGTCGCTAGTGACTCTAACCTCATTAATTTGTTCATGGGGAAGTAAGTGGAAGAGACAATCTCCATCGGACTTTCATTCAAGATGTTTGTATAAACATTAAAGTATGTGAAAGTTCCACACCGATGAGATATAGATAGAACCTACCAAAAAATAATAAATGAAAATGCCGGATCAAAATAATGTCTTCATTCCCCAAGGAGTGAAGAACAGAGAAGTTTTCACGATAGGTGAAGAAGAGGTTAAAGTCATGATAATAATCTTGACTAACTCATCATCATCGAAGGAGAATTCATGATTTCCGATCATGAATCTCATCATTTAGTTTATTTGATCAAGACATATTCTTTGGGTGGGAGGATGGATTTTGATATCAAGCAAGTTCTCATGGTTGAGAACATTTTCTCCGGAACACAAAGATTATTTATGTCTAGATCAGTGGAAGTTATCATACTGCAGTAGAGATATGATATGAGTGAGTTCAAAAGAGAACTCCTCGTAAAGAGAATCATTCACATGAAGTGAGTTTGTGAACTCTGTTCCATCAAGGGCTAATCATTATCCTCAACTGGTATCAAAGAGTGGATTCTCGTGAAATTAAAGTGAATTTAGAGTCGAATTCAAATAGAGGATTAGTGAGAGTTGTTTTGAACGCTTCAGTAACAAAGTGATTATCATTCTATTGGACTCAAGTAGGGTGAGAAGTGAGTGAACGATCATTACAAAGGAGACTTTCAATTTCTCCTAGGTTGGCTTTGAAATCAAAGTGATCATCATCACTTTCCATAAAGTGGAATGATGTGAGTGAGTTCATCGGTGAACTCCTCAAGAAGAGGATCAACATCAAAATGTGAAAGTGATGCCTCAACATTCTCAATGTCCCCATAAGATTTACAATCATCGCTAAAATCGTAGAAAGTCTCAAAATGATCATTTGAACACTCAAGAGGGAAGGATATCACACATATGGTAAAGTTCCCTGTGATTCTCTCGATTGGGACAAGGTCCAACACTAGACTTTATGAATTGGTCCGATTCCTTTCAGAACAAGTGTCAAGATGCTCGCCCCATGTTCGAGAGTGAAAGGAGAATATTCGTGTGATGGTAGTTGCATGAGAATGAATCTCAACTGCCAGATATCAACTGATGAACTTGATGAATCTTTATAAAATTGTAGGATACCAAGTGCATCCTCATCATCAATGTCATCAGGAATAAAACGAAATTGAGAGCTAGATCTCGGCCGCTTTTTTGCAATTGATTCCCAATGATTTTTCAAAGGCAATTTGGGAATTTATTTTAGCGTACCGCTTCTTCAGCTAACAATTCTTCCATGGATTTCTAATGTGAATTTTAATGACCGACATTGTAGTAGAGATTTGTCAAAACCTAAGGTTGACATTGATAATCATCATGAGGACCCCACAATATACACAAGAAAACTGAAAAGAAATAATGTTTACTCAACTCCTCAGTTCTTTTCACCGACTTTAGTTTCCTCTAGATAAGTGTCTTGTTGGGTTTGTTGAGGAGTTTGAGTTATTTGGTACTGTGGAGGTTGGTCGCTATATGGATAGTCGTATTGTTACAAGGAAATGGATTCTGTTTGACAATCGAGTCAAATGAGGACCTCCACAACCTCACAACAAAATGATTTGTTTGACCGATGGTGAATAACATGGATATTGGTCATAACCAAAGTTCGATCATCATCACCGAAAACTGCTCATAAACAAACGTGTTCCTGATTGACATTCAAATCCTTGGTGAGGACCTCCACAAAATTCACAACAGTTATGTTGATTATATGAAGATAAGTCGGGCCGTGGAAAAGTGGATAATTGAAAATTTCGAGGGTCGTAAATGAGTTCTCGATTAGGATCATAATCAAATGAATTTCGAACCACAAAACAAACAACTCTCGTATGAATATCATTACCACATTGTACACACGTTACACCAAATGACAGGGTGAACCAAAAAGAGGCTCACCACAACCGACACAAGGAATAAACAATTCCATTTGAGAGTTATGAGAAGGAATCGGTTCATTCAAAGAATCATCAAAACCAACATGGTGATCTAATGACTATTAAGACTCAAGAACATTTTGAAAAAATCCCAGGGGAAGTGGTGTGCTCGAGACAGCATTTCCACTACTTTCGTTATGGACTCCGGTTCTGGTTCTTGAGAAACGGGAAGATTAGGCAAGTCATTCTTGCTAGTCACCGGTCTAAATTCTGCATGTTTGCTTTTAACCGTAAATCGTGAAAGCGTAGGATCAATTTTAGACTAGCCAGATAATTGAGGGATTAGATATTGATAACCGTAGGTTGGACGATTTAGCACCTCCATTATCGAAGAAGTACTGGTCCTTTGTCACCCTGGTTTCTCGTTCCATTTCCCTACGCAGAATTAATGGATCATCACGAACAACATGAATTCTTGATATTTGTGATAAAGTATGAAGTTTTTCAACTTCGCCTGAATTGTCGAGTCGAGTATTCCATGAGAATAGAAGAAGTTAGAATCAAAATAGAGAGGGTAAAGGAATAAAGAATCAAAAAGGGTAAAGAGGGTAAAGATGAATATTTTGGATTTTGGATAAATATTTTGTAAAAACAAAGAATGAAAATATTTTTTGGTGTGTTAACACTTTAGAAAAGTGTTAATGAACTTTTGATTTTTGATTAACTTTACAAAAACTGCTTACAAAAAGTGGTATATGTGCAAATACTGTCTGAATGCTTAGAACACGCCATACAATGGGCTTGAAATTTGATCGCCTCCAAATGTAAGTTTAATCACACAAGCTAGCCACTTGTGAATGGCTAACCGTAACAAACTTAAATGTACTGTGAATAAATGCAATTAAGATCGAGGATAAGTGGATTCTGGGTCGTTAAGTCCCACCGAGGATGAATTGGTGTTAAACAACTTCGATGTTTAATAATATGATAGTGATCAAGAAGGTTTTGATGAATAATTATACCTAAAGAAAAGATCTACAAATTACAAATAACTTAAATGCAAATTAAAGGAAATTAAAAGTTAAAATATATTAAATAAACGCTATCACTATTTTTACAATGATGTTTTTGTGATTTTATAAAATAAAAAAACTTAAATAAACTATTTAATTAAAACGAACTTAAAATTATCTAAAAACGTGACCTAAAATGAAAACGAGCTATTTCTAAAAATTACGCGAAACGCAAGCAAAAACGTGAAAAATTTGTGAAATAAAAGGCCTACTTTAATGTAAAACAATTTTATTACGCATATATGACAAAGAAAATTTAGGAAAAGCCGGGTATTTTTTCGACTCTTAAATTATTTTATTACTTAATTAAAAACCAAATAGAAGCACTATTAAATTATTAAAAATACTAAAACATTTTGGAAAATCAAAAAATTTATGAAAACTACTTTAAGATAATGTGAACCTAAGAAAAAATATGGGTTGAGCAAATAATTATACGATAAGTCAAGTTAATAAGTCAGTTAAGTCAATTAAGCCAAAAGATACACTAACCTAATAACTATCAAAGTGTAACATGTAACGAAAAGACCCAAGCAATTGGTTACAGTACACACTATATCATTCTCATAAAGGGGAGTCTCGTGGCCCGAAATTCTCCCACCTTTTTGCTAAAATACTTTTTCATTTTTCTTTTACAAACTTATTAAGAATAAAGAAGATAAACAATTTTATAACTACAACTTTTACAAAATCAACTAATAAGCACAGAATAAGCTCAAAATCTTAACAGTTAACAAAAATTGAAATAAGCACAAGGATTTAAGCTAAGATGGCTATAAGCTAGTGAATAAGCTAAGGGTAACTGAGAATAAGCTAGATGAATGATGATAAGCTAAAATCACACAAATGAAAAAGCTCAATGAATTCAAAATAAGCACTTAAACAAATTCCAAATAAGCAAAAGCTTAACTGGAACACAGGACACTATTTGAATCACTAGGCACTTTAAAGCTAATAATTAAGCACTATAATAAGCTAGGAATTGAAAATAAACACTTGGACTAACTAGTTAACCAACTAAACTATCCAAAAAGCTAAAGCTTTCACAAAGGAAGTTCACCTGATGAGTTTATGAGAAGCTTTTGAAAAAGCTAGAAAACCAAGACTGATGGATTTTCACGTAGAAATGGACAAAACTAAAAGTCATTGCAAAAAGCTTATTAAACAAGCTAGAAATTAAAAAATGAAAATGAAACCTTGAGAGTTAGGTGAGCTTTTCAAAAGCTAAGATACACAAATTGAAGTTAACTAATAAGCTCAGGAGAGCTTGTGAAAAAGGCTATCAAACCTGCGGCATGAGCATGTTTTCAAATAAGGACTAAAAAAAAAGCTATGAAATAAGCACTTAATAAGCCGATAAAAAGTTAACCAAGATTTTCTAATTTATTTAAGCAGCTAAACTTTATAATCCTAAAAGCTTATAGGCTGAATCTCAACATTAAACACACAATAAAATTCTAAGTTTTATTCAAAAACTGCTAATGAGAAAATTTGACTTTTTATTTAAATATGCAGTTTGACTTTTATGAACTTATGATGATCCTAGATGACTAAATATGTTATATTAAGCTATATTAAGATGAAATTAAGCTATAGTATCAAGTTTTAAGCTAATTTGATGAGATTAGCAATCTAGAATTTTAACAGTTAACTATTAATGGTAAGATTAAGATTATTTTGACTTTTAACCAATGAGGACTAGTTTATATGGTTTATTTTGACTATTAGGAACCTAAGTGTCTCGTAACAACAACAATGAACAACACAACAGCTTCTAAACACAGATAATATACGATCCAAACACTCCTATATAAGACTGATTTAAAGCTATAAACACTTAAATAAGTTTTTAAACCAAGCAAGCTATTAATTAACTAATATTAACTATGTTTAAACATATTTAAGTTTAGATTAACAGGATTATAACACTTATAATTAATATTGCAAATTTTTAAGAAATGCTTACAATTTGTGTTTATGCACAAAAAATGAGAACTCGAGGATCAATTCCACTTCCTATAGCTTTCCACAAAGCTCTAAACCAATAAGCATTCCATATATCACCATGCTTCTCGCCTTGATTTTTCATTTCCATTGCTTTTTTTTAATCTATTTTCTTGGTATTTTTGGAAATTTTGATTGTTGAATAAAATCGAACTTTAAGGTTTCTAACAAAATTATAAGTCTTGTCAAGAGCTTATGTGAGCTTAAGAAACAATAACAACAACTATTAACCACATTTGCATACTTTGAAAATTTTGACATAAGAATTACATAAACTGAATTAGTGAATAAAAACTGAAATTGAAACTGGAAATATGTTTGAAATACACTGAAATATGATTACAAGATCTTTGAAATACACTGGAAACTAATTTACACTACCTACGACATAAAAAACTAAAACTATTCTACATATCTTCTTCCTTGGCTCTTTTTCTTATTTATTGACCTCTTTTAGTTCCTTGTCGACATCTGAACATATCCCACTTCATCTCAGCCATTGAATTCATCAAAATTGCCATATGTCATTTTGGCCGGAAAAGTCTTTGAAGTAGGTTTTTAGCATTAATGGCTCTTGGATAATAGTGGAGGTGTTAAGGAGTGGGTAACCAGTGTCACAATTCTCAAATTCCGGTCATTTCTTAAATTAAATATGCATCATATTAATTCATTCATGGCATTTCATTTCACATTTAATGCGTAATTTTTATATTTAATAAACATTATCTAGTGAGTTATTATTTTGAACATTTAACCGCACTTTCAAAAATGATCCCGACATATTTTTATACTTACATTTAGTTTATAAAACTATAATTTGAGTTTACCTAGTGTTTTAAATTTATTTCGTATATAAATTGTTAAATTTATATTATTACGACGCTTTTCTTAAAAATTACACGATAATTATTTTATCACTCAATTTTCACAAGGAATGTATTTTTACAATTTTTATAATATCATTATACTCTATTTTGATCTATTAAAAATTTACTTGTATCACAAAGTTGCCATTTACCTTACAAGTATTATTAACTACATACAATTTACTTACATTTTCTTACAATAATTACAAGTATATATACACAATACAATTTATAAAAAAAAAAAAAGATATTTGTGAAACATTTCCTAAAACCGCCAAGGGGGAGGAGTCAAGGGTGGTTAGATCTTTTAATACTTAGGTAGAATTTATACTCCAAAGACTTAC
Organism: Chrysanthemum makinoi; assembly: GCA_910596185.1. NCBI lineage: Eukaryota > Viridiplantae > Streptophyta > Magnoliopsida > Asterales > Asteraceae > Chrysanthemum > Chrysanthemum makinoi. Next base: position 99,825,529 of record OU343217.1, on the reverse strand, counting down.
ACACTCATTCATTCACTCTCAATAATTCACAAGTCAAGTAAAAAGTCTTCTTCTCTTCTTGTTTATCCTCCATAACCGGCCTTCATTGGTGTTAGCAAGGAAATCACAAAAATTTTCTCAAGCTCAAGTTAACACAATCTAGATAACACTCTCATTAAGGTTTTGAAATAAAAACCTAGGGTGTTTAGGTTAATCCTTGGTTCTAATCACCTCATCATATCACTTGTAAGCATCTCATATTTATTTTTCATCTTACATATTCATTTCATACTCATCTCATCATTTTTGAGCAAAAACATGCAAGACTTGTGTTGTTTATACCATTTTACATGATTTTTAGAGTTATTTATATATATGATCATCCTATAATTATCCCCTTGGTATATGTTGGTCTTGATGATGTTTAGGAACCCATGACACCCTAAGAAGGTGTATGGTAGGATTAGATTAGCTTTGGAGTTGATTTGAAGGGATTGGAATAGGTTTAGTACGAGAAAAACTATTTTCGATAAGTATATATATAAGTGTTCTGTCCTTGTTTTGTTTTTCTGGAAAATCCGACAGTAGGCACGAAATTTTGGCCTTGATATTTAGAAAATATACTTTAAAACGAATCCGTGGCCGCTTGAACGGATTAAAACGGAGTTATAACGAAGAAGTTATGAATTTTTCAAGTTTGACGACGATATATATATTTTCTGAAATTTCAGCATACTATTTTTATTTTGTACGAGTCAAAACGAGCCTTAAGCTTTACAAATTATTTCGACTTATCAAAAATATATGAGTATACTTTGATACGGCTAAGGACGATAATAATAGAAAACGGATTTGAAACGACTAAGATATACACGTTTTCATAAACTTGCCGTAACTAATATTTTTAGAAAAACTATATTATTTTTACGAGATAAGTGTTACAGTAACTAAAATCACCATATTTAACCCCTATTATCTTTATGTTCGAGACCTCTATGACAAAAACTCCTGAACTGAAACTTCTAGATTTCGATACAAACTTTCCAAAACCATCGAGTTCGTTCTCTAACGATCGACGCATACCATTTTTTATGACTAGTTTTCAAAGCCATTTTGTCACTTTTATGAAATTTCCGACGACATTGTTTTACGACGAAAAGTGATAATTTCACTATAAATCATTATAAAACCATTGTAGGATGACATTTTGACGTAAATACTTGTAAAGTGATTTTGAGTGGTCAAGACGTCAAAAGAGTTTTTTTTCGACGATAAGTATTATTTTCAAAAACTCACAAATGGTATAAATATCATCCGATTATGCATAACATTACATCATGACTTATTTCATATCATATCATTCATAATAGGTCAGGCGAGATTCCCGCTACATTTCGTGTAACCACTTTTGTCGTCACATCTATTCATCAAGTGAGTATCACAGACTCCCTTTTAAATGCTTTAAATTGTTTTGGGGTGGAATGCATGATTTATACTTGAACTAAACTATCTATGTTTTATGAACTTATTGAACATTTTATGCTAGTGAGTAATCACATCCCCTTTTACCGTTTTTACTATATTTTGGGGCGAAATGCATGAACCATATTTGAACTAAATTGATTATTACTTCTATGAACTCTCTAGACTAGAACTTGTGAACTCGAATCGATCCTTGAACTTAATTACGAACTTATGACTTGTTTAAACTTATTGAACCGTACGTGTTATGATCTTGACCTAAAGTCTCCCATGTTCGGAGCATCACTATAAAGTCTCCTATTGGTGGAGCGGTCTCACAATCTCGCCTAGGTGGTCGAGTGACAAAGGAGTCTCCCCTTGTCGGAAAGCAGCAAAGTCTCCCATGTTCGGAGCATCACTATAAAGTCTCGGCTTATTGGTGGAGCGGTCTCAATAAATCTCGCCTAGGTGGTCGAGTGACAGAGGAGTCTCCCTTGTTGAGCAAAGGCAAAGTCTCCCATGTTTGGAGCATCACTATAAAGTCTCGCTTTATTGGTGGAGCGTCTCAATAAATCTCACTTAGGTCGAAAGACAGCGAGTCTCCCATGTTCTGAGCATCAACTTAAATTATTATATACTTGGTACTATATTGTGAACTATTTTGACCACTTGACACGCTATATTTTGTGCAATGGGTTGTGTACACACAGGTTGCAAGTTTTGTATGGGCGGAACTTGAACCGAGTGGATACAATGCCTTTGCTTTGGGAACTATTATGACCACTTACACTTGACTACTTGATACGCTATATTTTTGTGCAATGGGTTGTGTACACACAAAGTTGCAAGTTTTGTATGGGCGAACTTGGAACTGAGTGGATACACAATGCCTTTGCTTTGTGGACTATTTTCGTTGACCGAAAGCTATGAATATTTCTTACGAAGTTTCTTATTTTATTAAACGTGTTTACTCACCAACTATTTTCATAGTTGACCCGTTTTCTCTCTCATGCATTTCAGGTGATCGTTAGTAAGCTTTTTTTTCACAGTGTCTTGCATAATGAAGTTTTCACTTGTCACTACAAATCATTATGTAATAGAACTCAATATTTTGGAAATTAAACTTTGTAATATATTTGCCGATGACGGCTAAACTAGTATTGTAATGGTGTACTCTTTCTTTTAAATATTAACGTTGGTATGTTCTATTATCTGTGCTTATGTTCCCTTCCGCTACACTGTGTTTCTCCCATGGTGGTGTGACACAGATTGGTATGAGCCAAAGGTTATAGAGAATGCCATTTTCAAAAATAAAAATCACAAATGAACCTAAAAAAATTATTTTATTTTATTTTATTTTATTAAACATTGAACACCATTCGAGTCAACTAGTCCTATCGTTGCATCGTTACTCATAAATTATACATAGCCTGATCAACTATGTCTAATTTATGAAGAACCATGCAATGATAAGAGTGGTAGTTTTAAATTATGTTTAGTCGAGTCCTGAGTCCGGGTCACCAAGTTGCATTGGTCGGGTGGGTATGCATAGCATGTTTTTACGCTCACGCCTACACACCGCACCTTGTTCATATCTTCTCTTCCATCTTTCGAATTTGTTAGACATAGCATGCCCCGACCCTCGTCATATATTCGATCACTATAACACATTACCACCGCTCTCGCACTCCTCATCCGACTTCGCTAGGAATGTCGCTACTCAACCCATGTTTCGTTCAATCAGAAGATCATGGCTGCAAGAAACGCACGCTGTGAGGGGTAATCGTCCAAACTTGGCATTGGCAATAAGGCCCACAAGATCGAACATTGAAGTTCCCCGCACGTCGAAAGCATTCTATCCGGGTACCGAGGAAGCCCAACGCTTAACGGGTACATTCTTTCAACAACCACCTTATTTCCAGACATGATTTTGAGTGCATAACTTCCTTCCAATCTTACCACGCTCACCTTGATTAATTTGAGACCTATTGATATCGCCCTTAGTTGTTATATATTTTGTTGATTGGATTTGATTGTGTAAGCAAATCAATATCGAGCGAATCTTTCAAAAGACTTCATTCAAGGATGTTGATTCCTACCTTTCTAACAACTTGTTTCCTAGCTTGATCTAGTGACAGTTCTTGTTTGATGAGGTGCGAAAATCAAGCTAAGAGACAAGTTTACTCAAGTCGGTTTAGTTTAATCTCATGACAGTTCTTGTTTGATGAGTTGTGAGATTAGATTAGAATCGACAACCTAAAGGTCTTTTGAGAGCTACGTTCGATATTGGGTAAGTTTAACCTATCAAATCTAATCGCACGCATTACTTAGTTGAATGGGGAACCTGTACGCATGGACATTGATATGATCATTTAGACTGCTCGACGAGCATGAACTTTTAGAACTCTTGTCGAGGTTCGGACCATAGTATCGTTAATCGAATCATGAGGACATGATTCCGTTGACATGGGAAGAATGTCACAATTCTCAAATTCCGTCATTTCTAAATTAAATATGCATCATATTAATTCATTCATGGCATTTCATTTCACATTTAACGCAATTTTATATTTAAACGTTATCGCTGTGAGTTATTATTTTGAACATTTAATCCGTTACTTCAAAAATGATCCGACATATTTTTATACTTACATTTAGTTTATAAAACTATAATTTGAGTTTACCTAGTGTTTTAAATTTATTTCGTATATAATTCGTTAAATTTATATTATATTACTTTTTCTCTAAAACTACACGATAATTATTTTATCACTCAAATTTTTCAAGGAATGTATTTTTACAATTTTATAAAATCATTATACTCTATTTTGATCTATTAAAAATTTACTTGTATCACAAAGTTGCCATTTACCTTACAAGTATTATTAACTACATACAATTTACTTACATTTTCTTACAATAATTACAAGTATATATACACAATACAATTTATAAAAAAAAAAAAAAAAAAAAGATATTTGTGAAACATTTCCCCCTAATAACCGGCCAAGGGGGGGGGAAGTGAGTCAAGGGTGGTTAGATCTTTTATTACTTAGGTAGAATTTATACTCCAAAGACTTACACACTCATTCATTCACTCTCAATAATTCACAAGTCAAGTAAAAAGTCTTCTTCTCTTCTTGTTTATCCTCCATAACCGGCCTTCATTGGTGTTAGCAAGGAAATCACAAAATTTTTCTCAAGCTCAAGTTAACACAATCTAGATAACACTCTCATTAAGGTTTTGAAATAAAAACCTAGGGTGTTTAGGTTAATCCTTGGTTCTAATCACCTCATCATATCACTTGTAAGCATCTCATATTTATTTTTCATCTTACATATTCATTTCATACTCATCTCATCATTTTTGAGCAAAAACATGCAAGACTTGTGTTGTTTATACCATTTTACATGATTTTAGAGTTATTTATATATATGATCATCCTATAATTATCCCCTTGGTATATGTTGGTCTTGATGATGTTTAGGAACCCATGACACCCTAAGAAGGTGTATGGTAGGATTAGATTAGCTTTGGAGTTGATTTGAAGGGATTGGAATAGGTTTAGTACGAGAAAAACTATTTTCGATAAGTATATAAGTGTTCTGTCCTTGTTTTGATTTTCTGGAAAATCCGACAGTAGGCACGAAATTTTGGCCTTGATATTTAGAAAATATACTTTAAAACGAATCCGTGGCCGCTTGAACGGATTAAAACGGAGTTATAACGAAGAAGTTATGAATTTTTCAAGTTTGACGACGAAATATATATTTTCTGAAATTTCAGCAACTTATTTTTATTTTGTACGAGTCAAAAACGAGGCCTAAGCTTTACAAATTATTTCGACTTATCAAAAATATATTAGTATACTTTGATGCAAAGCTAAGGACGTATATAATGAGAAACGGATTTGAAACGACTAAGATATACACGTTTTCATAAACTTGCCGTAACTATTATTTTTAGAAAAACTATATTATTTTTTACGAGATAAGTGTTACGGTAACTAAAATCACCATATTTAACCCCTATTATCTATATGTTCGAGACCTTATGACGAAAAACTCCTAACTAAAACTTCTAGATTTCGATACAAACTTTCCAAACCGTCGAGTTCGTTCTCTAACGTTCGACGTACACCATTTACATGACTAGTTTTTCGAGCCATTTTTGTCACTTTTATGAAATTTCCGACGACATTGTTTTACTAATTTAAAAGTGATAATTTCACTATAAATCATTATAAAACCATTGTAGGATGACATTTTGACGTAAATACTTGTAAAGTGATTTTTGGATGGTCAAGACGTCAAAAGAGTATTTTTCGACGATAAGTATTATTTTCAAAACTCACAAATGGTATAAATATCATCCGAATTGCGCGCATAACATTACACCATGACTTATTTCATATCATATCATTCATAATAGGTCAGCCGAGATTCCGCTACATTTCGTAAACCACTTTTGTCGTCACATCTATTCATCAAGTGAGTATTCACAGACTCCCCCTTTTAAATGCTTTAAATTGTTTTGGGGTGGAATGCATGATTTATACTTGAACTAAACTATCTATGTTTTATGAACTTATTGAACATTTTATGCTAGTGAGTAATCACATCCCTTTTCTTTTACCGTTTTACTATATTTTTGGGGTGAAATGCATGAACCATATTTGAACTAAATTGATTATTACTTCTATGAACTCTCTAGACTAGAACTTGTGAACTCGAATCGATCCTTGAACTTAATTACGAACTTATGACTTGTTTAAACTTATTGAACCGTACGTGTTATGATCTTGACCTAAAGTCTCCCATGTTCGGAGCATCACTATAAAGTCTCGCCTTATTGGTGTAGCGGTCTCAATAAATCTCCTAGGTGGTCGAGTGACAAAGGAGTCTCCTTGTTGGAGCAGGCAAAGTCTCCCATGTTCGGAGCATCACTATAAAGTCTCGCCTTATTGGTGGAGCTGTCTCAATAAATCTCTTAGGTGGTCGAAAGTGACAAAGGAGTTCCCCTTGTTGGAGCAAGTGCAAAGTCTCCCATGTTCGAGCATCACTATAAAGTCTCACTTTATTGGTGGAGCTGTCTCACAAATCTCGCTTAGGTGGCGAAAGGACAAAGGAGTCTCCCATGTTCGGAGCATCAACTTAAATTATTATATACTTGGTACTATATTGTGAACTATTTTGACCACTTGATACGCTATATTTTGTGCAATGGGTTGTGTACACACAAGTTGCAAGTTTTGTATGGGCGAACTTGAACCAAAGTGGATATACAATGCCTTTGCTTTGGGAACTATTATGACCGCTTACACTTGACTACTTGATACGTTATATTTTTGTGCAATGGGTTGTGTACACACAAAGTTGCAAGTTTTGTATGGGCGAACTTGAACTGAGAGTGGATACACAATGCCTTTGCTTTGTGGACTATTTTCGTTGACCGAAATCTTTGAATATTTCTTACGAGTTTTCTAATTTTCTTAAACGTGTTTACTCACCAACTATTTTCATAGTTGACCCGTTTTTTCTCTCATGCATTTCAGGTGATCGTTAGTAAGCTTTTTCTACCAAGTCTTGCATAATGAAGTTTTCACTTGTCACTACAAATCATTATGTAATAAAACTCAATATTTTGGAATCTAAACTTTGTAATATATTTGCCATGATCGGCTAAACTAGTATTGTAATGGTGTACTCTTTCTTTTAAATATTAACGTTGGTATGTTCTATTATCTTGTGCTTATGTTCCCT